>KN167912.1:5325-17318 GCA_000757745.1 Steinernema scapterisci
AAGCCGAGTCCGAAGTTCTTCCTGGCAGTCGAGGATCCAGTGTAGTCCGAGGTAGCTGAAATCGAAAAATTAGAAAGGAAGGAGAGATTAAAGTGACTTACCATAGAAGTCGCCAAGTGGAGAGGTGAGGCCGGAGCGCTTGGAGCAGAGGACGCAGAAGACGGAGAGGACGAAGTCGGAGCAGCTGCGTTTCTTGGAGTCGAAAGTATCCTTAGTCATCATGACTATCGCGGCGAAGAGCGTGTAGAAGAGAGAGTAGTACATTGCGGGAGAGTTTCTGGAATTAGGAAAGCCTGATTAGAACAAGCCTTAAGAAGACACACGATAAATCACGAGGATACATTCACGGCACGAAACAACAAGTGAAGCACGAGAAATGTAAGCGCTGGGAGGCGTTAGGGGAGCAAGGCAGCGAGCCCAAGGAGCAGTTGGAGCACAGTCGCAGAGAAGCGCAAAGATCATGAGCACGGGGAGACGGTTACAGAAACAAGCAGGTAGGAGCACGGCGGAGCAGCCCGGAGCAACTTCGATGGTGGAGCAATTGGAGCATGGCTGCCGGACAGAGTGTTATATAGGATCATACGCACATAGATACGGTCACAGGAACACGCAGAGAGGAGCATAGGTCAAGCGGAGCAGCCGGGAGCAACTTCGATGGTGGAGCATGGCTGCCGGCGAAAGCGCTAATTGGGGGGCAATCGGGACACACGGATGGCAACCAGGATCCTAGGAACAAAGAAGCGGTCACGGAAGCAAACACAATGGAGTCATAGGCCAAGAAGAGCAACAGAGGAGCAGCCCGGAGCAACGACGATGGCGGAGCACAAGCCAAGCGAAGTTGCTCCGGAGCAGAAGCGGCGCGCGGAGCAGACACGAAAACCAGCCGGTCCGATGGAGTGGAACGTCTACGAATGACGACCTCGCCAGACCGGCACCCCGTGAGACGATGTCTCCATTTCCGGGAATTTCCGGTATTTTGTTAGGCGACGATGTTGATTTGCAGTCATCAAACAATTTCACGGAATTTCCCGGAATTCCGCGTCTGAATCGGAAATTGCGCGGGAACACACGCGAATTGCCTGAGGAATCAGGCCACCACGCGATGCGTCGATACGGTATGCGTGGATCTGTTTGTGCCGAAGGAGGTTCTCGGCCTCGTTTCTCGCCTCAAAGAAGTCCAGAACGACGACGTTTCGCCAGATTGTGAGGCGCTCCACCCGGCCTGAGGACGCTGATTGCCTCCAAGACGCTGATTGCCTGTAAGTGACATTGGCGTTGTCTGAAAGTGCATTCCATTCCAGACAGCGTCATTTTCCGCCGTTTCTCATTTGACCATCCCCAATTTCAGCCGACCGGTCGCTCGAACCTCGTTCCTAGGAGTTCCTATGACCGGCTCAACGAGTTTCGTCGTGTGGGGGCGCTCACCGATGACAACATTGCGGTCCGTTGTGCAATTCTTTGATTTTCGGCGTTTCGGAGGTCATTTCCCAGTTTTCACACATTTATCGTTGGTCGATTCGATGTGATTCTGTAATATCATGTTTTTGGCATTGCTTGAGGTTGGACATTTCTTAATTTCAGCTATTTTCAGGCAGATATTTAAATTTAGGGAAAATTTGATTTATCTGGCAGTATTACGGGATTCTATGTATGTGCTTACGTTAGGAGCTGAAGTTTGCTATTCTAGCGCAAAACGCAACGTCGCTCGTGGGCATTTTCGTTTACTAATTTCGGGGCTTTTTCAGCTCCCCGGGTTTGATCTTTAGCCGTGAAATGTATCTTAGTTTTATGATATTTTACTTCGAACCCCATGCTGATTATTGCTGGATCGCTTGCCAACTGTTAGAATTTCAGATTGCGTTTTCATGTTCGAGTCATCCGAGTTTCTATTGCGCGATTCCGTGTCCAATTTGAAATCCTAAAATCGTCATTGCAGCGGATTCCAGGATGGCAGGACGGCGCATCGACTCGCTGCAGCTCCTGACCGAAGCCCTCGACAGCGACCCATTCGGACTGCTGAACGACGCAGCCGAATACCTCGATGAAGAAGTCCCAGTGCCGGAAGTCCAGCCCGACAAGAGTGGTTCCAGCACCTTCAGCTTGGGCCACCTGAAGGCGCTCCTCTCGGCCAGCTACGAGTTCGGCGACATCATGCTCGAAGAAACGATGTCCTGTATCGCCAACAGGGGACTGGGACCCGAAGAGCAGCAGAATCGGGTTAGTTTTATAGTCTTGTTTTCCGAAATTTATGAAGTTTTTCAGCTCGTGGATCTCTTGGGGTATCATCACTTCGACCTCATCGCCGACATCCTCCAGAACAAAGAGCAGCTGCTCAAACATCTGGCCGAAAAAAGAAAAGAGCACAAGTCGGCGGAAAAAACTCGCTCTTCTGGTGGTCCCTGCCAGCAAGTGATAATAAACAGAGGGGCCGTCGACCAAAGGGAGCGGAAGGAACGCAAGAAGGCCACGAAGGCGTTCCAGAAGCTCACGAACGCGTTCGGCGACGAGCGACAGTTTGCCATGGAGTTGCAGCACCTGGAAGCCATGAAGCAGCTGGAGGCCGAGATGAACAACGACTACTCGACGTCCTCGGTGGTCGTGCAGCAGAGGAAGGCAGCCCAAGATCTACCATATGTCTTCGATGTGATGAGATCTAAGGCGTGCGTTGGACTTGTTTGTGGTGGTATGAAGGTAAGTGATTTAGAATCATTGGCCGTTTGAACTAATTCAATGAGTTTTAGTTTGTTCTTCCCGAAGGCTCCGAGAGGATCGAC
The DNA here is from genome assembly GCA_000757745.1 of Steinernema scapterisci. Lineage (NCBI taxonomy): Eukaryota > Metazoa > Nematoda > Chromadorea > Rhabditida > Steinernematidae > Steinernema > Steinernema scapterisci. Next base: position 8,100 of record KN167912.1, read on the forward strand.
AAGCACAACTACCAAGAAGTCATCGTTCCTGGAAAACAGAATCTCGACTTTGACAACTTTGTATACGTCGAAGTCAAGGATCTGGACCCAATCGGCCGACTTGGATTCAAAGGCTTCGACAGGCTCAACATCATCCAGTCGATCGTCTTTGAGCAAGCCTACAACACCAGAGAGAACCTCCTCATTTGTGCGCCTACCGGAGCAGGTAGGAACATTTCTAGATACCAGTGATAAGCAACGATTTGCAGGTAAAACCAACATTGCTATGTTGACGATTCTGAAGACGATTCGTGACTACACGTCCGCCGATGGAACTATTCACAAGAGCAAATTCAAGATCATTTACATCGCTCCCATGAAAGCCTTGGCGACGGAAATGACGAGCAGTTTCGGGAAGCGCTTGAAGCCGCTTGGATTGAAGGTCAGGGAGTTGACCGGAGATACGACTTTGTCAAAGAAGGAAATCGAAGATACTCAGGTTTGGCCAAAGATGTTCTATGAATCTAAAACTCTGATTTCAGATGCTTATTCTCACTCCTGAAAAGTGGGACGTCGTGACGAGAAAGGGCACATCCGAAGAGAACAGCTTGAGCCAACTTGTCCGCCTTCTGATTATCGATGAAGTTCATCTGCTCCACGACGAACGTGGTCCAGTAATCGAAACAATTGTTGCCAGGACGCTGCGACAGGTCGAAATGAGCCAGCGTGAGATTAGGATTGTTGGATTGTCCGCTACACTGCCGAACTACATGGATTGTGCAAACTTCTTACGGGTTAATCATGAAAGAGGTCTTTTCTACTTTGATTCGAGGTTCAGGCCGATTCCTCTCACGCAAAAGTAAGGCTTCTTTACTTCTAATTATTCCAATAACCTTTTGTTTCCAGGTTTATCGGCATCAAGAAAACGAACTACATGGACAGGAAGAAACACATGGACGACGTTTGCAACGAGAAGGTCTGCGAATACGTGAGGCGAGGCAAACAAGTCCTCATTTTCGTTCACTCTCGCAACAACACTGCCGCCTCCGCTATGGCTCTTAAGGACTATGCTGGAAATCATGTAATGTTACGACTAACCTTCATAAATTTGAACTTGATTTTTCAGCAAATGCAAGATATCTTCACGAATCTGGACGCTAGGAATGGCCTGGCGTTCCAGAAAGCCAACAAAGCGATCCAGTCTTCTCAGAATAACATGGTTAAAACCTTGTTTGGATATGGAATCGGAATCCATCACGCCGGGTTGCTACGTCAGGATAGGCTGATGATGGAACGGATGTTTGCTGAAGGATTTATCTCCGTTCTCTGTTGTACGGCCACTCTTGCTTGGGGTGTGAACTTGCCTGCACATGCCGTTATCATCAAGGTATTGAAACATAATTCTTAATTGTCCTGAACGACAATAATTTTAGGGAACTGACGTATTCGACGCCGACAAAGGCGCTTTCACCGACCTGGGAGTCCTGGACGTCCAACAGATCTTCGGTCGCGCTGGTCGTCCGCAGTTCGAAACTCATGGTATGCAATAATATCTCTGGTCACAGTGGAGCTAATCTAATGTGTTTCAGGCGAGGGTATCATCATCACGGACCAATCTACGATTCCCAAATACCTCGGCATGCTGGTGAACCAAACGCCGATCGAATCCCAATTTATCAGGAAGCTCCACGACAACCTCAACGCCGAAATCGCTTTGGGAACTGTCACAAACATCGAAGAAGCTGTTGAATGGATGCGGTACACGTATATCTACATCCGCATGCGGCTGAACCCTCAAGCGTACGGAATCGACCTTGATCAGCTGAGGCAAGATCCAGATTTGGTCATATACTTGACGCAGATGATGCGGCAGGTCGCGGCGAGACTGGATAAGAATAAGATGATAAACTTCGATAATATGTGAGTTTGGTCTATTGGAATCATTGCTGACTCATGTCGTTTCAGTGACGGATTGAGCAGCACCGGTTTGGGAAGAATCGCAGCCCAGTTCTACATCACATTTGAGACCATCGAAATGATCCACGATGGCGAGGCGAAGGTGAAGATGAACGCGATGATGACGGACGATGTCGTGGCTGCTTTGATTGCTTCGGCCACTGAGTTTAAGCAAATTCAGGTAAGGGTTACGGTAGAGAGGGAGATGATCGATGAGCTGCCAGACAGAAGCTGTTTCGTCTGAACATGACGGTCAAAACAGACGTGTAGACATAAAAAACACCTAAAACCCATGTCTAGACGTCTCTAACTCTGTCTAATTTTCAGTGCCGTGAAGAGGAAATGCGAGAACTGGACGAACTTAGCAGCTACGCTTGCTCCCTTCCGATCCGTCTCGGCCTGGCAACAACTCCTGGCAAGGTCAACTGCTTACTCCAAGCCCATATCTCGCGAGTCAGGGTTGAATCGTTCTCCCTCTCGTCCGAGACGAACTACATCGTCCAGAATGCCACCAGATTGGCTCGAGCGTTCTTCGAAATTGCCATGCGTAAGAACTGGGCACAGGCCACGAATGCTTTTCTTGGAATGGCGAAGTGCATCGAAAGGCGGATTTGGCGGTATCACACTCCTCTGAGGTGAGTCTGATCCGTTCCAGACTAGACATTCATTTGCACTTTTAGGCAACTGGGTCTTCTGAACCAGAACACGATCAACAAGATCGAAAACAAACGTCTTAATCTGGGCCAGCTCTACGATCTGTCCGCGGGAGATCTTGGACGTATGCTGAGCTGCGATGGCCAGATTGTCTACGACGCTATTAGGAATCTCCCGTGTCTGCAAGCTGAAGCCAGTGTGAGGCCAGTCACTCAGTAAGCCAATTTCTTGTCTTCTGTGTAACGCTGATATTCAGAACCATCATGCAAGTCCACGTTGAAGCTTGGCCAGATTTCACTTGGAACGACAAGGTTCATGGTTCCACAGGTGGCCACTCGTTCTGGATTACGATAGAAAACATCGCGGAGAACTTGATCGTCCACCGTGAGAGGATATTTATCCTGAAGAAGAAGGTTTGTTAGGCTGTAGGAAGGGGAATACATTGAATTTCTGTTTAGATCGTGTCCGGAGACTCGCACAACTTTGTGTTCATTATCCCTGTACAGGAGCATCAGATGCAGCATATGTACCAGCTTAGGATAGCAAGTGAGTATTGGGTTGTTGACGACACGATATATCCCCTGTCCATGCGGGAGTGCATTATTCCGTCGTCTTACACCAAGCACACAGGTATCTTAGAATCCATTAAATGCAAGCCAATCCTTCCTGATTTCCAGATCTCCTTCCCTTATCTCCGCTGCCGATCAAAGCTCTCAAGCATCCGCTCTACGAAAGCATCTACAACTTTTCATATTTCAATCCCGTCCAAACTCAAGTAAGAATACTTATCTTTCAATTTGGCTTATATTTGTGCTATTCAGGTCTTCCATCGTCTCTACCACTCCGACCACAATGTCCTCATTGGCGCTCCTACAGGTACGGGTAAAACCCTGTGCGCAGAACTGGCCATGTTCCGTATCTTCAATGGCTTCGACCGGAATCCCCACAAGAAGGTACTGTAGTTCTTCTAAATTCTATGACTAATGTTGATTTTCAGGTTGTATACATTGCTCCGCTGAAGGCTCTTGTCCGCGAACGTGTGATTGACTGGAAGAAGAAACTCGGAGAGAAACTTGGAATATCGTGAGTTAGATCAATTTAGAGCATATGCTGATTTTTATTTTTAGAATCGTGGAAGTGTCTGGAGATCGCACTCCCAGCATGGCAGAGCTTATGGCCGCCCACCTTCTAATTACGACGCCTGAAAAATGGGACGGAATCACGCGCAGCTGGGACACACGCGACTACGTGCAGAAAGTGGGCCTGGTGATCATCGATGAGATCCACCTGCTCGCCGTAGAACGTGGCGCAGTACTCGAAGCGATCATCACTCGATTGAAGCTCATCGAGAAAAGAAAGGCAAGCAAGCGTCTTATCCCGGCGGAACGATCCACTGGCGATGTTAGAATCGTCGGATTGTCGACGGCATTGGCGAACGCAAAGAACATCGCGGATTGGTTGGGCGTCCCCGACGAAGGACTGTTCAATTTCAGGCCTAATGTGAGGCCTGTTCCGATCTCGGTGCACATTAAGGGATTCCCAGGACAGCATTACTGTCCGAGAATGGCGCTTATGAACAAGCCTGCATTCAAGGGTAAGTGTTGTCGACGAGAAGGGAATAGACGTCTGAAGGAGAACAGACGTCTATAAACGATGATTCAATAACATGTGATCCGAAATGGGTCTGAAACCTTCTGTCTAGACTTGAAGATACGAAGGATTTTCATTTTTTGATAAGGCTTAATAAGAGGAGCGGTCGTAATTCACGACCGGTCCGTACCTCGCCAAGCAAAGAAAATGACGTGTACGTGCTTAAACACATCTGCTGTTTTGTGCCGTACGTGCAGACGGATACTTGTTTTCTAGACAATTTATATCGCGATTATTTGTCTAGACACATTTAATCTTATCCATTTTCAGCCATCAAGCAGTTCTCTCCGACCAAGCCGACGCTAATCTTCGTTGCGTCTAGACGTCAGACCCGAATCACCGCCACAGCTCTCGTCTCCCAAGTCGTCACCGAAGCCAATCCTAAACAATGGGTTCATATGGATGACTACGAGGTAAGTTTCTGCCATCATTTTCAATACTGATATCTTTGACCTTAGGTGGAACAAGTGATCGAGAGCATCGAGGATAAGGCGCTGAAGTTGACCCTTCCATTCGGAATCGGAATGCATCACGCCGGTCTCCAGCAGCACGAAAAGGCGATAGTAGAGCGCCTCTACGTGGAAAAGAAGATCCAAGTTTTAGTGGCCACGGCGACCTTGGCTTGGGGTATCAACATGCCGGCGCACTTGGTGATCATCAAAGGAACGGAATATTTCGACGGAAAACAGAAGAAATATGTCGATTTCCCGGTCACAGGTGGGACTATCACTGTGTCTAACGACGCTAAACGGTTTCTTTAGACGTCCTCCAAATGATGGGACGAGCTGGTCGACCTCAGTTCGACGATTCCGCTGTCGCGATGGTCTACGTGCAAGACACGAAGAAGGAGTTCTACAAGCGGTTCTTGTATGAACCGTTCCCTGTCGAGTCTAGGTAAAATCGCTGTACCAGGAACACAATTTCTAATTTTATCAATTTGCAGCCTCCTGCCGGTTCTTCCCAACCACGTCAACGCCGAAATCTGCTCTGGAAACATCAGAAACCATGGCCAGATCATGGAATACCTTGCCGGAACTTACCTGTACCGGAGACTTTGGGAAAACCCGTCGTTCTACGGCATAGACGACAACAGGAACGCAGTTTTGAATAACTTCCTCAGCACTGAGGTGACGAACTGTATCAACACCCTCGTGGATTCGCATTGCATTGTTGTGGACGAGGTACGTTAGAAGGTTCTAAGCTGTTTAACATACTTCCGGGCTTTAGGAAGATGGCACGCTGAAGTGCACGGCAGCCGGAAAGATCGCGGCCACGTACTATCTCCAACATGAGACCGTGAAACACTTCATGTACGCGATAGACGAGAACTCGGACGTCTGTGATCTTCTCGGAATCCTCGCTGATTGTCCCGAGTACGAGGAAGTTCCAGTCAGGCACAACGAGGAGTTGATCAATGAGAAGCTGCAACAGGAATTGCCGATCAAGCTGGAGCCGCATTACCAGATGGAGGATCCACACACCAAGACGCACCTTCTCTACCAGGCGCATTTCTCAAGGACTCAGTTAGACCCCGATTATAAGACCGATTTGAGGTCGATTGTCGAACCTTGCATTCGAATTTTGCAGGTACGTTCTTGTCTAGACGAGCAGCTGAGGTGTCTAGGCGGATATAAGTCTAGGAAAGCTGGTCTTAAATTTTGCTATTTTTATTTTTTGTTGATAGCTTCGCAAAATCCGACCAGCCTTTGACCCTAAATTTCATTTTAAATGATTTTTAACTCAATTGACGTTGGTCTGGTTCTTATATGTAGTTGCAAAGTCTAGACAGCTAATTAACGTATACCCAATGTTTCAGGCCATGCTGGAAATCTGCGTGATAAAGAACTATTGCTCCACCGCGCTGAACGTGGTCATCCTCCAGCAGATGATCATCCAAGGACGCTGGAACACCGACCATCCGCTCCTCTGTTTGCCGCACATGACCAACAACGGAATCGCCTCGCTGCAACTGTAAGACAATTGACTGTTTTCGGAAGCTAATTAGAGGAGTTTCAGCCGCAAAAACCAAAGAAGCATTCCGCTGTTGAAGAGCAAGTTGTGCTCAATGGATCCAGCGAATGGAAAACAGGCGTTGCAGAAGTTCTTCGCCGAAAAGCGGCTTTGGGATCGAGATGAGGTGGATGAGGTAAGAGTGTCGAGTGAGTGTGTATGGATTGCCATACACGAAGACCGGTCGGCTCCACGATAGCGGTCAAAAATAAGCCGTCCATCCGTACTCTGTGTATCAGCGTAGACATTGACTGTCTATATTCGCTCTCGTCTAGACCGTTTCTAACGTCTCGCTTTTCAGCTCGTCAAAGCCATCTACCACTGGCCCCTGATGGCGCTCCACCACGGCAGCATCACCCATCCTGGCGGTGTCAACAAAGTCAGCCTCTGCTCGAAAATGAACAAGAAAGACCTGGCGGAGAAACCGCCGACCCTCAAGCTGCAGCCAGGCACCACCTGCACTCTTAGATTCTCCCTCGAAAGCCTCGGCCCAGGTCGCAGCTTCACGCAGGTCTATTCGACCACCTTTACGAAGGAGAAATGCGCGAGTTGGATCGTCTTCATCGCCGACACGACGCATAACCAGATCCTCGGAATGAAGAAGATGCCGCCCGTGGAGAACATGAAGAGAGGCGAGATGAAGTTCACCGTTCCTGACCAGATGTAAGTTCGATAGGTGTGTTTCAGTTACCGTAATCTTGGCGATTTCAGAGGCGATCACACGGTGGACCTGATTTTGATGTCGGACAGCTACCTGAACGCTGATGTTCAGTGTCATCTGTGTGATCTTGTTGTTGTTAAAGCTTAATATTTATAGTTGTTGTTTCTAATATCTGTGATGGAAAAATAAGGGTGGGAGAAGAAGTTATAAATCGAGGAAATCTCTAGTCAAGCACGCGAGAAAATGGGAGGTTTCGGACTTTGGAATGCGGACTGTTTATAGACAACCGGAAACTGTGAAACCACAAACACAAACATGCTCTTTTTAGGGTTCTGCGTGACTTTTCAGGAATTCAGGTAAACATTCCGAACGGAGCATTTAAGCGGTGTGGCCATCCAAACTGGAGGTCACCTGATAATGCGCAGCGTCTCTATTCTGCTCCTGGGATTCATAGAATTCCTTTCCTTCTCTTCGGTAAGTCGTATTCCTACACCTTAGAGCTCTAATTCTTATTTTCAGGCTTTTTCCATCGCCGTCAAATGCCCTCCAGGCTACGAAAAGCACCGCGACCGGTGCTACACTCTCCTAATGCTCCCTCTCTCCCAACCCGAAGCTCTCGTTCACTGCTGGCGCCACTGGACCAAGGAAAATGTAGCCACTTTGGCGTCGATCCACGATGAAGAAACCAACGAAATGATCAAGAGAATCTCGCTGGGGAAGCCGGTTTTTATCGGGTTGGTGAAGACCATCCCGGAAGGATTCGAGTGGGCCGACCGGAGCCAACCTAAATTCGTCGGATTTCGGGGACCTGTGGATCGCGAGGATAAGGATAAGCACTGCGTGCAGGTAAGATCGTTGTCGCTCGGCAATTGTGAAGGTTTTGGAGTGTTTTAGGCTCAAAACGGAGTGTGGACGATGGTTCACTGCGACGAGAAGCTCCAAGCCGTTTGCATGATTCGAGCAAGGGGAAGCTGAAGCACTGGAATCTGACCTAATTTCGCCTTTACGTCCTTGTTGTCATGTTGTATTTCCGGGCCTTTAAGGACAGTTTACTTGACCTTCCGAATAAAACGACTTCTGTACCCAGCGTCAAGTATCTGTAGAACGATGTTTTGCAAGAAGTCCGAAAACGAGTTTTCGTGCTTGCCGGGATTGAGTCATCGTTCACAATTGACCCGTCATCTAAGGATTGTTTGTTCGCCCAACCCCGATTTCCCGAAATTTGGCCTTTTCAGGACTCTAGGTTGGTGCCCAAGCTCGCAGCGACCAAACGCCAACTACGCGCCGCTGTGGATTTCTCTGCATAATCAAGTTTAGCTCAGCGGTTTCCCCGTCAGCTGGCCAAACGCGTGAGCGTCGTTGCCTGGGCTACGCCATCATTTCTATTCATTTCCGATCTTTTCCGGTTTTGTTGACATATTTACGCGTTTGGAGAACTCGTGATCGCTAGTGGTTCTGCAGATTTGGGCTTGATTTGTAATTACTTCCGTGAATTAGGTGGATTAATACGATTAAAGGTTGCTAGGAGGGGACTTATTAGGGTCAGAACAGGTGGATGACGTGGTCAGGTTAGAGTGCATTGGGGTTCCAGGAGATTGCGGGAAACGGATTCGAAATTTGTCGGCTCTAGGCAGGTACCTGAAGGCCTTAGAACGAGTTTTCATGTCCTTAAAGGTTATTTTCGCTGCCCAGCGTCCTATTTTGCCCATAACAACTGCACTTTTATAACTCCACGCTCCCTATTTTCGTCATTTTGGGGAATCCTCTTTGCTCAGTCGTGCCTCCAGTAGCTGAGCAAACACATAAAAGTCAAAACGTGGGCATATTTAGATATCGCTGATTCATAAACCTTCTTTTTGTAGTCACTCGTGACCAACGTTTCCCCTCGTAAAACACCTAAGAATAAGCAGACGCCCGAACTTAAAGATTCATTCAAGCTTTGAGTGACAAGCCGACTTGTTGTTTTCTTGGAAGCGCTGATGGCAGAAATCAGAGATCTGCACAAATACGAAGAAACTGGGTCATTTTTGAGCTGGAAAAGTGCGCTTTGGAAGCGAAGATTAGAATCTGAACGATGCCTGCAGATCTAAAGTTCGATTTTTGATGTGCGACCAGTGGTTGATCTGACCGGAATCGATCCTTTGCTCTTAGAATCAAGATAAGGAGACTGCCTGGAAAATCAAACTTAGGGCACTTCCGTGGAAGTGCAGGTCTTCACTTTTCTGTGAGTTGGATCTTGTACGAAATCCTTGTCAAGAACTGGCGGTGTCGCTGAGGTACGAAAAGAGCATGTCCAAGGCGGAACTCAA
>KN167916.1:0-12067 GCA_000757745.1 Steinernema scapterisci
GAGCCCAATTGATTTCTAGTCAATCTCCTTAACCACTCGGACATCGGTGCACGCCCTCCACACACTGCAATCCCGTACATGTCCCTGTGCTCTCTTCACCCATTCTCACCAAAATCCTTATCTTTATTGGCTTACAAGCACATCTTATCTTTCCTTAGACCGACTTCACCACATCCCCAAACTTCGTATCCTGCTGATCCACAAGAAGCCCCTCATGCTTCACAATCAAACGCTGAATCTCGTAATTCAGTTCCACAAGTCGCTGCTTGGTCCTAACGCGCTTCTCCAAGGCATCCTCAAGCGCCTGTTTCGCCTTTTCCGACGCGTGGATCGAGTTAACCAAATCGGGCTGAAGACCAAACATGCTTTTGTAGATCGGGATCTTTTCTTTGATCCGGAGATTCAATTTCTCCTCCTCCAAGATTTTCTGTGCAGCCTGCACGGCAGCGTCGCATTCGACGAGTTCGGCGGCAAGAGCGGCGGACGATTCCCTGGCTTTGGAAAGCTGATCTATGGTCTCGTCGATGGCTTTGGAGAGACTCATCCGGTTGGCGGCGAAGTCGGCGATGGGGGTCAGGTTTAGCGTCTTGGGCTTCGTGTCCACGTCTCTGAAAATGGGAAAATCAGAGGAATCTTAGATTTTAAGACTTACGAAATCTTGTAAACCCCAACAGCGGTGAAGAGAGCCGCGCTGAGCCAATACTTCCGGCTCACTTTGCGCTTGAAAACGATGAATTCTAAGGCATTCATGTATTGCGGTGCAGGCTTGGAGGCCTAAAATGAGAGCTTAGAAGCCTTGAATCCTTAGAACGGAGCTTACCTGAACAGCAGTCTTAGCTAAGACGGATTTGACTTGACGGAGGGCAGCCATGTCTGGATCAATTGCAGGAATTCAGACGACCAGAGTAACAAGGTAAACGCGTATCTTGCAATGCTGAGTTCACGCCCCAACTCGGTCACACCTAAGCCAAGCGATGCGAAAAGTGTCAAAACCGTGCTATATCTTGTCCCGGCCTCCTCTCTGGTCTTCGTAGACCTGCACAGGCTCGGATCTAGCCCATTCAGACGTCCAGAGTACCGAAATCATGACTCCCAAGCTCCGTTTCCTGTCTTCTCTCATCTCCCGCGCTAAGATGGCTACCATGCCTAAGGGTAAATCTGTCCTCGACGAGACCGTAAGTCAACTTTTGGAACCTGGGTTCTTAAGACAGCTTTCCAGATGGCCGCAGAACTCTTCAGCTCCAATTTCGTCACGAAGGCCGATTTCGTCAGGTTCAAGAGACGTGAGAACCTGAAATTGACGGCTTGGATCTTGTCCCTGGGAGGCGTCACCTATGGAGTTACGGAGACGTAAGACTTTCTGAGATCTTCGGCACCCCAAAATCCTTGTTTTCAGGTTCCGCCAAGCCCACACACCCGCAGCAATCAACTACGCTCAGATCGCCCACGAAGTCGTCCGTCAGATGCATTCCCGGAAGGAGATCGCTGAGATCGATGACCAGATCTCCGACCTGAACCGAGCGATCGCACGCCACAAGGAACTTTGCAGCCGTGCGGACGACAAGAAAGCCAAAGCGGTCCTCGATTACAACGCTAAGGCTTTCATGTCGGAAGACGCCTTTTACCGGTACTACGCGGACGTGCAGGTCGAGAAGGAGTTGGCTGCTCAGGAGTCAAGCAAGGAAGCTGGATTGATGATGGATGCGATGTTCAAGATTCAGGAGTTGATGCAGGAGAAGAAGATGCTGGAGGAGGGCGTTAAGATGGGCCTGTAGAAGCTTAAGGCGCTGTTTGTGTCTGTGTCATGTGGACCGGTTTAAGCGTGATGGAGGATAAATGTGTTGTGGTATGGGTTTCTAGAGTGCTTTGGGTTAAGGCGGGAAGGGGGAGGGTGACGTTGAGATGCCACGTTTGGGTCGAGTTCGTGTTGGGCTTCAAATCTCCGAATTTGAGCGGTCTGGGCTTTGCCGCAGAGCTTAGGCTTGAGCCGATTACCTCATTTTTCGTGCCAGGACCCACTTGATGTGTAAAACGACAGCTCCCTCTGAAGCTTAGGTCATTGCCAAGCTCATGTTTAGGTTACCGCAAGGCCTAGGCTTAGGCTCCACGTCCTCCTTTATACGTGCAATCTAAGAAGCGTGCAGCCGGCACGTAGCCATGTCCTAAACGTCAGCTTTGCGGCAAGGGTTACACTAAAGCTTGAGCGGCTTAAACTTGAAGACAAGATCTCTTTTTTTCTCGTCAGGACCCACTTGACGTGTGAACCAAACCGTTACCCATCATCTCACATTCTGGAGCCTACGTGCGAAGCTAGGCATTGGTCATTGATCCCATATCTGGCCTTCCTTCCTCTCTCTCGACTAGTTCGTGTCCCACTTTCCAAGCATGTTCTCGCCGTATCGAATCCTGTCCCGATTTGTGGTCTTTCAAGCTAAGAAGCTGATCTCATCGGGACCCTTCAGATCGGAACTAGGAAAAGTAGGTTCCACCCATCGTCCTCCTCCTTAGAATCACTTAATTCCAGCTGAATCCGACTGACCGCCTGACATTCAAAGACTTCACCCAGACGGCTATTGTCGGATGCTCCGTAGCCGCGGCCTACTACTCGTAAGTCAACCTCCCAAGATCCTGTCCTAATATGGCCATTTTTAGCTTCAGCAAGGTCCAGAAAACGCCAAAAATCGCCAGACACCGAGACAAGTTTGATGAGGTTATTGCAAGGATGGAGAGACTGGCGCATGTCGACAAGGATGCAATTGACAGGATACGGAAACTCATTGATAAGTACCGCGATCTTGAGGTCAATACCGTTGCGATGAGCCAGAGGCGTAGGAACAAGCCGATTGATGAGTTGCAGATCCAGGTTCGGATGTATCTGTTGAATCACATAAGGAAGGTGATCGTCGATATGATGCTCGACGTTTTGATCGCTGATATGACGAGAGAGATGGCTGCGGAAATATTTGGGGAAATCCGGACATATTTGGCTGAAGATCCAGGATTTGATGCAGGAGGAGAAGATGGTGGAAGAGGGAAATAGGATGATCAGGGCGTAAATTGGACTGTTTTAACGTAATTTGATGGAGGATAAACATTGTATGGTATGAGTCTTTGGAGTCAGATGCCAAGCCAGCACGACAGCTATACCTTTCGGATTGGCCACGTCCTTGGCTACCGTTTTCTAGGCTTGGCCCTCGTTGATACATGCAATCTGAGAAACGTGCAGCCAGCACGTAACCATGTCCTAAACGTCAGCTTTGCGGCAAGGGTTATGCTAAAGCTTGAGCTGCTTAAACTTGGAGACAAGATCTTCTTTTTTCGCGCCAGCACCCCCTTGACGTGCAAAAGATCACACGTTCTGGAACCGCTAGGCATTGGTGCGAAGCTTGGCATTGGTCATTGATCCCATATCCGACCTTCCTTCCTCTCTCTCGACCAGTCTACCTCGACCACTTCCCAAGCATGTTCTCGCCGAATCGAATCCTGTCCCAATATGTCGTCGTTCAAGCTAAGAAGCTGATCTCATCGGGACCCTTCAGATCGGAACTTGGAAAAGTAGGTCCCACCCATCATCCTCCTTCTTAGAATCACCGAATTCCAGCTTCATCCGACTGACCGCCTGACAGCCAAAGACTTCAGCCAATTCCAGCTTAAGACCCGCAAGACCGCCTATGCCTTGACGGCTATCTTCGGAGGCTCCCTAGCCGCGGCCTACTACTCGTAAGTCAACCTCGTAAGATCCTATCCTGAAATAGCCAGTTTTAGCTTCAGCAAGGTTCAGGAGACCCCAGAAATCGACTACAAACAGCTGACAACAGACGTGACCAGCGTGGTCAAAGACCGCGAGGAGTCAGAGAAGCTTAATGCAAAGACAAGGAACCAGGTGCAGGCGGACAACGACTTAATGGACAGGAAACAGGAACTCATCGCTAAGTACCGTAATCATGGAGCCAATGGCATTGTGATGCCGCTTATCTGGGGACATCTGTGGGAGCAGCTTTGGGAAGATCTAGGTATAGTACCCGAACCGCAAGCTCCGAGTACCCGGTTCCGGTACCGGGTCCGAGTCCTAGATCCTGCCCGAGATCCATATCTCAGCTACCGCTGCTCGTAAGTCTACCTCTTAACATCCTGACCTAATTTCGCCATTTTAGCTTCGGCGAGCTTCAGGAAATGCCAGATTACGACTTCACACTTCAGAGCACTGACGTGGCCGGCTTAAACCAACTCCTCAAAGCATTAAAAAAGCTTATTGCCAGCAAGGAACGATTGGTGCAGGCTGACAGTAATCTGATTGACAGCAAACAGAAACTCATTGATTCCTACCGTAACCTTGGAACCGAGACGTCATATGGGATACAGAGGCAAAAGGACAGGATTGCTGAGCTGGAGGCCGAGAAGAAGACTCGAGAGAAGTAGTTAGGGAAGATGTATGGCGTGTATTCTGACATGGAGCTTAGAATCTCGGAACTGGAAGCTCAGAAGAAGGCTCTGGGGGAGAAGGTGGGGAAATGAGGAAATTGGGCTTTTGTGGGCCAAGTTTGATTGTGTTTAAGTGTCTGAAGAGGAATAAATTGCTTTCTTCAGCTCTCATCTTGACCGGAGATCTAACTCTGTCATGTCCTTTCGAGTCCTGAGTTTTCCCTCCAAGACCTCCCTCTGAAGCTTTAGTCTTTGCTAAGCTCAAGCTTAGGTTACCTCAAAGCTTAGACTCGGGCCCCGCGCCCTCCTTCATACGTGCAATCTAAGAAGCGTGCAGCCGGCACGTAGCAGTGTCCTAAGCGTCAGCTTCGCGGCAAGAGTCATACTAAAGTCCAAGCCGCTCAGACTTGAAGACAAGATTTCCTTTTTTCGTGCCAGGACCCAATTAACGTGTGAAACAAGAGCGTTACCCATCATCTCACATTCTGGAGCCTACGTGCGAAACTGGGCATTGGTCATTGATCCCATATCTTCCCTTCCTTCCTCTCTCTCGATCACTTCGTGTCCCATCTCCCAAGCATGTTCTCGCCGTATCGAATCCTGTCCCGATTTGCCGCCTTTCAAGCCAAGAAGCTGATCTCATCGGGACCCTTCAGATCGGAACTTGGAAAAGTAGGTCCCACCCATCATCCTCCTTCTTAGAATCACCTAATTCCAGCTGAATCCGACTGACCGCTTGACATTCAAAGACTTCAGCCAATTCCAGCGTAAGACCCGCAAGACCGCCTATGCCTTGGCGGCTATCTTCGGAGGCTCCCTAGCCGCAGCCTACAACTCGTAAGTCGACCTCTTAAGATCCTGTCCTATCAGCCATTTTTAGCTTCAGCGAGCTCCAGGAAACACCCAAAATCGACTACGCGCAGCTGACAGCAGACGTGACCAGAATGGTCAAAGAACGTGAGGAGTTAGAACACCTGACTTCCAAGATTGCGGGACTGGTGCAGGCGGAGAATGACGTAATGGACAAGATACAGATCCTTGTCGCTGAGCACCGCAACATTGAAGCCAACGACGTTGCGATGCTATTCATGAATCAGAAGCATAAGGACAAGTACATCGCTGAGCTGGAAGCTCAGAAGGAGGATCTGGAGAAGCAGATAGGGAAGTTGTTTGGCGAACATGTCGACATGTCGGTTGAGGCTTCGGAACTGGAAGATCAGAAGAAGGCTCTGGAGGAGAAGATGGGTAAATAAGGCAATCGTGCTTTAGTGGGCCAAGTTTGGTTGTCTATAAGTGTCGAAAACGAAATAAATTGCTTGGATCTACTCGCATCTGGTTCTAAGACCAAAGTCAGCCAGGTCTTCCGGGTCCCGGCACGCTCATTTCTGACCATCCTGCCTCCACAACCTTCTGGGAAAGTCCAATTCTATTAACACGCAAAAATGGTATTTAGTATAGGTAGGTACAATTCTCAGATCCCGAGTTTTCCCTTCAAGACCTCCCTCTGAAGCTTCATCTCCCGAACCTTGAGTTCCTTGTCGACAGCCTCAACAAACAGCTTCCCTAACTCGGCCTCTAAGTCGTTATTCTGAGCTTCAAACTCAGCGGCGCTAAGAACTCAGCGGCGTTGGAAGCTTGGGACCAGTTCTCGCCTTACGATATCTTAGATCTCAACCAGGTAGATCTAATTTCGGGTCTTCCAGCCTGTGTCTCTGTGCCTGAGTCCTTCTAAGCATCCTGTATTCCTGAGAACTGACCAAAGCCGTCAAGGCAAAGGCGGTCTTAAGAGTCTTACGCTGGAATTGGCTGAACTCTTTGGATTTGGCCGAAACGGTGACCGAGCTCCTGACCGACCTGGCCAGCGGTCAACTTAGGACCTGTTCTCTCGCCTGGTGATCTCTTTGATCCTGGCCATTTAGAACCCACCCAGTTAGATCTCTGCCTGCTCCATGAGACCCCCTGTCCAGCTCACCGACCTGAGAGACGGTGACCAAGCCTTGGGAGCAAGCCCTGGGACCATCTCTTAGATCTCATCCTGTCAAATCCCACCCAGGTAGGCTCTGCCTGCCTGTGTCTCCGTACCTGAGCACCGTGTCCAGCACCTTCTAAGAATCCTTTATTCTTCAAATCCGACCAAATCAAAATTTCTTGAGCAATTCAAAAATTGGAACGTTTGTCAAACTTCAAAGATGAGATCTCTTTCTGGAGTCGGTCAACCTTCATCTCGATTGAATCCTTCTCTCTGAGCGCGTCGTGGAACTCTTGCTGTTTCCGCCTTAAAGCTTCGTTTTGCTGCTGTTCGTCTGTCCAAGAATAGAAATTCTCGTTTTCAAGGGTCTTCTTCTGGGAAGAAGATGACCTGTTTGGCGGGGAGACGAGTTCTCTGCAAGGGCCATTTACGGGTTAAGGATCTCAGGTCTGAGGAACTTACACAAGACTCAAAACCACAGCGGTGACAACGGCGACGTAGAATGAGTAGAGGATGGCGAAAGACCGTTTTTCGTCGAATCTGTCATAATAGTGCCAGAATTTGGACCAGAGGATCTGAAGCAGGATAAAGTGAAAATGGGATCAGATGCAGGCTGAGTACCTCTTGAGTCCTTTCCAGAGAACTCCGGACTGTGGAGGCTAAGGAAGAGCCGAGGTTCCTGGTTCCTTGGGCTCTGTTGATTTGGGAGAGGAGGTCGGTGTAGATGGTTCTGAGGAGGTCTTTGGTGGTCTGAAATCAGGTACGGTTTAAGGTCGATTTGGAGCCAAGTTGGGGTCAAGGTTGATGGAATCACAGGTCTAAAGGTTGAGGCTTAAGCAGTGACCCAGAAGACCATCCGGGAGCTGTCTATTGAGGTCACTCCAGAGCCCAATCAGGCCTTTGCACCAAAATTTGAAGTCTGCCGAGATTCCATGACAGTGTCTGAATCTGGGGGACCCCTGACACAGCTTTAAACCAATCCCAAGGGTGCCCAGGGCAATCTTGAAGATAGTGAAATCAGAGGTCTAAGGATCGCAGCTTCAAGCAACCAAGGTTGATGGGATCGAGGCCTAAAGGCTCAAGCAATTCCGAGCTCCGAGGACTACTCATAGCCCATTCCCTGAGGTCGAACAGGCAGTCCTGAACACTCCAGAGCCCAATTGAGGTCCAAAGATCTCAGGACGAATCCGAAGTCCCCCGAGATCCAAGGACAGCCTGAAGCTGGAGGAATCCCTAGCTCAAGTACCCTGTCAGAGCCAAACATAGACCTTAGCAACTGGGGGTTGCTAAGGGCTGGTAAAGACTAACGCTGTCAAGTTTCAGTTCGAATGGAAGCCAAGCTAGCCAAGCTTAAGGAAACAAAGGGTTGATAGGTTCGAGGTCTGGAGGCTCAAGCAATTCCTAGCCCCGAGGACCACTCGGAGCCCATTCCCTGAGATCAAACAGACAGTCACCTGAACACTTCAGAGCCCAATTGAGGTCCAAAGATCTCAGGACAAATTCGAAGTTTCCCGAGATCCCAGGACAGCCTCAATCAAGGGAAGTTCCTGAGCCAGCTTACAGCCGCTTTAGTGGCCAGTTCTAAGGAACCAAGGTTGATGGAATCAAAACCTGAAGGCTCAAGCAGTTCTTCGCCCCGAGGACTACCCGGAGCCCATTCCATGAGGTCGAACAGGCAGTCGCTTGAACACTCCAGAGCCCGATTGGAGTCCAAGGACCTCAGATTTAATCCGAGGTCAGCCAGGATCCCAAGACAGCCTCAATCAGGGGGAGTTCCTAAGCCAGTTTACAGCCAAGTCAGTGGCCAATCCTAAGTCTCTTGGGTAAACGAGATAGGACAAGATCCATAAGATCTTAAAATCCATAAAAACCAACCTTATTAGAATCCCTCTTTCGCCCCTCCTCCACCGACTGCATCGCCTCGGCATCATAGAACGACGTCACCGCTCTCCTCTTACTTTCCGCCGCCATGGACGTCGAGAAGACCCTCTGCTGCTCGGCCAAGATCGACAGCCGCCAGGAATTAGTCAATCTGAGCATCGAGTTGACTAAATAGGAGTTCAGAACTTCCTTCATCTCTTAAATAACACAGAAATCACAAAACGATGCGAGGGAGAGGGAGAAGACGCGTTGTTGGGAAATCGATTAGTCACGACTGGAATGGCCTGTTTACTCATCAGCGCGATGTAGATCTGGGAGGAGGCGGAGAGCGAGCGAAAGTGACGTCAGGGGGTCAAACCACACCCACGCCAGAGAGAGCGGAAGGCTGCTGCTGATCGATAGATGTGACCAGCGCGCTTGGGGTCGCTAAGAGTCTCGAAGGCTCTCGAAGGGTCCAGGCGGAGAACGGGTTTTTAGGACTTTGGTGAGGAGGAGAAGGCTGTACTTTGAACACAGATGTAAATAGTGTCAACAGCGCGTTCTGTGCGTCTAGACGCTGGGAATAACAGGGCAGAAGGGTGAAGGGATTTGGGGGGAATTGGGAGACTCGAAAATTGGTAATTTGGACGTGTTTTTGAAACAGTGAGGGTAATGTGAGGTTCTCTGGGAATGCTGGTTGGGGGTTTTTCGGGGTCTTGGGATGGATCTGAAGATTTGGGATCTAAGGGAGGGGATCTCGGTATTCAAGATTTAAGAATCAAGGTCTAAGGATAGACTTTGGGATTCAGAATTTTAGGCTTCGGAAGCTTAGGATCTAAGGTCTAAGGATAAATGGACCTTCAGATTCGGAATCTAAGGATAGGTCTTGGGATTGGAGACCTAAGGATACATCTCAGGACTCCTAAGGCCAGACCTTCGGATTTGGGATCTTAGGCTTCAGAAGATTAGGATCTAAGGTCTAAGGATAGATAGACCTTGTGATTCAAGATCTAAGGACACATTATAGGCAACAAGATCTAAGGATAAAGCTTGGGATTCGAGATCTAAGGATGCATCTAAGGATAGGCCTTGGGCTTTGGGATGTAAGGTACGATCTCAGGATACAAGATCTAGAACCAGACCTTGGGATTCAGGATCTAAGGGCAAATCTTAGGATTCAATATCTAAAGACAGACCTTCGGATTCGAGATCTTAGGCTTCGGAAGCTTAGGATCTAAGGTCTAACAAATAAGTGGACCTTGGAATTCAAGATCTAAGGACACATCATAGGCAACAAGATCGAGGGATAGAGCTTGGGATTCGCGATCTAAGGATGCATCTCAAGAGTCAAGATGCATAGACAGATCTTGGAATTTGGGATCTAACGATAACGACTGGGATTCAAGATTTAAGCATACATCCCAGGACTCAAGATCTAAGGATAGACCCCCGGTCAGGTGGTAAGAAGGTCCCTTGGGATCCGGGATTCAAGAATACCCCTTAGGATTCGAGATCTAAGGGCTCATCTCAGGATTCAATATCTAAGGATACGCCTTGGAATCTCGGAATTTAAGGATCGACCTTGACATTCTGGAATCCGGGATCTTCGGCTTCGAGAGATTACGATTCAAGATCTCAGGCTTTTGGATATTAGGATTTGAGATCTCAGAATCCCCAAAAGTCTCCAAATCCAGTGCAAACAACCCCAAACTCAGTCCAAAGTCCACCTCCCCAAAAAATGCCACAAACGACAATACGCTTCCCAAACAGCTGGTGCAGGCATGCAGTCAGGTGCATCCGAAAAAGACATGATTGATAAGAGGAAGTGATAACGAGTTTGCACAAAGGAAGAAACCTCTGACGCAAGAAACTCAAAAATTACATAAAGGATTAATTTCAAGTCGAAATCAGCCAGGACTCTTCAAGCTCCAGACCTTCTGACCTGACTCAGGCTCCCGACAAGAAGAGAACGGGTACTGCGAAACTAGCAGGATTGAAAACTAACGATATATGGTGAATATGGAAGGTGTTATGGAGCCGAGTTGAGTTCAGAGACTAATCCTAAAACGTGATTTCAAATCTTTTTGTTTGTGCCGAAAATCGGGTTTTTGGGTGGGTTCGTTTTGGGTGCCTTGGGTGCCTCGGGCAGCATGGATCAGCTTAGCTGGAACGTAGCCTAGATCTGGTCTGGAAGCTTGGGATGACCTCAGACTTGTCCTAGGCTTCTTAGCTCAATTCTGACCGCTGAATTCATCGCTGGAATAGCCTAAAATGTCCTAAAAGCCACAACGCCAAAAACTGACCACCTAGCTACAACCTCGCCTGCACCGATTCCCGAAACGATCTCTGGGTTATCGAATCCTGTTTTCAGAAGAATCCAGGATGTTGACAGACCATCGTGAGAGTCAAAAGCTATCACATGACAAGAGTTTAAAGATGAAACCATGCAAAACACTCTTCTGCAGGTTCTGGAGAATTCCATGGGTGTCGCTGGCCTGCGCTGAGGTCAAAGCAGCCGGGCAAAACGCTCGCAAAACGCTTATGGGCAAAATGCTCGCCTGCACGAGGTCGGAATAAGCGAAATAGGACTTCAGATGTTGCTTGGGACAATGGGACGCCCTGCCTTCGGCCCCCCGTTTTTGGGCCTATTCTGATGAAGGAAGCCACGCACCAGGAAGCCCATGAAGCCCTAAACACCAAGTTCCAAGACCAAAGCGTCAAAACCGGTTCCGCTCGGAAGTTCCTTAATCAAACGTCATTTCTATTTATGCCCCAGCCATTAATCAGAATCAAAGATCCTTAGAAAAGGTCCTGAAACGCCAAAATCCGTCCATAGAGTAACGGTCCAGGCCACCTAAGACCACTCCGACAGAACATCGAGTCGCTGTTTACCCGCAGCGGCACCATGGTGCGCACGTGTTTACTGTTATTGGCCGGGGGATTCCGTAAACGTACAAATTTCTCACCTGCGGAAGGTGGGGAACGTGCGGAATGCGAAGCGGAAACGGGGGATTCGCAGGGAAGACGAGATTGTGGGCGAGTGCAGGCGGAAGTTTTGGGATTTGAAGTCGAAGAATCAGGGACGGCAATGACCAGATAATACTGTTAGAAGCGCGCACGACTCACGTGTCATCCACGTGATCACATGATCATCTCCAGACAGAACCACCCAGATTCGGAACCGTTCGGTGCAGATAAACGCGTTAGGGCTGCTCGATTGTGCTCTCGATCTCTCCGCTGACCGGTCAGAATGTTTACCAGGGGGCGGAAACTATATATCGCGAGCCGAAAATAGTCCTAAAACTGCTAAAACAGACCATTTTAAACCGTTCGGGTCCCAAGACGAAATTTACGGGATCCCAAAAAAGTCGTTTTGGGAGCCAAAATACGCATTAATACGACAAATCAACCGCCAAATCAAGAAATAAGACTAGGTGACCTTTAAGACAGGTGAAACCCAAGATGGATGTGATACAAAAGTTGTTATTTGGACCCTGGAACTGTCGCCCAAATAGGTCCTTAAATTAGAAGTGACGTCACTTGGAAACCAAAGAAGAAAGTTCGTAAACAGAACTCATCAAAGAACGCCCAAAGGACAAGTAAACAATCTCAAGAACCTCCCTAAAAGACCAGCATCTAACTCTATTCCTGGGCAAAGGACCAAGTCGCGGTGGGACCCAACCCATAGCTGGACTGCCCTGGACTTCAGGCTAAGACTAAGAGTTAAGCTTCCAAGTTTTATTCTATTTTGAGCAAATCTTTTTGACAAACTGCAAATAGTAGTGCAACAATCCCAATTCGTTCTTCGTCAGCTGG
>KN167916.1:32997-52167 GCA_000757745.1 Steinernema scapterisci
TCCCGACCTGGGAAACCGTCCTGTTTTGAGTGTTTTGTCAGGCGGAATCGACCATTTAGAGCTTGGGACAATAGAGTGTCACTGTCTACCAATGGTCCCGAAGTCCGATCTTCCCCACTGTCTAGACACACCATTTCTGCGTTTCTGGACACTCACTGTGTCACCAAGACTGACAAAAACGGACCACTGTCTGGTGTTCCTGAAGACAGTAGTATTGCTGAAGCCGAGTTAGACAAACAGGCTAGTCGGAACGAATCGGTCCAAACAGGCCCATATCAGACATCCGGCCATCCGTTCTTGTCTGGCATTGCTGATTTCTCGTGTCTGGCTGACTGTAAACTGATCTCTTCACCATCCGACGAGACCCTGGCTCCGACTTGGTCACTGACACGACCGGTCGCTGGCGCCAATCCTGCTTCAATTGACTAATGCCAGACTCCACCAGACAGAATCCGCCGAGGTCGTCTGACATGTACATGTGAACTGGCTTTGATAAGCGCCACACTGGCTCATTTCAGACTTCAGACATCAGCCCTGTCTCGTGCTGTCTGGCTGTCCGCTGCCATAAGCTCCAACTCGGTTTAAATTTGGCCCCCTTTGGACACAGAATTCCCTAAAACGTTCTCTCCCGATAGTACGCCCCTATCTAGCCCACAAACACCAGCCTACCGTACTCTTCGTAGCTGCATCAACCACTTGTCACCTCATTCGTCACCCGCTGACGTTTGGCCAATATTTGCCTCTGGTTTCCCAGCTTCCGCTCCCAAGCGCAAACAATTTAAGCCGCGCGAATAAATCTTTGAAAAATATGCGCTGGCGCAGTAAATTCCCCACAATGTTTATGACAAGTTTGCTCATCTTCTGATGACTTATGGCTTCGGTTTGTCATTCTGACAGATCCATAATTAGGAAAAGTCCCTTTTTAGGTAGTTTGCAGGTCCAAGATTTGTATAAATTACGTGTTTTCATTCTGCGTCATGTAAATATCTCATAAAACGAGCACAAAAAGGGAAGAAAGAAGAGGAGGAAGAGGAGAAAGAGAGCAAGGTGTGTCATGGAACTTGGGGGTAAACACAAGTAGAATACAATAATTGAGAAACAAGTCGGACCCTGTGTGTAACATACTCTTTTTTCCCGGAAACTGACAAAGAAGACAAAAAATGAGACGAAGTTTGGGTTTTGTTGTGATGAGTGAGGAACGCTGTGCCTCATGAAGAAAGGTATATTCGTGTTTTTGGGCAAACAAGACGGGGATGGTACAGATCTTGGGGAGGAGAGAGTGGGCTGGAGGGAGAAGAAGCTTGAGCACAACTACTAAAAAATTTACAGAAGAACTTTGTAGATAAATATATAGTCAAATGTCGATGTTTCTGCTGCTAGTTTGGGTCTTGGCGCGGCGTCCTCAGTTGTCCATAAGTCCGCCGGAGTGGGACAGGTCCATCCAAGGATTCGCAGGGTTGTACGGAGCCATCATGGGGGCCATGGGGTTCGGCATGAAAATTCCCCTGAAATGGAGAGATTAGGACGAGTTGGGAAATTTAAAACTCACGGATTGAAAGGTCCCATCGACTGATACGGTGTTGGGAACATTGCAGCGTTTCGGTAGAGATCGGAATGAGCGGCGGCCGCAGCGTTTGCATATCCTCCGGCGACAGAAGCGACGACGCCGTTTTCTGGACTGTAGTGAGGTGTGGACGCGGCGTTTAGAGCGAGGTCCGGAGACTGGCCAGGCGAGTTTCCGTTGGAATTCTTCCGTCTGCGGTTTTTGAACACGTTTACGACCGGGGATCGGCCTGCACGGTTGCTTTGGTCAATCATGGGTTGGACTATGCGTCTTCTGGCATTGATAAACCTGAAAATTACTATTCAGTTAAAATCTCTGCAAATCCAGACATTATTTTAACCCGTAGAAGTCCCTGAAGTCAGATTCGTTTGTCTTTTGACTTATAATCCCAACAATTCATTGCGGATTTAACTTTTTATGCATTCTAAAGTAGCGCTTCAACTTCCCGGAAATCATGTTTTCCAAGCACCCGAAAACGCATCAAGTTGGCGGCAAATTGATATTAATCCGCAGACACAGACATTTGTCTGAAATCGGGCGTCAACAACACATCAGTCACGGCAAAAGATCAAAACTAGCCGACTAATTGGTGCAGGCGAGGTGTGATTTGGCTCCTGATTGCTTTGGACGGGAAATCTAGACATATGAATGCTGAGAGGTAGCTAGACATACTCGAATGAGACAGTTGCCAAAATGGAATTTTGAATCGTCTAGATTGGTCGGCTGATGCAGATCAGAGTCTGACTTAATTATCAGACAAATTGGCCGTTTTCAGACATTAGACCTAGACGTCCGAAGGAGGCTCCGGTAAAGAATCTCAGTTTTGCTTTGGATGGCCGAGGGGTTTAGACACCCGATTAACAATCTGGAGGTCTGAGTTTGACGCCGGTTGGAGGAATCCAATTTTTGTTTTTATTAGTCGAGTGGTTTAGACGCCAGATTGACAATCTGAAAGTCTGGGTTCGACCCCGGCTGAAGGAAATTAATTTTTTAGGCTGAATAGTCGAGTGGTTTAGACGCCAGATCGCCATTCTGAAGGTCTGGGTTCGACTCCGGCCGGAGGAAGACAATTTTTATTTGCAATAGTCAAGTGGTTTGAAGCACAGATTGACAATCTGAAGGTCTGGGTTCGACCCCGGCCGTAGACCAAAAATATTTTCCATAAATTTTTGATAAAAATCATTATTTTTCCAGCTTGTTGCCCACTTCCGTTCCCCAAAAAGTTGCAAACTGGTCCCCGTTAAGCTCACGCTCACGCACTTTGTCTTCATTAGATAATCGTAAACGAGCGGGTAGTAAATTGATTTTACTGCGCGCGATTGCGTCGATAAATTTGCGTCTACTCCTGCTACGCTAGCAGCAGGAGAATTTACGATAATGATCGCGAGGGAAGTTTTCCGTGTGCGTACTGCGTTGCACGATGCGAGATCGCAACAAATAGTCGTAAAATGCGTGCTTGCGGGCAAAATGCTCAGATTTTACGACTGGCTAATCGTGAGTCTGGGAGGCCGCGCGAGCGAGATGGGTCTAAGATACCATCAAAAACAGATTTTTTCCCGCTCGCCAGAGGTGTTGGATTACAAAAGAGTTTAACGGCTATTTAAGGGTCGTTAGGTTGTAAAATTGGTGTTTTGGGATACGGCCTTGGAGGTCGTTAGGGATGATTTAAGACGACTTAAAGTCAGGTCTTGGAATTTGGCATCTTTGAGGATAGGTCTAGACCTACAGTACCCTTGTCGGCAACACAAAAAGGGCATATCATTTTACCCTCATTATCACTTCACCCCTCAAAATGTTTATCTTCCGATCGCACTCAAGTGGCACCCCCTACCTGCTGCTAATCCCTAGCGCTACCTTTGACCTCATCTTAATTAGCCTCTGAAGATGAAAGTCGATCTGGATTATGCAAATTGTCCTTGAGAGATTAACTCCGGCTCCGCGATTTCCGTCATCTCGCCGCCGCGATCACCGATGCGCATTTTCCCAGAGACTCTCCCTCTCGATCTCTTCTTCTTATCTGTCCCTTCTTTTCTTAGATCTTCAGCCAGCAGTTGAGTTCATAACGCAAAATATTGTGTCCCTGTGCGGTCGGCGGCGGCGACGGGGTGCGCGACCGGTCCCCCGCCGAGATGCTGGTGGTGGTTCTGAACATCTCTCGGGGGCTGCTTGCGACGTCGCCGTGGTCTCCGCCGGCGGCAGAATCGAACAACACCACTTACAACTGTCACCCCAACCAGCTGCACACATCCATCATTCCCAAGGCTGTGTGGCGCTCGCTGCACAAGG
Organism: Steinernema scapterisci; assembly: GCA_000757745.1. Classification (NCBI taxonomy): domain Eukaryota; kingdom Metazoa; phylum Nematoda; class Chromadorea; order Rhabditida; family Steinernematidae; genus Steinernema; species Steinernema scapterisci. The sequence goes on from KN167916.1 coordinate 36,848, forward strand.
AAGACGCCGGGCGAACGATGTTGGTGGTTGGTGGGCGCTTTGTCTCCCCAAGGGTCGTTGCGCGGCAGCAGGCGATGCCCGAAGTCGAAAGAACACGGTGTTGGGAAAAAAGGCAGAAGAGGAGGATTTGAATGTTGTTCGGGTTGTGGGATTGTTGGGATACAGTAATCTGTGTCAGGAGGAGAAGTTCAAAAACGAGCGGAATTGGACAAAAAATGGGTCCAAACAAATTTAAACAAAAAACTAGACATAGAAAAGGTCTAGAATTGGTTTTAGACGTTAGACGTAGTTGAGAATTTAGTACTTAATTCAGACATTCTGGAAAACAACCTCATCTTCAACACTATCTTTAGACGTTGGCCATGAAAATACGAGTCTAGACTTCCAGGTCCAAACTACTTCATGTCTGAATAGCTCATCTGGGTGGACTCCAGACTGCCGATCCAAACACCCGAGTTCGATGCCACCTGCAAGCTTCATTTTTAGTTTGCCTCGATAGCCGATCCGGTTGGTCATTGAACTACCAGTCTAGACATCCGAGTTCGACCCCACCAGCAAACTTCATTTTCTGCTTGCCTCGATAGCCGAACCGGTTGGTCATCGAACTACCAGACTAGACATCCGAGTTCGATCTCGCCATCAAAAAACCATTTCCTGTTTGATTAGGTCATCTGGGTAGACTCCAGACTGTCAATCCAGACGTCCGAGTTCGATGCCACCTACAAGCTTCATTTTTAGCTTGCCTCGATAGCCGAATCGGTTGCTCATCAAACTACAAGTCTAGACATCCGAGTTCGAACCCCACAAGCGTCAAAACATTAATTTGTCTTGTTAGTGCAGTCGGTAAGCGCCTCAACTACAAACCATAGTGTCTAGGTTCGATTCCGGTCAGGAGCAAACATTTTCAAAACTGTTTTTTGGCGTTTGTTCTCGTTTTTCTAGCAGTCCAAAGTACTTTTCGGCCATTTTCCAACCCCGAAAACACGTGTTAAGCCTGATGAAACCATTATACGGCAATGTCACTCTGAGTAATCACAATTAGTCAAAAAGGATTTATGGCGTGCGGATGCGCATCACTTAACGGAGGCGAGCGAGTGGATAACGACATTGACAACACTTAGCGTTTCAGATCTGTGACGTCTTGCAGGTTACTTAAAAGGATGATCATGGCGCTGCCGCAGCGTCGGCGGCGGCAGCAGGAGCTCCGCAACATATCAGATTACAATCAGAGGAGCGCGCGGGCGAGAGATGAGCGATTATTGGGTTGCGTAAGACGAGTCTTTTATTGTTATGCAATGATGTTTATGCGGTTTACGGGCGCTCAAAGGCGGAAGTGAGATAAAGAGCGGATTAGAGCGCGCGGATCATGGCCAAGCTGTCGAAATATTATTGGATCGGCGGAAATCGAGAGATGGGTTATGCGCATATGGTCAAAAAAATGCGCCAAAAAAGTGAAAAAGGGCCAAATACTAACTGAAAAAATGTTGGACCCGAGGCGGCTTCGAACCTGGGACCTCTGGACTCATACCGTAAGTCCCAATTTTTGGGTTTTCTGGCTCAGTCTGGTAAAACTCGACTTTCTGTTAGCAAATTAACAGTTTTCAAGACAAAAAAGTCAGGAAATCAAGATCCGCAATTAGAAAAATTCTGAAAAAAAAATTGGACTGTTAGTCAAGCCTGCACCTTAAGGCTTTTCCGCTTAATCTTTTGACTGTGGTTCCCGCAAAACTCCCATTTTTCAAGAAATTCGTCCACTTACCAATTATTGACCTGCAAAATCGTAAGTCCTGTATCGGCTGCCAGCTGCTTCTTCTGTTCTTCCGACGGGTAAGGATGCTGAAATGTGCGAAATCTTCAATAATGCCCTTGTTCCTATCAACCCTCTTCCCCATAATCTGCATTAATTGTCATTCTTCTACTACTCGCAGCAATTTCCCCCTCCTGATCATCTTCGTCCCTCTTCCCCGCTTCCAATCCATCGGATCCACACGAGCGAGAACAGATGTCCCAGGATCAGGACGCCAACTGACGCTTCGGCCTTTCGCGTCCCTTGCGGTCCCCGTGGCGCAGCGGTGTACAACGCCGCACAGGAGGCCTAAAGATTCTTCTGAGTATGTGTGTGTGTGATGCCCCCGTGCCCATCAATCATCTCGACCCGCTGCGTCTGCTCGGCCGGACTAAGACCAGAGCGAATCTTGGGTTCCCGACGACGACGGGCTACAGAACCCAGGCAGGCACACAGATGACCTCTGACCTCTCCTCGCGCGAGCGCGCGTGGCACACATTTTTTTGTGCGCTGTTTTTCTGTGCTCTGGAATCAGGAAGTGATTCTCGTCAGCTGACCCAGGTGCGAGAGAGAAGAACGCATGTTCCTACCGTAAGATTTTGGAATAGCCACGCGCGGAACTTTGTGATCGCCTCCTTCGAGAACACTTTCGGCACTTTCCGCTTGCTGCCTCCGCCGTTTGAGCTACCGTTTCCTCCGCCCGACAGACTACCGTTTCCGCCTTGCCCGTCGCTGAGCACCGAATCTCGGCCGTCTTCTGTTGAGGAGCCGCATATGGAGAGCGATTCGTCGCCTGAAAGAGGGAAAACTGGGGTAAGGTTGGGTGCAGGAAGGGGAAGACAGGGGAAGGTAGAATCCTGGAGATTGGGGAGAGTGAGGATAAGAATGAGGGAAGATCCATAGTATAAGCAATCCTTCAATCGATTACCATTTGGCACACATGGCCAACCCGGTAAGCCACTTGGTCAGTAAACAGCCAATGCGGGTTCGAATCCGCCCAAGGCCAAACATTTTTAAACACGTTTTTTAGCCTTTTTAAGGTTTTCCCAACGTCCCAAAACCCAGTTTAATCAATAAATCTCAGCTGCCAGCGTGTTAAGAAAGCGATAAATTAGCAAACAAGCGATAGATCAATGTTGCGGTTGCACACACACTCACTCGCACATCAACTTTTGATGGATTAACGACAACCTGCCTTTCACCGCGCTCTGATGGATGCGCTTTCACGCGCGGCATGTGGTGATACCGCGGTAGCGATGCGTGTGGTGACCCGTGCAAAGCAGAAAGTGTTAATAAGCTCCCCAAGTCTTACCGTCAAATGATGGAACAACCAATTCCTCATGGTATTAGTCGCCCGTTTTGGGAAAATCCCCCTCTTTTTCGATGGACATTTCTTGTTCCCAGCATGTCCGCTGGCAGTAGAACTCGGCGTCGACGCCGGAGCACATCCCGGATGATCGGCGGAGGTCGAAGAAGCCGGAGCGACAATTACCACCGGCTCCTGCATCCCGTAGTCGCCTGGCGTTATCGCTCCGTAGTTATCGTCATAATAGGACGTCTCCATGTAGAAGCCTGCACCCTGTTGCATCGAACCGGGCGGCAGGATTCCAGCGGATTCGATGCACTCGTTCAGGACATCGTTTTGCGAGCCACCCTGAGGGTGTTGTTGAGGCTGCTGGTGAGGGTGAAGCTGATGGTGGTGATGGTGGTGGTAATGGTGCAGCTGGTACTGTAACTCGCCAACTGAAACAGCACAAAACACGACACTCACAAAGCGCACAAAACGGCCCGGAATGAAAATCTAAATCTCCGTGCAGGGGTGGTGAAGCTGGCTAAAAAGCTAATTATGAAGCCGAAAGCATGCCGAGAGCTGAAAGTGTCACTTGAAGCGGATTTGTTAATTACGGTGTGCGGTCAAGCGGGTGATGAGGACGTTTAGGGGTTAGGGTGCGGATGGGAAACGGAGGAAATGTGTTAGTTGGTCTTAATTAGCGCGTTGAGGCTATAATTGCCTGTTTGAATTTTCAGATTTAAGCGATTTTTTGAGATTTTAAAAGTTTGTTGGTTTAGCTGACTCGGTTAGGCGTTTGGCTGTTGAACTGAACACCCGGGTTCAATCCCCCTAGCGGAAAATCGTCAATTTAGGTCAGTGGACGGAAGGGTTGGTTAGTAAACTGAGCACCCGGGTTCGAATCCGGCCGGAGTCAATAATTTTTGAATGTGTTGAATGTGGTTTTTACGTGTTTTAATAAAGTTTTAGACTCATTTTAAGGCTGTTTGTGGTCAAATTCGAGCATGCCTAGCCCGTGATTAGTAAACTGAGGACCCGGGTTCGAATCCGGCCAGGGTCAAAAATTTTCAAATGAGGTAAAACTGACTAATTTTGTGTTTTACGTGTTTTTAAGCGCGTTTTTAGCCTATTGAGTGCTCATATTTTTGATGAAACACCCTCCAACAACCCGCCTAAAAAGTGCCCTTCTCCCTAAATTTCCCCAGTGACTTTTTTGCTTCTATTCTCTCTTTTGCACATTCTTTTTGCGTCGACAATCGCGTCGATGTATCTTCGTCAAAAAATCCCTCTTCTCGAACAACTGATCAATTTTGAGTCCCTAGCGATTAATTTGCCAATTTCCAAACGCCCGACGACGCTTGTTCGTGTGCTGGGGGAGACTCTCTTGACTCTCGATTCTCTCGTTCCCCCCGTTCCCCGTTTGCCTCTGACGCAAGCGAAACGCGGGACATCGTCCTTTGGTCGACGTGTGGCCTCGAGCTCGACGGCCTCGAGCTCGACAGCAGCGCGAGGAGCTAATATTCACCAGCCATCCATCATGTCTACCGTAATCCACACACACTCGCCGGCTGCGACCGAGCGACGTCGCCCGCGACAAGCGCGCGCGACGGCAATATTGACAACAGAGGAGAAGGCGACCAACGATGAGGAGAATTGAGTTCTGGGGAGAGGAGGAAGGGGACAAGGAGAGGATAGATGTGGCTGGGAAAGTGCAACAGGAGATGTACAGTAGGAGAGGAGGACAAGGGAGCTTTGGAGAGGAGAGGAGGTTGCACTTATGAATTTTTGAAGCTCGGGTTTGGCTCTTGGAACCGGTTTTGATAAGGATCTACAAGCCTGGTTTCCATGAGCCGAAAGTGCTTCGAAGACTGAGGATAAGAAGGAGAAGACAAGCAGGAATTCTACCATTTTTGGGGCTAAGTTTGTCTTAAAGACTCACCTGGATCGGAGACCGAATCAAGATTCGAATGCTGCTGCAAGGAGTCCGCGCCACCACTACCCAACGGCGTTGATCCCTGTCGTTGTCCCCCACTAGCAGATGAATTGCTGAAAATGTGCCGGTTGTCATGTAAATTAATCTTTTTTGTCTTTCTGCACTCACCTAGCAGATGGACTACTGACGGCCAGGTTGTTGGCTTGGGAGCCCCCGGCCGTCATATGAGGAGGAGCTCCGCCCAAGGCTAAAGGGTGCATCTGAATCTGGTTTTTGTTGTCGTTCGATTGAGGCCCTGAGCTGTTCTGGTCGTTCGAGGAGACCGACGCGCCTGACGAGGAGGCCACCGGTTGCTGTGAGGAATCCACATCGTGCTTGATGTCGTGGTAGGAGGAGGACGATGAGGCCTGAAAAACAGACATAGACAGGCTGGTAATGGCTTTTTTGAGACTTATAGACCGGTCTTCAAACGTGAGAAAAGTTAAAATGAAGCTTAATGTCTGGGAAGCGATGTCTACAAAACGTCAAATCTGTCTGCCTTCAGTTGTCTACAACCGCGTTTAAAAATGTCTCAAATCTCTCATATAGGCTCATTTCAAACATCTCTTAAATTGCGCTCCGGTGGTGTAACTGGTTAGCCGTTTGTCTACCAAACCAGAGGTCAAGGGTTCGAATCCGCTTTCAGTCCAAACTTTTCTATCAAAAGAGTAAAAGCGTAAACTCCATTTTTTCCCTGTTTCCCTTCCCCCAGGGTAATCAAAACCTCGTTCCAAACCTCAAATTCCTGCTTTGCGGCAACACCCAGCAGTTTGCCCACGTAATTAGAGATGGAACGGAGCCGCCGACGGCGTCTTCCCTCATCGGCAAACCACTTTCAAATGCAAATTTGCGCGAGCGTTCTCTTTGTTGTCATCCGTCTTTCAGAGTCATCGTCTCCGTCGTCTTCGTCGACGTCGGCAACTTGAACACCCGCTCGCGCACGCGCGTGCGGATTTATGAAGTCATTAATTGGCGGCTGCACGGTCCCCCGACCGACAGAAGAACGTCGGCGACGGTGTTCGTCGCCGCCAGCTGGCCGCGAGCGACCTATTGGCCGAAGTTTTTCCGCCGCCGTCGCCGACGACTACAGGGAGAGCAAAAAAGCGACGGAAAAACGGAGCGTTGCGAATGTGTTGCGGAGAACGGCGGAGCGCAGAAAAGTGATGACGCTTATAAATATCCAAGGGAAACATGTCCGAGTGAATTATGGTGACAGAAAGTTATTTAGGGGTAAGCGGCCGCGGTGTTGCAAGATTTGGAAAGGCTAGAGATCGATATAGCCTTATAGAAACCCTTCCCTGGTTTGAGCTTTGAAGACGATCTGGTTAGTGCTTCGGCTGGCAAACGACCGGTGCGGGTTCGAGTCCCGTCAGAAGACATCCTTTTTCAAGACTCGTTTTTAGCCTTTTTGGTCATTTTCTCATCTCAGCTTCTTACAGATCGCCCCCCTCAATCCATACCCATTACCCACACTATCACATTTCCACACCTGGCGCTTCTGTCGGCATGTTTTCACACCGCACACTCGCAATCCTCCTAATCGCTTTGGCTCTGTTTTCCTTTCCCGGTCGGCGCTCCCCCCAGCGGGCCGGCTGCTGCCTCTGCCGTCGTTTTGGCGGCGAGATTAGCCTAATCCGATTAGTAAGCGATCTCGGGAATCCCGGCTTCTTGGCGCTTGACAGGAGCGCTTTATTTATATGCAAAATTTGACCTTAGCGACGGTGAAGAGACAAACGCGCTGCTTTCAAGGTCACTTTTTGTCCGCTTTTGACACGCGCGCTCTATGGTGAGGGAGAGAGGGAGCACGGGGTACGGTAGGTGGAGAGGCTATTGTAAGGGGAGAGTGAGGCGGAAACAGGGGATCTACGCAGGGATCAGGGTGGATTTGGGCGAGAGCTGGGAGAGGCGAGTGCTTATATAACCGCTCATCAAATTTATAGCTGTTTGGCAGCCAATAGCTACTCCGGTTAGCCGTTTGGCCCCTAAACAACCAAGGCGGGTTCGAATCCACTTCCAGACCAGAATTTTCCTTTTGCATTTTAACGTTTTTAAACCCATTTTTTGACCTCTACAGTACCCCGAACACCACCGTCCGACCTTCTCCCTCCCTCTACAACAATAAAGCGCCGATAAATTAGTCGATTGTGTCTTCGGCGCCTCGTCGCTTCTTCGCCACTTAATTTTACGAGCGAACACGCGCGTCCCTTGCGCATCATGACCACCGTTAGTCGTTTGTCGTCGACGAAGTCGGCCTTCAGGGGGAACACTATCGCAATCCCGCATCCCCCGCTGAACCTCTCCTCCTCCATTAAGCTGCGCGCTTAAATCGAGCCGCTTTCGAATAGCAGCGTACAATTGCAAATCCACTCAACGCGCACGGCGCTTGCGCAATTATTCTCCACGGTGCCCCGTATACATAGAGAGCAAATTATGTGGCCGGTTAGCCCTATTATCTCACCGCCTCACCACCGCCAAAGGGCGAAACACCGCGCGCGGCTTTGTCATTGAACCTCTGAAATGTTGCGAATCGATTTTGGAGTTTTTGGTGTTCAGAATTTTACCGTTCGACCCCTTTGGAGCAGATTTGGGAAAAGTCGGACACGCAAAGACGCTGCTGCTGGTGCTACTTAACCCAAATTGGTGGCGGTGCGCCAATTGCGCGGAAACCGATTATTAGCGGTTATCGGAGAGGAGGAGGCGAAGATGACTAAGGAGAAGAGCACATCCACAAATCAAACAGCTGTTGTGATTTGAGACGCTTTTTAGGCGAATTGACTTGCGAGCGAGCGAGGATAATAACTGGGATTGGGTAATAATCGGGTCGTTGCCGAGATGTTTGCTGATGATTTAAGCGGTGATAGAAGTGGATACAGTATGCTTCGGACATGACAGGGGGAGATTTATGGGATGGACAAAGATTTTTAAGATTCCAGAACATCGAAAATATACTCAACTTCAAGAACTTTAAGAGGTTTGACTCGATGGCAGACCCGGTTAGCAATTCGCCTCCCAAACTACCACCCCAGGTTCGATCCCTCCCGGAGTCCAATAATTTTTTCTACGTTTTTTGCGACGATATTTATGTTTAGAACTATTTACAAAGTGTTTCAAGATGAAAGACTGACCTCATGACCCTGAGACTGCTGCTGCGAAGAGATAGAACTAGTGTTCTCTGGTAAAGGGACGGTTTGAGCTTCATAGGGAGGCTGGTAGGGGGCACCGGAGCCAACGGACGGACTTGCTGAGGTGGCCGTCGTGGCTGGTGAGACTGGCGGCTGCGAGCTGCTTGAGCGTTCTTCGTTCACGATGTCCATAGGCATCTTTCCTTTTAGGCACGTCACGTAGCGGTGGCAGAAGTTGTCGCATAGTTCGTGGACCTGGAATTCGAGGTTTAGGATTGGGGAACGACCGGTCTTTGGAATTCGGAAACGTGAAAATGAACAACTCAGACATGTCTAGAAACCCGAAAAATGTCTGAAACCTCTAAAAGTGTTCAAAAAAAAGTGTCTAAAATTAGCAAAGCCACTAATAAAGCCTATTTGCAAATTGATCCAGAGCGATGCTTGCATGGCCGACCCGGTTAGCCGTTTTGCCCCCACCCAAGACACCCGGGTTCGAACCCCATTTGAGCCAAAACATTTTCGCTCATCTTTTTATCCTTTTTCTGCCTTTTTGCCCTTGAATTTCAAAACTTCAACACATCGAAACCCGCTCCCTTGTGCCCTGGCGTGCCTCCGACACTCCCTGTTCGCCCCTTTCACAGCAGGTGGCTCGCGGACAGCGTTCGCTCCTCCGCGATCGGCTGCTGCTCCTCCGAAGACGTTTTTTGCGCCAACTTCGGAACGTGTGTGTTATCTCTCAGTGCTCGTCGCCCTGCTGACCTGTACGCCCTGGAGATGCCAATCACAGCAAACGGCCATCGCTGGAAGAGGGGCCGCCGCCAGAAGATGGCAACATCGGCGAGGCGCAAAAAACGGCTTCTCCAGCACGAAGATAAGACCCATTAAGTGCGTTGAAAAACTCCGCGCCGAGGTAAATAATCATCACGAGTCGTTTGGAACACAAACCAACGACCCTCGACGACCCCAAACACCACCACTTCGCCTCCTGCACCCCGAGCAGTTTAAGTGTGCCCCCAAAGTTATGACGCAAATTACCTTCTCGAGTTCGAGCAGATGGAATCGAAGCACTTGAATGGATTGCAGCATCTGAAAATCGGGTAAATTGAGTATAAGCGACCGGGTAAAAGTTGCTCAAGAACGAGAGGGAGAGAAATCGATTAGCGCCCGAGGGGGGCTATAAATCACACGGGAGTGGCAGCAGAGCCACTCCACCAGCCGGGGCAGCCAGAGAGAGAGAGAGACGGGAAAGACTGCTGCTACTACTTACCAGCGTGTCGAGCTCGGGGTTCGGAACGTAGAAGGGCTTGTTTTCGCTATGAATCTAAATGAGTGGACGATAAATTTTTGTCGTCTCGAGAGTGGCGTGACGATTAATGATTACAAATAGAGCTACAGGGGAACGACGAAAGATGGCCGGGGGGTGATGGAAGATGGGGTGAGAGGCTTGTGTAAACGATTTGTTGCCAAGACGGGTCAAAATAGCCGTAAATTTTGGGTCAATTCTTTGGATTTGGGCCTTTATAACCTTACTTTAATCAAAACCGAGTTTGTGTGCCTGTAGCAAACCCGGTTAGCCGTTTGGCTACCAATCCAGAGGTCACGGGTTCGAGTCCCCTGTCAGTCTTAACCTTTTTTAGCTCAGTTTTAGCTCCCAAAACGTTTTTCTAAGACTTACCAGTTTCGTAAACTCGGTCAAATCGTCCTGAAACGACTGCGAAGAGCACACATCCGCCGATCCTCCGCACCCATCTCTGGAACTCTGCTCCCTAGGAGTACAAGTCGCCAATTCGCACTTTTCGAACAGGCACGACAGTAACGGAAACAACGGGTGCCTGAAAAATCACACACAAAGGTCCATAAATCTCTCCTTGGCTAAACTTACGCATAGATCGCTTCCTTGTCCCGCTTCACCTGCTCGTCCATGGCGCCTCCGTGGCCTCCGCCATGGCCGCCACCAGCTCCTGGCATACCCATAAGCTGCGTGTTCGGACCTCCGTAGCCGGTCATCGGGTTCGGGAAGAATCCTAGCGACACGGATGGGTCTCCAGCGCTTCCCGGCTGGTAAACGTCGCCTGATCCGGGCGGCGGCACGCCGTAGCCGGCATCGCCGTACTGTAGAAGAGCGGAATTAGGAACTGTCACGTTGGGAACGTCGTCGATGCCGATTTCGGCAGGCAATCGCAGCATTTTGGCGGCGTGGTGCAGGAGTGGGAAAGAGTTCTTTGGGTATGAGGCGGGGGAAAATGAGGCAAAGGGCGCTTGCTTGGGACACGAGACGAGGTGCTAATAATTGGAGTGTGTGATCGTGGGACAATAAATGGAGATGGGGAGATTAGGTGTGATAGGATCGATATCACCAGGTGGGGGCGATTTGGGTGAGGGGCGGAATGCAGCCTTGACTTTTAAAATGACCATTTTCGCCTCAAATTTTAAGATTTTTGAACTCAAATTTTTAAATCCTAATTTTGGCTAAATTCTCTAATTTTCGCTTCGAGACCCAACCCAAAATTTCTCTAAATCTAACGTACTTTCCCGCCCTCCAAAAATACCGAAAACTGAACAAGACGAAAACAAGGAAAAACGGCTTGAAAAATGCAATCGATAGCCGCAGCCTCACGACCACGCACACTGCGTTCTGCCTACACTCAGCCATGACGGATTACGGTAGTGAAAAAGCCAATAAACAGACACTTACCCTCTGCGACATGACGCGACTAGCTTCACAACCCGGGTGGTGACTTCAATCCAGCGCTTCCGCCGTAGAACTCGTCTTCGAGGTTGGCGATGGATGCTGAGAAGTCCTGGGTAGAGAACTTCTGCAAACGGCACTTCTTAACAAATCACACTCCTGAGGACCACACACGATCGTTTATCAAATCTTAGCGAAACATTTCACGGCTTTTTCGGTGATTATCAATCAATTCGAGGGTGGTGATGGCGAGCGAGAGCAGGGGAAAGACTCTCTCCCTCTCCTCTTCGGTGTCCACACGGGGCACACGGAGAATAACTCAACTTGACAGATAGTCAATTACGTTTCATGTGTGTATGTGATGTGGCGAGGATGGTGCAGGCGAGGAGGTCGGTGGGAGGGGAGAGGAGAGGTTTGGGGAGGAGGAGGACTTGGAAATTATGTATGTGGTTATGTGCGCGGCGTCGTGTTTTAGGTTGGTTTTGGGCGCTTTTGGGGGAGCTGGGAAGGTGGGTTGGCCTTAGGGGCTTAGGGGCTTAGGTGTCAGGTCTTTTAAAGCTTGGAAATTGGAGTCTAAACTAAACCCGTAAAATCCAGAATCCTGATCTTCAAAACCCTCAAACTCAACTTCTCAGAGCTCCCACTTTTCCAGCTCCCCAAGACCTCCAAAACCCCAGGACCTCCAGGACCCCAAGACCCCCAAATCCCAAAACCCAAGCCCATCTCCCCCTCAAGATCTTGTCACTGTCTCTCATCACCCCTCGCGCAATCACCATCCACATCATTTTCTCGCATTTCAAGCCTGCAGGCAATGATCATTGTCATCTCGGGGTCTTCGGACAAGTCTTCAGATGACAAGAGCCGCGATGTAGAACTAGCCAATGCATGCTCCTCTCTTCGCGGTTCTCGATGGTCTTCTCCTTCTTCCTCCTTCATCAAAACGACGTCGTCGTCGATTTCAACGACGACGTCTGACGACGTCTCACGACAACGTCGTCGCCCATCTCGGTTGCCAGCGCCACGACAACGACAATGACAGAGGCGACTGTGTGGGGGAGAGTAGGAGTAGAGGAAGAAGGAAGGAGAGAAGATATATGATTAATACAACAAGCCAGTTAAAACGCGGGGCGACCAATTCGTCAAATAAAAGATGCCAAGTCGCATCAACTATTACTACTATCTATCAAACACTTGCTGTCGCCTTTTGACGCGCACGTACTGAACGACGAGGCGAGCGAGCGCGGCGCCGCGCTCAGCCGCGCCCCCGCCGGCCAATCCGCCTCTTTGGCTCCGCCTTTTCAGCTCGCTCCTCTGGTGCAGGCGAGCGCGAGGGAGAGCAAGAGAGAGAGGAGCGCCGCTTTGGGGCGGCTTCCTTGGGGCGATAGCGGCAACCGAGTCCGGCGTCGGGAACCCCCAAGACAACGTAGCCGACGATGGCGGAGACGCCAAGGGAAGAGGAGGAGAATTACGAGAGGACTGACCATCGACGCCGAGAGGCCTGCACCGGCCTGCACCTGGTAAGCTTGAGCTTGGTTTTGCATTTTAAGAATTCTTAGCTTTCCATTCTGAGTTCGTGTTTCTGTCCCAGCGCCGAGAAGCTTCCCTCAGTCTTCCCTCAGCCTGCACGCGCCCTCCGGCAGCCTGCACCAGCGACAGATGGGTGGCGCGACGGCCACGACAAGCCGCCGCTCGCCCTCAGCTCCCACCGCACATATACTGTAGCACGCTTTGGCGCTGTTCGGTCGTCCTCCTCCCACCTTGGCTCGTGCAGGCTGTTCCTGGCCCCTTGTTTGTCGTGATAGCGATATTTTCATTCCAGACTTTTTGTCTCAGCATCTAAGAATTTTGAGGATGATGACAAACCTGGTTTTTGGTGTCTTGGGGTACTGTAGAAGAAGCTGATAAGCGAGCCAAATAGGCAAAAAGCTGATTTTGATAAACAAGTTTTCGGTTTTGGTGTAGCGGAGTTGATCTCGGTGCAGGCTGCACTTTGAAATTTGAGAAAATGGATAAAACCCTGCATTTCGGATCAGTTATAGGTCAAGCTAGGGTCAGAGCCTAACTCAGGGATCCATGGGACATATCTGAGTGTCCTGTAGCCTGAGCCCCAGCGCCCACGAACCCGTTGACAATCCCAATCGATCTAGATGTCGAACGGAGATATCAGAATCCTGCGTTCGCCTCCCAGCAGCAGCCGAGTCTCGTGGCTCTGAGGCGCGGGAGATAATGACTTTTATGGCATTCGGGGCTTTCCTGAACTTTTCGTCGAGGTCATCTCGGTGATGGATGGGTTCTCAAGGGGCCGCTGGTCTTGGGCCGTTGGGATAAGGATCTTGGGATGTTTCTGGAAAGCTCGGGACGGGGGTTCCGCCACATTCCAAAGCGTTCAATCTTTCTGCACGATTTTTTGAGGCAGATTTTATCGGTCGAGTCGTTTTTTGACGTCTGCAAGTTATCGCTGCTCGATCTTGAGGGCTGCCTGCATTCCAGACAGGTATCGTCAACCGTCGTCAGAGATAGGGCTTCTGGGGATTAGTGACAGCCATGTTTTAGAAGCGCTCAAAATTGGCGGGTTTGGCTTTTTGGACCAAAGTTTAAACGACGGCCAAGCTGGGATCTATCTGAGGTCAGTCCTGAAATCATTTGAGGGACCAAGGCGGAATCCATCTGGGGCCCAAGAATCCATTTAGCGGCTTTTCCTGAATCTGCCTGGTGGCTCTTGGTTAGTGCAAAGCCCATCTGGAGCCAATCCTGAATCCATTTCAGGATCCAAGCCGGAATCCATCTAGTGGCTCTCCCAGAGTCCATCTGAGGCCGATCCTGAATCGATCTATGGTTAGTACTGAGTCCATACGATGCACCTCGAATCCATCTGAGACCAGTCCTAAGGATCCATCCGCATATGGTCAATCTTGAACCCATCTGCAGGTCGAACCCAGATCTATTCGAGTCAATCCAGAGCCTGTTCGGGGCTGAATCCAGAATTCATCTCAGGTCAATCCTGTATCCATCTGGAGCCGATGGATCAATCCTGAATCTCACCTGTTGGACCGGTAAATCCATCTGGGGACCAATCCTGTACCCTTCTGGGACCGATGAACCCTGAGCTCTTTGAACTCTCCCTGAATCCATCTGGGGTCAATCCTCTGGTTAGTTCCTGAGTTCATCTACGGGCCAATCCTGAACCTACCTGCTAGGCAATCCTGAGTCCATCTGGGTGTCAATCCTGTATATACGACTAATCCTGAATCCAGCTAAGACCATCAAGCTAACTTTCAACCAATCCTGAATCTATTTGAATCAATCCTGAGCCCTTTCGGGGTCTAGGACCTATTCTGTATCTATCGGGAGCCGATCTGGGGACCAATCTGAGATCCATCTAAGGCCGACGAGTCCATCCGAAGCCAGTCCTGAATCCATCTGTGGCCGATTCAGAGCCTATGTACCCATGACTAATCCTGAATCCATCCGAGGCCAAATGCAGGCCTGGCCCTGCTCTAGCTTCAACCCCAAAACACCTGTTTCCAGCCCTACCCCAAACCCCCCAAAACCCCAAATCGCCCGCGTTTGAACCCAACAAAAACACGATCCCCGAAAAACACGAAAACTTTCGAATTCCACCTAATCGACCTTGATTTACGGCCTTTTTGTTCTCAATTAACGCTCTCACGTAGCGCAACTCCTTGTCTTCTTCTTCTTCTCTCTCCAGCCTGCACCTACAGTAATCAATACACGCGCGGCAGCAGCAACGGCGTCATTGGTGCCTATCACGCTTGTCTGCCCTTAGCCCCGCGACCCCAACCTGTTTTCCCTCGACTTCGACGCCATCGTCGTCGTCGCTTCTTTACGTTTCTCATCCATCTGTGTAATGTTTCCTTAAGCGTAAAAACTCGCTGGATCTCTGCAGCTGTTCCCAGATTCTAAGAGTCCGTTCTGGGCACTTCTGGACACGGATTTTGGGTTACAGCCAGCTGTGTTGACGCCGTGTTTTTACGTTGACGCCGGGCGTCGAAAATCTAGGATTTTGGGATTGAGTGACGGACCAAATTGGGACTCTCCTAAGGGAGTCTTGGAGCCAAAATCTGGGATGAATTCCGGGCTTGTAAGAACGACTTTTTGGCGCCAATCTGACGGCCTCATCCCAGCTTCCAATAGGATTGGATCCCAGGATCTCCCAGCTTCCCAGTAGTGCTCTGAGGGCGCCTTCGACGTCCACCATCCATCATCGCCACCAGTCCGGAGGCCTCTGCGCAACCGCTGCGCCGGGGTTCCCTCCTCCTCCTCTCGCTCGCTCACTTGCCCAACCACCCTATCGACTTTCTGTCAACCGGCTCCCGCTCGCTCGCCTTAGCCCTGGCCGGCGTTCGTTCGCCCATCAATCACCCTCGCGGAACGAAACGTCAAATTATTCGCTCCTCGTGCAGGCTTTTCAAACTCATTGACTCGCGGCGGCGGCGGCG
>KN167916.1:55227-73543 GCA_000757745.1 Steinernema scapterisci
AAGGCAACCTCTCCAAACAGGCTATATCCCCGCGGCCTCCCGCTCTTATCATTTCCTTTAATCTCATCCAAAACCCCAAATAACCTCGAAAACGACTCACCCTCTGCTCCAGCTGATACTCGAAGACATGCCTCGTCATGTACATCATCCATAAACTGAACATGCTAGCCTGAAAACCACTCATTTCACTATTATTAGATCCCAAATCCCAACTCACCACAACCAAGATCGTGAAAGACCAAGACGTCCTCACCTCCTCTGGAGCGTCGAGGCTAAACAGAGACGTTGATCGATCAAAAACCGAATTCTACGAAACCTCGCGACAAATTCTCTAGCGATTCTTTGGTGAATCATCGAAACCGTTGCCACCACCACCACCATCACAACCTTGTATGCTGTCAACCGCTTCAGGAGTCCTCTGGCAGGTGCTAAAATCGTGCGTCAGAAGGAGGGAAGAACAAGAAGTTTTCGGGAATCACGCGATAGGTGTGTGGGGCGATCGGGCGACTACAACACCGCCGACACCCGCTGATCGACCAAGAAACACGGAGAACGTGGTGTGGTGCAAATGTGGTCTTGCAGGACGCGCTTATCAGTTAGTTACACGCCGGATCTGGGGGAAAACGAGCGGAGCGAAGGGGAACGTGGGTGCGAATGCCGTGAGAGCTTTTAAATTGAAAAACTTCGACTCGGCGGCGTGAGTCATCACACACAAACAATAGGAAGCTCTTAAGGTTTTGTCACGTGTGCGGAATTTGATAAATACAGCACTTAACAGATTCATAAAGATGCCTAAATGGCAGAGCCGGGAAAGCCCCAAGCTCCCAATTTTGGCGCTCAGGTTCGATGTCGGTCAGAAGCCATAATTTTTAAATCCTTACAAAACAGATTTCCCCATTTTTTGCGATCTCAAAAACCCACCCGATCACGCCAGAACACAACAATACCCCTCTCATCCCTCTCGTCCATAAACACTCTCCTCGACTGGCGACCAAACCTCGCCCTCAGCTCGACCAAAAATCTCGCGTTCGACAGTCTTGTAAACAGTCATCCGCTAAAAAGAGGGAAAACACACACTCACAAAGAAGCAAAAAACACTCTTCCCGACCGACGACATGAAACCGTTAGAAATCGACCGACGTCTCGGCGGCGGTCGCTGGGAACACGCATGTGGGTTGTTGACAGTGCACTCGGCTGCTGGCGATCGGAAGACCGCCAGCCAGCTGAGAATAAAGAAAGACGAGGCGCGATGGCGTGATTTTCGCGGAGAGCACCGATTACTAACACAATCGCAACATGTGCAGGCGGCATGAAATGCACGTTTTTTCCGAGGACGGGGGAGATGTGGGGCGACAGGTCGCAAAGAGGGCTTTCCCGAACTGGTTCTCGAGAGGTGTGCCGTGCCGTCGATGGACTGGGAATGCGGAGAGAGGAAGCGTGGTTGTACGCGGGAGGGGAATTGAGTCAATGTATGGATCGATTGGGGAAGCCGGTGGAAACTGGTTGGGGATGAGGTTGGAGGGTGACCTGGAACTGGGAAACCTGGGATCGGAAACAAGGAAAGTAGATGTCTAAGAGCCAAACAGGGATGTTCTGAAGTAAAGATTATTAAAAATCAGCAGTTACTGCGTTGATTTTATATAGTGCTCTATTTGCCCGGATTTCGAAACCTATTTCTGTACGTCCACACCCTAAAACAGATGTCTGGTGACCATTATTTGTCGACATGAAATCTGATGAAATTCTGTCTTTGGTTAACCCAGAAACAGTTTAGCCTTTAGATGTCATCATTTTGTAATGCGAACGACAGAACCCATCTTAGTGTGGTCGATAAGGAACAAGGCTCGATTCAGGGCGATGACGATGTAGTGGGGGAGGCTAATGAGCTCGAATGTGCCGTGGATCACGCTTAGCCAGCGCTCGGGGAGCAAACTTTCCTAGAAAGATGAGTCTTTAAGCTTGAATTGCAGGCAAAATGGGTTAGGATAGTCTACAGGTTCTAAGGTGTTTTCTAACGTGCAGCGATGTCCGAGTGGTTAAGGAGATTGACTCGAAATCAATTGGGCTCTGCCCGCGTAGGTTCGAATCCTGCTCGCTGCGAACATTTTTCATCCAATCACTTTTTTAGTTTTTCGAGATTTTTAGCTATTTTTTGATCTTTTACAGCATGGAAAGGTCACTTTTAATTCTTTGGGACACCTCGGAAGAGCTTCACATCTCCTATCCCTGTACACCTGAAGCCAGAAAGACTCAGCCTGCAAGCTTCTGAACTCTAGTTCAAACGCAGATTTAGCCAAAAACTCAGCAAAAGGAAAACATACGTCAAGCCAGAAACACATCCCTTGTGCTCAAACGTGCTTTCCCTTACAGGAGAACCCTCTCTGGTAGTTTCAGCTCAATCTGAAGCCTCTCCGCAACTATGGATTCCATATCTCGCGAAATAAGACGAATTCAGGCTTCTAGATGTCGTTTTTGAGCATTTCAGCTTGCTTTAGAGCGTTTTAAGCACGTTTACAGTAACCCAAAATAACCTTAACCTCACTTTTATGAACCTTCCTCAACCCAAGACCCCAATATCGTACATGACCAACTTGCGTTCTGAGCCTCACCCTACCAAGCTATGGGTTCTCGATCATCCCAAACACCATGAACCTTTGATTCAAAGAGTCAACATGCTCTCTGCATTGCCTAATCTAGACGTAGGTTCAGGTCAAAGGCAAACTACTATCAGTTCCATGTGCCTCTCTCCCTTCCCCAGTCCCAGTAACCTTCCCATGTTCCCACAGTACTAACTTCCCAAAGTGCATCTTACTGCAAGCGCTTCTTTCGCCTGTTTTAATGGCCATGATTTGCACTTTCCCACCAACCTAATCGACCTCCCACGCCAGACTGTTTTTGTGCAAAAACCCGTTTTGGTCACTCGGTGCCAGAGAGTCAAGAGCGGAGATCGGGGCTTATTTGCATTTTGCGTCTTGTCGACGGAAGTCATAAACCTGTCGTCGCATCCTGGTGGTGCAACTTGAGGAGAGAGGGGAGAGGTGGAGAGGAGAAGCGAGGGAGAGGACGTCCTGGGAAGGGGTAAACATGTGTGGATCGGAAGATCAAGGATCTGGAAAAGCCATAAAAATGCTGTCGCAGGATCCTTTCGGTGGAGTCCTACATTTACCAGATTTGGGTTCGGCTCCTGGCAAGCGAATTAAAAAGATGTAAGGAGGTTCGGATCGCATAGTGGCCAAATTGCTGTCCCGAGGTGGATTCTGTCCCAAGGTGGACTCGAACCCGTGCCCCCTAATCTCACGCCATGCCCCCAGATCCTTAACTCAGATACCCGTTTATTCAAACACTCTCCCGACTCCACAATCTGAACCTCCTAAATAGTAAACAACGGGTTATCGAAATTCTCCG
Source organism: Steinernema scapterisci (assembly GCA_000757745.1). Classification (NCBI taxonomy): domain Eukaryota; kingdom Metazoa; phylum Nematoda; class Chromadorea; order Rhabditida; family Steinernematidae; genus Steinernema; species Steinernema scapterisci. The sequence goes on from KN167916.1 coordinate 58,633, forward strand.
ATTCCTGCTTCTCGATCTCAGCACTGCCTTCATCCTTCCCAGTCGGTCCAAAAGTGGCCCTCGCGAACTTGACCTTAATGTCCACAATCTTGTTCTGGGCTCTCTTGTTCTTCCACAGGAAGACTGCCACCATGGCCAGCATCGAGCCCACGGCGAGGATGATATAGACCTCAAAGATCGCGTGCTTGATAGTCGATTTCAGGTACTTCTCGTCGATGAGTCCCGGGTTGAAGATCTCCATATAGAGTCTCATGACCTCAGCATGGCCCCCGGATTTGTTCAGGGACTTCAGGTGTTCTGCCTTGATTCCCAGCGTGTGGTTCATGATGTAGTTGACGTAGTAGTCCAGGATTTCGGTCTTCAGTTCCGGGAACTTCTGAAGTCCAACAACAGGGAATCCTCTGGATTTGAGGAAGTTGTCAGGGTCGAAGGAAGACAGTTTGTCCAAGACTTCGAATTCGAGGTCCGAATCTGTGGAGTTGGTGATAAGGGCGGCAGCGAAGGAGAACAGTTCTGCGGAACGCTGGACGCCTTGGTCTCGAGCCGCTTCTTTGGCGGCTTCTAGGACTCCTTGACGGGAACGGTAGCAAGCCAGAGCGTCGTCCTTCATGCGCTAAAATGCCAAATCAATGAAATTTGGGAAGTTTGGGATTGCCGCGCTTACCGCCTCATTCCACCAAGTCTCCTCCTTGGTCGCATGCTCCTCGGAGGTCGAATGCGACCAATCATGGGCATTCTTGATAGCCGCAACCACTGAGTACTTCAGTATATACAGCTCGTCACTGAGCTTCTCCACCATTTTCGTGTCATTGGTAGCCTTGGCCACGCTCAAACGCTCCGCTTTCTCCGCGTACTGCTGAAGAACGGGAAACTGGGACCGGTGGAACATATCCTCCCGCTCGCTCTTGAATGTCGATGGACGGAAAATCGAGTCGTTCTTCGGCTTGTCACAGACGAACATGATCTCGGGATAGATGTCCTCGTCTCCGCATTTTCCTCCCAAGCGGTATTCCTGGGTTGTCAGAGGCTTTCCGCACTCGTCGGAGGCGATTTTCACGAATTCCGCGCGGCTGATGCAGATCTTGTGGGGGTCTTTGTTGCACGCGCCTTGCTCGTCAAGGCGGAGACGGTCGGACCAGGATCCTTTGGGTACGGGAAGCTCCTCGGCGCGGATGTAGTCTGGAATTTGGGGATTTAAGCCTTAGCTTAGGTCAAGCTGACTCACCTTCACACTTGTACTTCTGACACTCGGCTAATCCGGTCATTTTGCCATCCTCGCTTACCCGCCACTTCTCGTATTCGAGCTTCCCGGTCTGACCTTTCAGAACAGTCGCATGGGAAACGTTCTGGAACGCCGTCCGGCACAAGCGAGCTACGTTGTTGAAGCCGCAATCCTTGTGAAGCTGGCTCATCTTCACGTACTCGGACTTCTCGTCCGACCAGTAGCCGGCCAGGATCGGATAGTAGGGGTATCGCAGATGTGGAGCAGGTATGCTGCCGCAGAGGATGGTTCTGGAGTTCTCATGCTTGGCAGGCTCCACAGGGAGGCCATGGACGACGCATAGGGCGAAGAGGAGGGGAAGAAGTGTCCACCGCATGGTGAACTGAAGTCGGGGACTATGTTAAGGAGGACGGGGGATGGGTTCAAATGCGGTTAAGAGGGTGTGAACGCGACCATTTTTGGGGAGGTGTGAATTGGAGGCGACAGGCTTGCATCAGATGGGAAGGAGATCTTGGCACGAAGTCAGGTGAATCTGGGATCTGGGACGAGATCCATGGGGCTGGATGTGGGCTTGGGCTGGAGACCAGGACTTGTCAGCTGGCCAGGACTCTCGGCCATGATAGGCCGTTTCAACAGCCTAACCGTCACGTATATCTGCTCCCAAGACCTGACCCCAAGACACCCAAATCCATCGAAAACCAACATTTTATTACCCATAATCAACACACAATCAGTACATACAATAAGCGAACAAAGCAACAATCACCGATAAGCCGACCGTTGAAGCGCCGTTCTCCTTCTTCTGCGCGGCTTGCTTCTCCGCGGCTTGCTGTTCATACTCCTGCACTCCATGGAACACTTGGGGTTGTGTGCTCGGCATGCGCTGCTGCGGAGGCTTGTATGGATCGTTGCAGAGGTGTCCCTGGCAGCATTGAACAATAACTCGCTTGGAATCCAATTGCCTCCAGTAGGACACCGCCTGAAATAGTGCTGCGGTTAGTCAAAGTCACGAAAGAGAGGAGGAACTTACGTTGCAGGTCACTTGGTTCACGAGGTTATTGAAGATGGGCGCTGAGAGGTCTTTGAGAACCCCACGGACCTTTTGTCCGGTACCGGAGCCGGATCCGTAGTGCTTGTCATTCTTGTTATCCTTGCGATTCTTGTCATTGGGCTTCACTGGAGCAGGAGGCTTCGGAGGAGTAGGCTTCGTACGCTTTGGAGGAGGAGGAGGCTTACGGGTTTTGCCCTTTCCTCCTTTGCCGCTGGGCTTCCGTACACCTCGCCTTGAAGAATCGTATCCCGAGTTCGGGTTGGTGATCCATGCGCTAAGCGAGTTCAACGCCACGCTTGAAGCTGAGCCGCAGTCCGCAACCTTGGTGGATCCAGATTCAATGACGACGCACATGCTTCCGGGGCAGCTCTTAGTAGTCACCTGGTAGCCGGGACGTTGGTAGTAGCACGTGACTCCAAACGCGACGCTGACGATGGCCACCAGGACGCTCAGGAAGAGGACGATCCTCATGTTGGCAGCTGGAGACGGGCCAAGTCACAACGGAGCTGACGAGCTGGATCCGAGGAGACGCCGGGGTGCTGGAACAAGGACGACGTGGCCGCTTCGCACTGGATATGAAGGGCTGCCGAGTGATCGTGAGAGCTCCTTTTATGGCCTTGGGAGTGGTCTGAAAAGAAACAGTTAGGCCGAAAGTATGCACTTTGATGTGACGGAGATGGAGTTCAGGAGTTGCAGGCTAGTTACAGTTGCACTTTTACAAGGCATCTGACCGCTCTAGACAGCAAAGAGACAATGGAAACTCACGTTCGGCAATATAAGACGTCTGGAATCTGCAGACTTCGATTCCGGCACGTTGAAATCATTTTGGGAAGAGGGGATCTGGTGAGCGGTCGGAATCAGCTCGAACTGGAGCTTCGGATGGCGTAGGATCCAGGGAGATCCAGGGGGCAGGTCGGCATTTCGATGTTCCTCCAGGTCCGGTCGGTTCTTCGTGAGGAAGAGCCGCTTCTTGCCGCTTCTGAGACCTGAAACAAACACTGAAATTTAGTCCCAGATTTTCAGCGAAAATATTACGATTTCAACGAATAGAGAATTCACGCGAATTGTCACAAACACGCAAAAAGACATAAAACAAGCGTGCGAATTTAACCAATTTGGTGCCAAGAAATTATCAACATCGACGCCTTTTTGTCGCAGAAAAAACCGCAAAAATGACCACAATCCTCAATTTAGCGTAGCTCATTCTTGGCTCAACTTCCACGAGTTCGGTATTCCGGATTGGAATTCCGACCGCTCACCAGCTTCCCTGTTTCCCAAAATGAATCGAACGTGCCAGAATCGAAACCTGCAGATTTCAGACGTCTCAAACTGCCAATTTTGACTTTCCAGACAAGTCTGAAACGGCCCGATTTTCTGCCAGCCCCTTCACGTCTGACTTGTCCGGTTCTTGGCTCCAGGGCATGTATCCTCTCCGAGGAGCCCGATCCCATCTTGAAAGGTTACGGATCGGCTGAAAATGCTCTACTAATGCTTCACTTCAATTCCGCAGTGCATGAAGCCGTGCGGTCGACATTTACGAATGGTCCCGAAGTCTCTTTTTGAGCGACGATGTATGCAGCTTTATTTCTCTGTTTTCGAATCTGAAGCTCATTTTCGGGGTTGATTTTTGCTCGTTTCGCTGTCCTGTGCGTTCTGAGTTGTGCGTGCTTAGCCGTGACGTGCGTGACGCGCGGCTGGCTCCTAAAAATGCCCAAAAAGGCACACTTTTGGAGGCACGACGATGGCGCTTTTCGGAAATTCGTATTTTGGGAGTTTCGGGATTGATTAGGTGGCGTTTATTGTCGTTTGTCCACCTCTGAATCGTAGATTTTTGCATATCGATGTTTTCCAACTTGAGGCTGATTTCGCGGTCCTTTCGGTCCAAATTCCAGCTTCCGCAACATCTCTAAACGCGCTCGAATTTCCACGTTTTCAGATCTATTAGCAAGCGCGTCTTGGTGTTTTGGCAACGATTTTTGAGGTCATTTTGGCCTCAATTTCGGCGTTCACAGGCCTCAATACGAGCACCTTTCCGTGTGTCGATGCTTTCGCGTTTGTAGCCAATTTCGCGATTTCGTGCGAGGCCTTTTTGCCGATTTTGTGCCATAAAACTCATTGCATTCTGTTTCAGGATTATTATGGGCGACCAGAACGTCCCCGTCGCCTCCGCAGAAGCTCCCGAAGACCCGGAATCGAAAGAAGATTCCCGTGGCCCGATGCCCGATAATGTTGGCGTGCCCAGCTACGTCGGCGACATCGAAGAAATCTTGGACGAACGCATGATCAACGGGGAGCTGCATTACCTCGTTCGATGGAAGTAAGTTGAGGCTGGCTTTTGGGGCTATGATCTTATCTGTCACTCATTTCAGGCGTTCTTTTGAAGAAGCCGACAGACTCCGCAATGAAGTCCCAGAAACCGTCAGGAATTTCGAACTCTTCCACCACATAGGACGCGTAAGTAGCTTCGGAATTCCATTCCAGCGTATCAACTGAAACGTTTTAGCGCATCCGAATCGTCAGTTACCGCATCGTCGACTCGTCGGACTCCTTTGAGCAAGAAGACCTTGAAGAAGACGTGACGAAGAAACTCCTCTTCATGATCAATTACAAGCGCGACCAGCAGACGTACGTTACTTATCGCTTCCTCGAGATGTATTACCCGAAGGAGCTGATCCTGTTCTTGATGCCTAAGGTTGTGGGGCCGGAACAGATCGAAGGATAAAGGATTCTTGGAACGTTATTGTTATAGGTACTTACGCTGTTGTTCATAAACTGTCACTTTTAGGAGGTTCTATCTTCGATAATCTGTGGGAAATACGTGATTTGGCCAGGAATACGTGTAGCGCGTGACGTCCCACCTAGACAGAGCAATTCGAAATGAGCGCCAACTTTCGTCTGGTCTGATTCTCGCAACGAAGCTCTTTTGAACTACAGACGAGACGTGTCAGTCAGCGAAGCATCGGTGCCGTCTCATTGTCAATCCAGCGCTGGTGCGGAGTGGTCGTGTTTCTGGTGCCGGTCTCTGTGTGTCTTAAATCTCTATTTCGCCTCATTTTGTCGCGTTCGTGGCGCTTAATTTCAGGTCAGCGGTGGCGCGTAGCGGTCATGTCTCGGTTGCCCATTGATGTCTGTCGCGTTCGTGGCGCTCATTCTCATGTCATTAGCGATGCAGAGCTGTCCAGCGTGGGTGGGTTATCAAGTTGTCTCATTGTCTCAGCTGCGTTTTGAAATGTCGGTTTCCTTTTATCGTGCTCGTGGCGCTTAATTTCAAGTCAACAGTAGCGCGCATCAGTCATGTGAGGGTGTTCATTGCCTATGTCTCAAACTGCGTTTTGAAATGCCTAGTCTCATTTTGGTAATCCGGGTTGTCGCGAAGTCAGAATCGACGCTATTTCATGTCTAAAATTCTTGGCCAGACAGTCTCGCGTGCTCGTGTCTCTAAAGTGTCTCATTTGTGACGGATGCCGCTCGGTCTGGTCGTGGAAATACGACCGGTCACTCGTGTTGCGTCTGTTGCAAATGACCACTCTCAGACACCTTCACTGTCTGGTCAGACCTTTTTTCTTCAGCCGTACATGTCTCAAACTGCGTTTTCAAAATGTTTAGTCTCATTTTGGTGATCCGGGCTATCGCGATGTCAAAATTGACGCTGTTCTATGTCCAAAATCGGGGGATTGATCGCGTAAACACGTCGTAAACACGTTCTAAACTGCGCGTGACATCATCCCAAATTAAAGCCTGCATTTTCCAGGACAGTGTCCAGACAAAAATGAATTCTTCGAGGCGTGGTTTTGCTGTGCCGGGTGACCCACCAAGGCGTCAGAGAGCCACGTTCGGCCAAAACCAAGTCCTGCAGCCGAGGGTCCTGCGCAAGTCCACCTACTATGGCGCGTGTCCCGAATACAACGTCAGCAGGCCTGCAAAACTTTCCGCAGGTCCTGCCGAAGCTCTCCGCGCCCCGTCTGCTCCACGTCCCATCCCTCTACGAGGTGTTTCCACCGGACGTGGTGGCCGTCCTAGAGGGATGGGAAGATACGGCATAGACGCGACCGTCTTCCTTGGTAAGTCACTTTTCCCCGGGTTTCCAGTGAGTAACATGGCATTATGTAGGAAACCTTGACCCCACAGAAGAGCGCCCCGAGGAGCAGCCGCAAGAAGAAGTCGAGAAGGAGCCGGATCCCACAGAAGAGCAAAAGAGCACAACGACGGAAGAGGGCGACGAGAAGAACCTCAAGAAGTTTCGGCGCGGAAAGTTCATATTATAAACGTGTTTCATATACCCAATAAAGCGTTGTTTATCTTATGTCTTGTAATCTGGGAGCGTTCGGAGGTTGGGTTTCGATTGGTTTCTTCCATTTTTAGCTTCGCTGGTTTCGTCGAATGGCTTGTTTGTGTTTATTGTATACGTGCCTTCATAAATGCTGTTTTCCACGTATTTAGAGGAGGTAATTAGGGGATCGGATCGCTTCTTGAGTGTTTGGAAGGCTTAGATTTGACCCAGTTTCGCTTGTTTACGTTCGGATAAGTTGTTCCTGGGATTTGGAGTGCGAAATCTGAGGATTTGTGGATCTATTTTGGGGTCAGAAATGCGCTTATTGGCTTGGGAGAAGCTCATGCGTAGTGGGCATCCTGAGGTCTTGGATCCTGAGCTTGAATCACCTTCCAGAGATGGCCACGGGTGGCCTGATTCAGGGCCAGAGATGCGCCTATCGGCTTAGGAGAAGGCTATTATAAGTGGGCGTCTTGAGGATCTCGAGTAGCGTAGTCCCTAGCTGGGGATTAGGGTCAGTTGGCCAGCTTTTGGGGCGCTTAGATTTGGGCTACTTTTGGTCGTTAATAGGAGCCAGATCTGCGGAATTCCCAAGCCTGAAACCTTCGATGCTAAGCCAATTTTTGCTTATTTCCGGTCACCAATTAAGGTCATTTTTTTGGCTATTTGCGACCCCATTTTGAACCCGTGTAATTGCGCGATTGTAATGTCCGTCGCCTCTCATATTTTGCGCAAATTTTCGTGATTTTTTGCTTCGATTTTTGACCTTGTTTGGCACCGCGATGATCTGTGGTCAGGCGTGGGTTTGGTCGCGCGCCTCTTCCGCGTGTTCCCATGATTGCGAACATGTGACCATGTTGTGGTCACACGGTCACATGCCCGTCATTTCAGGACCTCCGAAGACAACCGTTCGCCTAAGAAGAAGAAGCGCCAGCACCATCTCTCAGCAGCACTCGTCCCGCATACGGCCAACGCCGTTTTTGCGCCTTCATCACCTTTTTATCGATCACCCACGGCGGCAGCCTCTTCTCCGCTACTCACGCAGCCGCCGTTCACTTGTTGCGCGCGATCTCTTCTCGCTGAAATCACGCCGCCGACGGTTCGGAAACGGCGTGCGCGGCAGAGGAGTGTAATGTAATAACCTAGAGTCGTAGCCGGGCATTGCAGTCGTTTAGAGGTGTGCGCGCTGTCTCCGTTGCTCTCTTCTCCCTCGTGGGGCTGGTGGCTCAGAGTAGTGGCCTTCGTCAACAATGCGGAGCGCGGTTTGGGCTCCGCTCGGTTTCCTCCTCTTTTGTTTATGTGACCTCAACGAAGCGTCGACGGACCGGAAAAACGTGATTTTATGCCGTGATGGATATCTGACTAAATGGTTCCACGCGGCCGAGAGACGGTTCGAGGATCTGGAGAATTCCGGCCAGAACTGCTCCATGGATTATCTGAGTTTTATGTGCAGAAGTGTGAGTTTCAGATTTCAGCCTTAATCCATCCTAACGATTCTGTTTTCAGGTCTATGGCAACGTTCTGCACGTGGAACGCCTGAATTCAACCCTGAAGATCCCTGCCACGGCCGCCGTCACCCAATCCCTTCCTGGCGATGAGGAACCACAACACCTGGAGCCGAAATTGGTGAACTTCTCGAAGTATCGGTGCTTAGGTAAGGGATCTAAGGAAGGTCTTCAAGGTCTGAAAGCTGGATTTTCAGAATATAAGCCAGCGCCAGAGCTGAAGGCTCCAAATGGAAGTTGGACAGATCGACTCGTCGCGACGAAATATGGGAAATGTGAATCCGAAGGCGAATGGATCGAACGTGCCGAGGATTACTGTAGGAAGGTGAGGATCTTTGGGTTGACTTCTGGCTCAGCTGACCCCCCAAATTCCCACTTTCCTGACTCACCCAAAAGCCGTATTTCCTAGCGATTACTGTACCCATCCGCCAAGGTCGCGAAGCTAAACTTTGTCTTGCGGAAGCCGGTTTTCCGGTCGATCCAATTAGCAAAGACTTCAGGAAAGGTTCCCTCTCCCAAGGTCGTCGTCCTCTCCGTCCCGTCGAGAGACTTTAACCGAAACCGAAACCTAATGACGTCATCGATTTCAGGAGCTCTCGGAACACGCGATGGGCGAACGCTGCGACGATATCTTCGACAAGTACGTGGATATAACTTTCGTGTGCAGCCAGCCGAGGATGAGGTATCACTACCACGTGGTGGCCCCAGCTACCACCGACTTCGCCGTGATCGAAGAATACGCGAAGGTGGCGCAGGAATACGAGGACGCGATAGCGGCGAATGATACGGATACGGGAGATAAGCTGTTTGGGAAGTTGGTGTATTTGGTCAAGGCTGTGAAGCAGTCGAACTTCTCGTATACGATGGATAAGCAGCTGGAGATTGAGGTAAGATTTGAGCTCTTTCCGGGGTCGGGAATCCGGGGTTTGTGGCCTGGGATAAGCCTTGGATCTGGACCCATCTGGATCCATCTTGAGTCAGATCTTAGCGGCTCTAATCCCCTAATCACCTACAGTAACCCAAATTTCAGTACCGCCGGATGGAGATCGACTTCGACGGCGAATTCTTCTCCCGGGACACGATCTTCGAAACATGGAAAGAATGCGTTTCGAACGCCGGCTACCGCCGCTACTACGACCTCATAAACCTGGCCTTAGCGCTGGTCGGGAACGAAACTGCCGAAGCCGAGACGTTCGCCAACCGGACGCTGGACTACGGCCTCAAGCACCTGGATTTGATGCACTGCCACGCGCCTATCTTCCTCTTCCCGGAACTCAGGCCTGAGATGGGTAAGCACGACCTAAATCCATAGGTTCTCATGAATTTACCGGAATTTCAGAAGCCTTCTACCTGGACTACTGTAAGCACCACACGCCAGGCGTGGACCCAGACCATCTGGGCTTCCTGGGCAAGCCTGACGGGCACGAGAAGCTCGTAGCTCTGTACAGGGAGATCTTCAGCCCTGGGCTCGCCAGCAGAAGATACCTGAAGAAGGCGGTGACCCCTGAGGAGCACAAGCCGATTTACTACGCGTTCTCCAGCGCCATCGTCGCTCTGGTGGCGGTCGTCGGCGTCCTCTCGATGGCTCTGTTCGCCGTCTCCAGGAAGGTCAAAAACTATCAACTTGGTGACCACCAAGTGATTTATAATCGGTTTAATTCGGGCTATATAGATGATAAGGACATCCTTGTCGATATGGAAGCCGTTGAAGGGACCGTGTCTCTGTAGATTTCCGAGATTTCCAGATTGCCTCCTATCTCTAACCACCTCCCCATTCTTGCCTCCTCGTATGTGATAATCCCCAATTTTACGTGTAGAATTCTCAAGAACGAGTATGGAAAACGGTTTGTATTTAATGTTCGGTAATAAAGAGCTTAGATTTGTGTGATACCGTAACCCAAGGAGTCTCCTAACTCTTGGAAAGGTGAACTACTGAGACAGAGTTCTTATGACGAACTTCCTCCTTCCAGAACATGATTTTAGCCAAGAGCGTGTCTCTTAAGATCCGACTGAAGATTGGAAGCACGAACGAGTTCACAGAATTGTCCAGGAGGGTCATAAGCGAGTAGACGACGGTTCCAGTTGGGCCTCGTTGGTCCCAGGCAAAGTTCATGATTGAGGTTGTCTGAAAAGGGACCGTTAGGTCTGCACAGAGGAGGAAGTCGAGACTCACGATTGGAGGGACGAGGTTGATGAGACAGACGAATGTGAGTCGCATTTCGCGGTTGAAGTTTCGGGTGTTGACGGAGTTTTCGCGGTAGGGAGTGTTGTGAGTTGGGACGTGGATCTCTGAATCAGAAAGGTTGGGGTGTCTGAGTCTGGAGAGGGTTGTCTAGGAGACAGCTGGAAGGGTGAAAACAGGCGTCTGAAGCCACGATCGGGAAGTGGATCGTCTCAAAACAGGCCGAATTTTCGAAGTAGACAGTCTACGTCTGGAATGAATCCATTTCTGCTTAAATTGCGAGCGTGAACCGGTTGGATTCAAATAAAAAATGTAGGTCCTTTTCAGACATTGACGCATATCAGACGTTCATAAGACGTCTGTGTCAGGTATGTGTTGTGAATGCGGTGTTTCCACACTCGTGCACCGATGTCCGAGTGGTTAAGGAGATTGACTAGAAATCAATTGGGCTCTGCCCGCGTAGGTTCGAATCCTGCTCGGTGCGAATACTTTTGGCTATTTAAATTCAATTTTTTAAATGCTTTTTTTACTTTTTTTTAGCCTGCATTTGCCAGAAAAATTACTTTAAGCTAACCAAAAAGAGTTCGCAGCGAGCAGGATTCGAACCTACGCGGGCAGAGCCCAATTGATTTCGAGTCAATCTCCTTAACCACTCGGACATCGCTGCACACGTACCAGCTCCTACCAACTCCCTCATCAACCAGCTGTCCCCATCCCAAAACACGTTTAAACTCACGTCTCCTCTTCCATCCATGAATCGCAATCGCCACCACATAGATAACTATCACCAAAACCGCCGTCGTGCAGAACGCGAACTCAAATATGACGCTCAGGGTAGACTTGAACTCAAATCCCGTAGATTCCGTTCCCATGTCCAAGCTGTTCGCTTCAAAAAGCTGGAAAATTGGGGTCGTTAAGGTGCGTTGAAGTGTACGAAAATAGGAATTATAGTCTTGGCTGCTGAGTTCTTAGGTAAACAAGAGGTGTTTTGTAAACAAAACCGGAATTAGGCGTGCTCTCATTAGGAGCGTCTGTGGGAATCTTGGAAATGAAGGTAATGGGAACAAAGACTGAAATCGGGAAGGGGGAAAATGTGCCTAGGGTACTGTAAAGATGTGTTTGCGTGGTTAAGACTGATTTTTTGAACTCGCCATTATCTTAAGCTCCCGAGAGGGTCTTCCCTAAAGGTCTGTGACCTTGTCTTAAGAACTGACCACGTCACTGACTCACTTAAACCCTAAAAATGTCAAAATCCGGTGTGTGAACTCACATAAAAACCGCCATTTTGCTCCTTTTCAGTCGCGTTGAGAACCACATTGGCGACCAGCGGGATGATCCACATGGCTACGCAGAGCGAAATTGTCGTTTTGCGCTTGAAACAGTGATTCATTTCTGTCGGAGCTATGAGGAACAGAGCTCGATTCAGAGCGATGATCAGGTAGTGAGGAAGGCTGATTAGCTCGAAGGTGCCGTGGATGATGCTTAGGAGTCGGTTGGGAAGGAATGTTTCCTGAAATGAGGGTTTCGGCTAAGGGTTTCGCTTCAAGACCCAACTGAGACTCAAAATGGCCATCTTTACAGCTTTTAGAGTCCTATGAATCAAGCGAATTTAGACCCAGTTTCAAAGCTTCAAAAGCCCAACCTTCCCAGCCTTGCGTTCTCACCAAGGGTCCCTTGTTTACCTCCCCATGCCCGAAATCCAAAGCTATTTTCGGCTTGTTTTCGTGCACAGAAATACAATTTTTGGTCATCCAGCGACCTCAAAACACAACTTCCCTATAAACCCCGGAATTCCCCATTTCAGCCTGCACGACTTACAGCTCACTACCCCTTGTAAGATCTCAGATCTTGACCCCAAAGATCTTAACGCCTCAATTCACCCCAAAAACCACATTTCCCGAAAAAACCGCCGCCAAACTTTGAACCCAGAAACTGACCTCACGGACTCCAGCGACGAGATAAGCAAAATGCCAAGCCGACTGACTCAGAGCGTAGATGTCGTTCATGCCTTGGCTAGCCAGAAGGATGAAAGTGGAGCTTTTGGAAGCGCAGGCGATCATGGCGACGGTGACGAGGATGTACCATAGGATTATGAGGCTGCATAAGATTAGGAAGACCAGAGCCATGCATTCTAGGGTTTCCATAATTCTCTAAACCAGCCACGGCCTAGATCCAAGATAGAACACACCCTCAGAACGCCGAGTGAGCCGAGTTCCGCGGCGAAGTTGGAGAAGGCGTGGCCTTATTTTTTGTCCTAAAAATGGCGTCAATTTTTCGAGAGTTCCGATGCGGACAAAGACGTAAAAAGGCGCTCGATTCTGGGAAGAAATGTTGTAAAATGCCAGTTTTCAGGAAGCACGTGGTAAGTACAAGTCAGAGGTCAAAGCGCATGAGGTCAAAGATGAAGTGAAGCCTTCATAAATGGCATTTAGAAAGATCTATTTTATAAGAAATGGTTAGTGTCGCGTTGGAGAGGATCCTGAACTATGCTAAACGGAGGTGGAAATGTGGGGGAAGGTGAGATGGACTAATGAGTGGACTTGGTGAAGCTGGAGGAAAGTGAGAATTAGGAGCGTTTTAGGGGTTCTTATTATAGCGTGTTTTGGTGAATAGGTAGCTTGGAATGGGGCTACAAGCTTCTGATGGCTGTTGGGGTTGCCTAGAAGAACCTAGGCTTAGTTGAGGTCTTCAAACAGGGGTGCAGGAGACAAAATGAGCCATTTGGGATTCAGGAAGTCACGATTGAAGTTTATCAACACTAGAAAACCTCAAAAAAGACAAAAATGTAGATTTGGAATTGTTAAAAAGGTTACTCCCCGGCCGGGAATCGAACCCGGGTCTCACACGTGACAGGCGCGGATACTCACCACTATACTACCGAGGATGCAGTGATTCGATTGTCCGTTTTGGGATACGTACAACATAAACAACAACAGCTGCACAAGATTTTAGTGTACATTTAGGGAAACGCTGGCCAATATCGTGGTTTTTAGGTTTTCAAGTTACAGGGCACGCGGTATCATACCACATTTGGACGATTCTATCATCAGATTCCCATGTGGTCTAGTGGTTAGGATTCGTGGCTTTCACCCACGCGGCCCGGGTTCGATTCCCGGCATGGGACAACATTTTTCTAATTTTTGTAAATACGTTTTTGGGTCTTTTAAACAGCTTTTTAAGGCTTCAAATCTGCTCAACCTGCAGACCCATAGCCATAAACACGATTGACGTGTCGAAAGCAACAAACTAAGAACACCTCTAACATCGCCAGCTTTGCTCAGGGACACAATCAAGCGCAACCTAACCTTGCGGTCATCTCTAATCTCAAAAAATGTGCCCTAAGAACTTCAAGCTAAGAAAGATGAGTCAGCTGAAAAATGGCGGTTAGTTCTTGACCTTAAGGCACAAAGTCTGGATCTCACTTAACCCAAAGAAACGTCAACTTTGGTGCCAGACCTTTAATTATAGAGCTGCCTGCACAAATGCCCGGTTTTGCTGGCAGATTTGAGCATTTGTTCCTCAAAGTCCAGAAAGGTCTGGATCTACGTGCCATTCTTAATTACGTGGCCTTGTCCTCCCCCTCGGAGATCAAGTTTTGTATCCAAATGCACTCTCATGACTCCAGTAAATAGCTTTGGGGTCGCACTAACAAACAGATTGTCATAAGACGACTTTTACAGGACTCTGTAGATATGTCCTTAACAGAGAATTGGAGGTTTGGGAGTTGAAGCGGGGAACTGTGGGTCTGTAGGGAGAGATGCTCGCCTGGATCTCAAATTAAGGTGTTTTGGGGTCTAGAGAGTTGAGTTCCTGGATTTATGAGTACACTAGATAACAGTAACAACAGCGTAGCTCCACTTTGGTTTCATTCATCAGACGACGTTCGTCCGTTTTTCCAATCAAACGCGAACTTAATGATGTCCTCCTCAAAAGCCGATTTCCTGGAATCTTCGATTTGGTTGTAGAGATACTTTAGGTAGTCCAAGAATGGAGGTTCGGTCTTCTTGAGTTCCGCGAAGGCGGCTGAGATTGGCTTGGAATTGACGGTAGAGATTGGCCTCATGGCGGTGAGACCCGGACTCAGGGAACTCAGAGTGGAGCCGATGGGTCTTGTGACTCGAGGAGTGATCGTGGTCTGGACTGGTCCGGACATGGAGGTGTTTGGGGGAGCTCGGCGGACGATTTTTAGGCGTTTCACGTTGCTGGCAGTGGCGGTGGCTAGGGGAATCGCTTGTAGGGGTCGTTTGGCACCTGAAATAGGGAGAGTTAGGGATCGGGGGTTTCGGAGCTTGGGTAGTTGAGCTATCTGACAAGGTGAGGCAGATCTGAACCCTAAGACATACCTCCAATGATAGTGCTAATATTAGCCGTGGAACTCGGCGCGTAGTCCTCCTCTTCCTCCTCGCCCTTGATGATCGTCGAGATCTTCTGATCCGACTTGGCTTCAGGCATCACCGCGTCGTCCTGGTCGTCCGAATACCGTCCCCGGTCATCCGCAAAACTGATCCCAGGATCTTCGTTGTCGTATCCAAGCCCATTATCGTCATAATTGTCGTAATCTCCATCGTGTCTTCCGTCAACGTCGAACTCGGACTCATTCTCCGGGAAGTTGGGAATGTTCGAGAATCTCTTGATGTGCGTCCGGTCGCCGGAACGTTCGAGGAAGAGCATGTCATTGTAG
>KN167916.1:102581-113469 GCA_000757745.1 Steinernema scapterisci
GTTCTATATGTACATCAAGGCTGTTAAATCGGACATTTCGCATCGCTTCTAAAACTGGCTTTTCCCAAGACTCTGGGAGATACGCTCCTTTGTAAAACAGCAGTTTTTCCGAAACTTTGGGACAAGAAAGCTGTTCCAAAGGAGGATACGGAGAAGTCAAATAGCCAACAGCCCAAATCTCAACTTTTCGGACGCTCGGAATGGCTTCTATGAGGTGGTTGATGGTCGCTTCATGTCCTAGCCGGGAACTTGTAAAAGTCAGACTGGAAATTTCGAATCTTGATTGTTTCAAGATGTCCAGGAGGGATTTGAGAGCAGCCTCGTCCAGAATCTTCGCTCCGTTAGCCTGATCCTTATTGTCTTTGTTAGACTGGGAGAATCTTACAGTTTCCAGCTCGTCCTTGAGTCCATCCCAGTCATCGATGTTAACAACTCCATATGACCCAATACGTATCTTGAAGAGAAGGCTATCTGCGGTGGACACGATTTCGAGGTGCTTGGGATTACAGCGCCATCTTTCTTCGGCAAACGTCGACCACTTAGAGCCGAGAAGGACCAAGTCGTAGGCTGAGGGGAATTTAGGCAGTAAGCTCACGACTTCTTGCATGAAGACGAACGGCACGAAATCCATGGTCGGCGGCAGGAATAGGAGATGGCAGGAATAGGAGTCAAAACAGGAGTGGTGCGTAGAAAAACTGAGCTAAAGAAATAGAAGATTTGTGATGCGTCAGCACAATGTTTGACTGATCTCGGGCATCTTAAATCGAATCTAAGGATCTTCTTAATGTGCTCGATTCGTTGCTGTTGAATCACGTTGCATCCTGGTCCCACAACGAAACAGTTGAACACTGGATTCTTAATGTACACACTGGATTCTCTATTTGCCTAACGGTCTTAGTGAGGGCCACTCGCACCTTGGTCTAGTGGTTAGCACTCGGACGTTTTTCTCTTTTTTATACTTTTGACAAAGCCTTTGCCGACGTTAACGTTCTCAGCTACTCCGCTCTCATGTAGGGCTCTCATGTAATTCAACTCTGAAGAACGGGTCGACAAATTCACTGAAATCCAATTCCCTTAACCATTAATTCTTGGCCATCAACCACACGATCATGTAGCACCTGCCCACCTACGCGGCCGCATGTCCAATTACATCGTGATCCAATCCTAGATGGAAAATTCCGTTGCTTTCGCATGTGAAATCGCCGTGAAATACATATTTGGTGGTAGCTAACAGACACATGATCATGATGCAAACGTTGTTGAGTTGTTTTCTAGCTTGCTAAGATTGCTTGATAGGTCTCCGTGCCAAACAGTGGGTAATTCTTTGATTAGCGCAGATTTTTGAACTCTTAGACTCCTTTAAGAGTTCAAAAATCTGTTTATGAAACACCTTTTGGGCTTTCAGTCCCGTGGAAACCCTATGCAAACAATTCCCATTATCGCTTTTTAGGATTTCGCAATCCCTCGCCACTGGCTTCGGTCGATTACGTTTTCTCTGTGCCCGCCACAAACACACACAAAATTTTGTGTCCTCATTGAAAATCCCGCGGCGCAGCGGCCGTGCGCTGTTTGCGCGGTGATTCACGAGCGCTCACCGAGCGGAAGACTGAGAGGGTATAAAGAGGGCGACGCTAGAACGACACACTTGCTGCGTCCCCCATACTGCTGCCGGCGAGCGTGCGCGCGACGAGAATTCGAGTTTCATTTGTGCTTGAGCTTTCCGTTTTATAATCGCTGTTTCAGGTTACGCTAAACCCCTATCAACTGGAATTTCAACATGTCGTACTATGGCCAAAGCATGGTAAAATGGCTCTGTATTTGGCTAATTCTAATGTCCCATTTTCAGCCTCCCCAACGTCCGCAACCGCCTCAGATATCCTTCCAGCAAATGGATGCTATGATCGCGAATAATGAAGGCGAGCGACTGTTCAACATCACCCGGAAATGCATGATTGAAATCATGTGGCGGCATGCGGCTGCGTGCTATAACTTCGCCTCGAAGCTCGGAAAGGTGAACGCGGATCAGAAGAACGCGATCTTGTTGGAAGGTGGGTTCAGTTATCCTCGTTTCCCGACCCCAAATCTGCTGCTCAGAGTCGACAGAATGGCCAGTTTCATAGAATTCTAACTTCAGGTCACGAAGCCGCCACGTCGGCCTACGACGCCGCCAACGAAACTGGCGAAAAAACCTTCGACATCGTCCGCTGGGCTGCGATTCTCTCCGGCGAGGCCGTTGAAATCATGGACGACCAAGCGGGCCTCGAAGAAGCCGTGAAATTCAAGGCTTACATCGCCGAAGGCCTCACGATGAGCCCTCAAGACTTCACGCTGCTCCATATGCGCGGCCGCTTCTCCTACGAAATGGCGAAACTGTCCTGGTTTGAGCGCCAAGGCGCTGAGTCGCTGTTCCAAGGCGGTCCTCCACCATCTTACGACGACGCCTTGGGAGACTTCATGCTCGTCGACCGCTTGACTCAGGGAACCTGGCTGGAGAACAATCTCTACATCGCCAAGTGCTACTTGGGGAAGAAGGATAAGGACAACGGAGTCCGTTATCTCCGTATCGCGGAGCGCATTAATCCAGCTGACGACAACGACTGGGAGCAGATGATGCAGGTCCAGAAGCTTCTGGAAAAGTATTCGAATGGAACCTGCAGGAAGAAGGAGATCGAGCATTATAAGAAGGACCAGAAGAACGCTCCGAAGATTCAAGCCGTGTCCACGAAGAACGTGAAGGGCGGCGGCGGCGGCAAGAAATCCGGATTTTTCAACAATTTAGTGCAGTGGGGTCTTGATGCGTTGGATGATTAGGATTTTGTCGTGATTGTGACGTGTGCAAGAATCATAATAAATTTGGATCTCTGTGATGGGAAAACACGAACAAATACGAGGGTTTTCAGGTGGTGAACGATGCGACGCCACCTCTCGCTCGCCACACAAGTTTTTCATAAGGGCGATGCATCGAAGCGCCGCCAGCTGCGAACTGAATTTTACCGATTTTCCAGGATTTTAGGAAGTGTTTTCCGCGTCACGTATCCATGAATGTCTGTGCGGTCGAGAATGTCTGATTTTCAAGCGTCTGAGGGTCAATTTCAGACCTGTCGAAGGCAATTTGAGCTCCCGCGCGTTAGCATCATTTCTGCGCGATTTAGATCCCCTGATTGGTCGTGTTTGAGTCTGGAAATCATGTCTAATGTTAGGTATTTTGTGAACGTAGGCAGACATTTCGGGAAAATCGTCATTTTACGCGCTTGGGTGGCGACGGCTCGGTCGTGCTTCACGTATCTCCGCGAAAATGTCTGTGTCTCATTTCATGATGCACACTCATGCCGTGGCTGCTTAATTTCGTGATTGGTCGGGTTTGAGTCTGGAAATCGTGTCTCGTTTTAGGTATTTTGTGAACGGAGGCAGACAATTTGAGAAAATGGTCATTTTACGCGCTTGGCTGGCGACGGCTCGGTCGTGCTTCGCAATCCTCACGTACCGCCGTGATGGTGTCTATGTCTCATTTCTTGAAGGCGTCCAGTCTCGTTTCATGATGCACAGACAGATCGTGGTTATGTCTAGTTGTCCGAGTCTAAAATCGAGCTGTCTGGTCTCTGTACTTAATTACCATTCGTGATGCCGTCATTCGTCGTGAACAGTCGTGTCGCGGTTCATTTTGACGCATCGTCTTCGCGGGGAGCGGTCGTGCAAGCCATTCTGGGAAATCGCACGTGCTGAGGCCGGTTTTACGTGGATTTCTGCTTTGAATCAGTCACGTTTTTGAGGAATTTAAGCGTAAATAAGAGGCAGATTTGATTCGTATTATGCGTGCAATCTTCCGCGATTTCATGTCAACTGCGAGCCGAAAATCGCGCGTATTTATGCGTTC
Organism: Steinernema scapterisci; assembly: GCA_000757745.1. Taxonomy (NCBI): domain Eukaryota; kingdom Metazoa; phylum Nematoda; class Chromadorea; order Rhabditida; family Steinernematidae; genus Steinernema; species Steinernema scapterisci. The sequence goes on from KN167916.1 coordinate 106,456, forward strand.
CTAATTCCTAATTTTATGTTCCTATTTCAGTCATCAAATGGATTCCTTCCGAGAGGAGGAAGTCCGGAGTCACGGCAGCGAGAGCGCAAGCCAGCGCCGCCTGTTCCAGTGCTCCATTTGCAGCAGATTTTTCGCCCATTTCCCTGGTAAGCTGGCCTGTTCTTAAGATTAGCTCTATGAATCATGTTTCAGCTCTCCGGCAGCACTACTTGACCCACTCAAACTTCAGGGCATTTAAGTGCAAAGTGTGCGGCAAGGGCTTCCGAAGTCCATCGCACCTCAAGGAACACGAATCCGTCCACCTTGATGAGCCGCCGATGCCGTTCGAGTGCACCGAATGCGAGAAGAAATTCCGATTGAAGGGGAATTTAACGAAGCACATGGCCAAACATCATTCAAACTACACCCCGAAGTAAGCTTTGCCTCGATTTTCTGTATTTTATGGCTGGTCTTCTCTAGGAAACGACCCCGAACTGAACCGCCGGAACCCGTTGACGAAGTCATCAGCCTGAACGCGGATCCGGTGATAACCTACACGAAGCAGAGCTACGCACAAATATCAAAAGAACTGGAACGATTCGGCCAGACGCCAGAAAGATGGCACGCGATGATCGACGTCAAGGATATCGCTGCCCATGTGGCCGCACAGGTGAGATTTCGGATCGCTTCTGTCCACCTAATTCCGGCTCTTTCAGGTCCAGCAGAAACTGGACATGGACAGCACCCTGGCAGACCTGTTTAACGCAGTCAAACCTTGACCGACCTTGTAATTAACTTATACATAACTACCTATTTATTCGTTGTTATATACTTATTTAACTGACTAAATATTTCATTGTTTAGCTGTCGAAATTCCACGTTTTGGAGGTCAAGTTTCGGCTGCCTTCGACGGGCATCTGAGGTAGTACCGAACGTATGAAATCACCGAATTCGCGTCTTCAAATCGTTGGGTCTTGTCACGATTGATTTGTCCGCGTTTGCTTTCTTGTTTCGTTTCCCGGCGGCCTAATTTGCGACGTTCTCGGCAGCGAGCTGGTCACAGTGTTCATTTTTGCGCGTAATCGGTGAGATTTTGGCCCACGAGTGGCTAGACATGTCTCTCTTGAAGTGGCGCGTTGTGATAAGTGGTGATACGCGCTTATGATTAGGATTTTCCCAGTGTTTGTCTGTGCCTCGATTCCAACCGGTCTCCGTGATTAGCTTGCTTAAATGAAACCAATATTGCGTGATTTAGGGCTTTTGCACGTAGGCATTATTCTCAGGAACGCATTCTCATGTGAGCGGTCGTGTCCGGGGCGAATTGAAAGTAGCGTCCGAAACTAAACGCGTGTCTAGACCTAGACTGAAATGCGCCGATTTGTGTCTGTTCCCAACCGTTCTCCGTGATTAGCTCGCTGAAATGAGACCAATATCGCGCGATTTCGGGTTTTGCCGTAGTCATCATTTCCTAATAGTCATTCTAGCGTGAACGGTCGTGTATACAGTACTTCATCGACGTGCGTTTCCACGTTTTCCTGTCTCGTGTCTCCTTAAATCTGCTCTGAATTCATGCTCCATTTCAGACACAATGTCCTATGTCGACAACGACTGGGTCCAGTCGCGCACCCAGCGCCGCGGACCGGAGCCCAGCCGCTGGCGCGGCGGACGCAAACGTGGGCCCATGATCCCGGTGAAGAAGCATTTCCCGGACGATGATCCGGACCGCGTGCGCCAAGCGGAAATCTACGGAGGTCGCAAGGAGCAGTACCGACATCACGCGCAGGAAGTCCGCCGCCATCCTGCACAAGAAGTCCGCCGTCCTCCCGTCGAAGAAGTCCGCCGTCCTCCTGCCGAAGAAGTCCGCCGTCCTCCAGCCACCGAAGAGGAGCATCCCCGGCAAGAAGCCCCTCAACATCATGGGCAAGAAGAACAACGCCAGGAAGCTCCGCGCGTCGATGGCCCTGCCCCGGAGCCTCGTCGCCCCAAACCAAGGCGAGGAAAATTTTATTTGTAGTCACGAAAAAAATTGTAATTTAACTTTTGTCATTCTATATAAATGTTTGTCTATTGTGAGAATTGTCTGGTTGTCTAATTTGTGCCATGTCTGGTTTTTGGTTATCTTCACTTGAGGGCGCTGTTGGGTGGTTGGCATTGGTCGATCTTCGGACGTCGAGTCTAGGATCCGGCTGTCTGATGGTGTTTCAGGTCTCGTTTGGCGATCAAAAGCAGTCTGGGCCGTGCGCGCTGTGTCTACGTTGACGGGTGCACTTTGCTCGTCTAGGATGTGCCGGTTCGATACATGTGAAATCCGCCAGTCTGGTGAACTGAAGCCCGGAGCTGTCTGTCTATACAAGGCATGAAATGCCAGTTTTTGTCTGGTTGTCTAGACATCTGACCTATGAAGGCGAGCCGTCCCAGACGTCTGCGTTGTTGGCAGACCGGTTGTGTGGCCTGGAAAGCTTGAAATGACTCACTTTTAGACGGAGTTTGACGGCACATTGTGTCTCATTAATGCGCTTTTCAGTCTCCTTCTAGACTTGCTCTAGACAGGAGTCAGCACTCCCATTTTGACCCTCGAATCCCAGGCTCCTTGGATATCGATTCATGCATTCTGAGGCCCATTTTTCGTGACCAGCAAAGGTGTAAAGAGCGCGTCCAAACCGATATTTAGCACATCCATTCTGAAGTCCTGGCGAACATGCCAAAATGTCGTCATTAAGACGTCATCAACCGACCATGCGGTCGACGTTATTGTGCCTGTTTTTGCTCTATTTCAGCCCAGCTTCTGCCGCTCCCGAATCAACCCAAAGGCAGATCGTCTGTGGCACGTATCAAGGCCAGGAGCGTGCCAAGGCTTACTACGATTTGGGAAATAGCACAAGAACTGTTCATTTCGGACTTTCCTTAACCCATAAGGACTGCAGCCTTGAGTCTGTGGCTCTCCTGTGCCGTTTAGCCTACCGTAATGTGTCCTACGGGGTCAGCGCAGGCGAGGAGTACGAGATCAGCGTGCCATCTCCACTCCCCCTTGGAGATGATTTGGAGATGGTGAATGTGACGGCTAGCAATTATACTTGCCAAGGTAAGCACGGATCCGAAATTCTCAAAAACGACTTTATTTCAGATTTGAACCGAGCGACGCCCCTGACCGCACCCGAAGGCAGCTGGTCAGAGCACTTCTACGCTGGCGAGAACCCGGCCAAGACCAAGAAATACTGGCTTCACGAAGCGTACCTGGAATGCGGCAAGGATCCGGTCAACTACACGCTGGGAGGACAGTACGGCGACAAGGACAAATACCTGGAGATGTACTTCATTTGCGACCAGCCGAAGACCAAAATGGATCTCGACGACCTGGAATATGACCAGGACAAGAAGAACGCGTTCTACCAGGACCAGCAGATGCACATGTTGGACGAATACGCGAAATTGGCCGAGAATCTGATGCAGGCGAATGCCAGTGGAAACCAACGTGAAGTCCAGAAGTATGCGCACAGATTAGGCGATTTGACGAGCAAGAATGACCAGCTTTTGGACAAGTTCCACGGGGATTCGATGATCAAGCTGACTTACCAGTATATGGTGAAATGACGATCCACGAATTCTTGTAATCTCGGACTCAATTTAGGCTATTATTGGAAGATCTTCCGTAAGATATCACTCCCGTAGCTCCGTTCTCCGCACGGCCAAGAGCTACATCCGCACAGCTATGCGGCTCCGTGCAACGATCCTCCAGCAGGTCGCCTTGAATCGACTCCAGGACTCCCTCGTACCAATGGCTATCGACCCTAGACTCCTGAAATCGTTGAACATCGAAAACCTCGAACTGAACAAAACCATCGGACAGATTGACGTCTTCCCGGAACTGAAGCCGGTGATCCTGGAAATGTACCTGGACTACATGAAGAACCACACCTTGGGCCTCACAAGAGAACACCTTGGATTCCTTAATGAAACTGGCGCCCACGAGAAGCTGCTGGAGATGTATAATGAGATCTTCAATCCTGGACTCGTCGACCGGAAGTACCTCGCTCACCTTCAGGAAGATCGCTGGGTTTGGGTGTTGCTTGCAGTGGCCTTGATTCTGAGCTTAGCTGGAATTTGTGCGCTGATTTGGTGCATTTGGACGGCGAAGAAGAATGCCAAGATTGGAGATTTCAAGGTTGGCTTCAATCGATTCAGTGAGGAGGATGAGGAGAAGCTTATGGGGATCGGGATCGATGTTGGGAATCCGTATAAGTACTGATGTATCTGGGTGGAAATAAAGCGCTAAACTATGAGATTCTGGGCAAGAGAGGGGAGGGACTAAGGAGCAGATGGAGTTTCAAACAGGGACGATCCAAGTCACAATGTTTGGCTAACGATTCCAACCCAAAATGCGTCCAGATTGAGGCGTATGTGGAGCTTCAGCCGGGGTCTACCCGAGTCAAAATGCTCAGCTTACGATTCCGTTCTGAATGACGCAAAAGCGGCCCCGATGACACGTAGGCAACACCCATCTCACACCTCATCTCTGAGCAACCCAAATTTGACACTTTAGACATCCCGTTTTGGGTCACCTTGGTCCAGATTTCCTCATACCCGCCTCGGTCATCGACCATGCGGTCGACAGTTCTATGCCTCCTTCTAGCCATTTTCGTGTCCAGAATCTCTGGCCTTAAAGACAGCAAGCACATAGCTTGCGGCAAATACAAGCTCCCCGATGGAAGACCCACGATTTATTACCACCTGCCGACCAAGGAACGTCATTATTCTGAACACAATCATCCGCTTACTCACTTCACTTATTCCTATAGTTCCCTGCACTCATGTGACGCTGACGCCGTAGGTCGACTTTGCCGTACCGCCTACGCGAATGTGTCCTATGGGATCTCAGCCGACCAGACCTATAATGTGTCGGTCAATGTCCCCTATTTCCTGAGATCCGAATCCGCTGCTGAGAGTATCAATGTGACCGTTTCGCGAAGACCAAGCCAACCCAGCGAAGACCCACTGACTCTTTCGTCATCCCACCTTGGCATAACGTAACCCAGATCTCGTAATTCCCGCCTCAGTCGTCGATCATGCAGTCGACAATTCTATGCTTCCTTCTGACCACATTCGTGCCCAGAATCTCCGGCCTTGAAGACAGCAAGCACATAGGAATTATACTTGTCAAGGTAGACAACCAGTCTCGAAACCTGATTTCAAGCCTTGTTTCAGATTGGATCCAACCCGTGCCTTTGACGCTCCCAGAAGGCAGTTGGTCTGAACACTTCTACGCCGGAAACTGGGGATCTAAGTCGGCCAAAACCTGGCTGGAAATGGCCATTTCGGAATGCGGCGAAGACCCAGTCAACTACACCCTGGGAGGCCGACACGGCAACGAGGACAGATACCTGGAAATCAACTTCATCTGCGCCCATCCAAAGACGTCCTCGGATCACACCGACCTGGAACACGACCAGGACAAGAAGAACGCGTTCTACCAGGACAAGCAGATGCATATGCTGGACGAATACGCGAAGTTGGCCGAGAGTGTGATGCAGGCGAATGCGAGTGGAGACACGGAGAGAGTGAACAAGTACTCGCACTTGTTGTTTGAGATAAGCCAGAAGTTCCAAGACGTTCTGGATCGGTTCCATGGACCGCAGCACGTAGTATTCCTACCAAAGGCATTTCAGGAATCTATGAAAATTGTAAGTTCGAGCAAATCGGAATCTCAAAAAGCTGGTTTTTAGGCAGCATCCCATGTGTTCCGAGCGTACTGGTCCCGTGCCTCGATCATGGCTGAAGCCCATGAGCAGATTCAATTTTTGATCCGGCAAAGAGCTGATCGCCTTTGTACAGCCGCCTTCGGACTCATCAATGACCGGAACCTTTTTGAGGGTGGAAAATTGGACGTTCTTGACTGGCTTGACGTAGAAAACGTGAATCTGGAGAAACACGTGGATCACCTGGCCTACTTCCCGGAATTGAAGACCCAAGTCCGCGACCTGTACGTGGACTACATGAAGAACTACACGTTGGGCCTCACAAGAGAACACCTGGGATTCCTGAATGAAACTGGCGCCCACGAGAAGCTACTGGGAATGTACACTGAGATCTTCAATCCTGAACTCATCGACCGGAAGTACCTCGCTCACCTTCAGGAAGACCGCTGGGTTTGGGTGTTGGTTGGAGTTGCCTTGGTTCTGAGCTTGGCTGGAATTTTGACGGTGGTTTGGTACCTTTTGACAGCGAAGAAGAATGCCAAGATTGGAGATTTCAAGATTGGGTTCAATCGATTCAGGGAGGAGGATGAGGAGAACCTCACGAGAGTGGAAGTTAATTTGTGAACTCCTGACCTTCAATAAATTGTGAATGCTTGCTCTTGTGTCATGAAGCAGGGAATTAGCTCAACTTAGACTAAAAGACACAAAAACAAATTTAAAAAAGTAGAAAAATGTTTTCCCATGCCGGGAATCGAACCCGGGCCGCGTGGGTGAAAGCCACGAATCCTAACCACTAGACCACATGGGAATCTATCGAAATAACCTTCAAAGTAGCCTATAACGCTATACCGAGCATTGTTTTTTGTGTTAAGCATTGAAATTCTGAAGCATTGGTAAAAGTAATGCCAAAACCCCCACTTAGCATCGCTTCCTATGCATATAAGGTCTCCCCATTCTCAGTATCCCCACGCTCGAACTCGCACTTCGACTCGAAACCATGAAGCTCTTGTGCCTCCTCACCTTCTTCTCCCTTCTCCTCTCCTCCGCCTGCACCAAGCAAGACCAAACCAAAGGCTGCCAAGTCTACGACGCCCTCCGCTCCAAAGGCAAATGCGTCTCTCTCATCCCAATCGTGGAAACCGGCTCCAACCTCTGCAAAGTCCTGGAAACGGATCCGACCCGGTACTTCGCCTCCAAAGGCCTCAAAAGACTCGTCTGCGCCAGGAACTGCATCAACAACTACGTGAACTCCTTCTCCCACTCGAACCCCCGATTTCCCGAGAACGACGAGTCTTGCAAGAGATTCAGCAAGTCGGGAGACGTGGCTATGAAGTTGTGCTAC
>KN167916.1:119402-138427 GCA_000757745.1 Steinernema scapterisci
TTACGTGAACTCGTTCTCCCACTCGAACCCTCAATTTCCCGAGAACGAGGAGTCTTGCAAGAGATTCAGCAAGTCGGGAGACGTGGCTATGAAGTTGTGCTACGAGAGCTGCCAGGTCTGCCAGCTGACGAAGAACGAATTGGGATTGTTGCACTACTATTTGCAGTTTGTCAAGAAGATTTGCTCAAAATAGAATAAAACTTTGAAGTTTAACCTAAGATTAGTCTTAGCCTGAAGTCCAGGACAGTGAAGATACAGGTTGGGTCGGCTTTGTTGCCCTCATTTACACCCCCAAATTCGCCCAGGTCGGGCGTCACACAACCATGTCACACTTACTGCAAGAATTGACTCTTAATAACTAATTGTTGTGGGCGAGTGTACCCACTTCCTCATTAGTGATGTACCTAACACGGCCACAAGAGTCTTGTTTTATGACTTCATAAGGGCAACCCATTACACAAAGAACGAAAGCGGGTGATGTTCAGGCCGCCTAGCCTACGTACCCCTTGGATCATAAACAAGGTTAGACAAATATGTGTACATCATCAAAATTTAATAAATTTGGTGTCAGAGAAACTTCACAAATAACCCGAAATTCTCGTGGTGAGATCTTGCGCTTCTGTCCTGACACGGTCGAGTCAGGTCACGTAGCCACATGCTCAGCCGAAGCTCCAGTTTCCGTGTTCTGTGCCCGACCTTTGCTCTTTCTGTGCTAGCCCCAACTTTACGGTTTTTTGAGTTTCCGCAAGTGAATAATTAATTTAAACTCAGGGACATCCGAGTCGTCTCACGCCGCTACTCAGAACCCCATAATTGAGGATATTTAATTGTCACCAAAGATCGCAACTTTTCCGCTTGGGACTCTGGGACTCGCATGTGTACCTAAAAGGCACTTAGAAGTGGTTCTGCACTTTTGGCGTTTAGGCGATTTTTCGGCAATTTGGACTTTGGGTTTTTGCACGTCGGTGGTGAAGTAGTAAAACTCGGATCTCGCTTTTTACGTGGGCAGAGCTCCGGACGAGGTCAGCTAATGTTTTTGCGGGGGCGTTCTTAATCTTGAGATTCTGAACTTTTACACATTACTTCTATGTTTGAGGGATTAATTGAGTTTTGTTACAAAGTAGACGTCAGAAACAGAATTAGAGATCTATAAAAAGCTTAGGAGACGCTGCTAAGCCATGTGAATGCGTTCCACAAAACCTATTTATTCCGTATTCTTGCTAAACAAAAACATTTTCCCATGCCGGGAATCGAACCCGGGCCGCGTGGGTGAAAGCCACGAATCCTAACCACTAGACCACATGGGAATCTGTAACATAATACGTCGAATTGAGCTATATCATCTATTTGGGCATATTGCTGGTAGCTTTAGGGATTGGTTTGTTCTAACGTTCTGATTCAGCATTTCGAGAATCTAGGCATTAGAAATTTGTCACCTAGCGCCGTCACTTAACCAGTCTCCATTCACAGAACCCTTCCAGCTGTCTTTCCCCAGCTGCAAAATACCCCTAAATCTTGGAATTCCTATTCACATTTTTGTGTGATACCCCCATCACGGATCCCGTCATTTCTAAAAATAGCCGCGTTTCGTACCAAATTTTACGTCCTGTTTGCAGCGGCGCGTCACGGAAGCTTTCTGCCCTCCTCAGTGATGATGTTTGGAATCAATTACATCGCGCGTCAACGTGTGTTGGTGTCAAAACACGTAAAGTTCAAAGACACACACATCAACTGATCCCACGGGAGCCACTGTGGAGCCACAGTTGGGGCTTAGGGCGTGAGGCCGAAAGCAATTAATGGCCGCAGCCACAGGAGTTACACACGCCGCCCTAATGAAAACTATCCGCCCGTTTTTTGGGTCTGGGCTGGTGGCCAGGCCAAGGCTTCTTGCGTCATTTCACCCCTCCGTGGCTCCTCTGGTCAAGCGTCATTTCCTAACGCGCTCATTTGTGTCCCGGCAGCTCATTGCCAGCTTCCTTCCTTCCGGGACAATGTCCTCTTGGTCTTCTCGTCCTTCGCCCTCCGCCTCCAGTTTTTTCCATGTCGCGCGCAACCATAAGAGCAACTCGCTGCTTAAGTGCTTCTACATAGTCTTGTCTCATCTTCTCCTCAATATGGGGTTCCATCACTTTCCAGAGTGCCTCGAGTCCACAGAGCCTCATCCTCTCTCTCTCGCCCAGAAACTGAGCCAGATGAATGAGGTCACCAGCGTTTAATTTGATTAGTTAAAGCAAACGCCGGAAAGCAAATTAAGCAAAAGGCCAATTAAGACACGACGTGCGCGCGCGGCCCATTTTAAGCTTCGTTTTGGAATTATGGCGCAGTGTTTCAGATGTGGCTTCTGCCCACCACCATACCCATGCCAGCCATTCACCTCTTCGTCCTAATTCTGGCTCTGATCTCCGCCTCGATTGGCTTGGCTCAATCGTTGCCAGCCTTCGCAGTCGACAGTCTCAACAACAGCGATTTGCGCGCGTTCCTCGGAGATCCGGTCTGGAACATGAGGCTGAAATCGCTGATCGAGGAGGAGCTTCAACGGAGATTCGCACTCGAACCTGGCTACGCTTATTTTGAGAACTCTTTCGTAAGTTGCTGACGTGCTTTTGGGGTAAAAGAGTGAGATGAGATGTGTTTAGGACAACATCGACATGCCGGCCAAGCGTTACAGTCGAATTGGAGGCACGATAGTCATGGGATAGTCTGGTATCATCATAGTGTGTTTGTGTGTCCATGCTTGGAATAAAGTCCCTTGAACACAGGTCTTGACTTAGAAGTAGTTGGGCGACGCTGCCTGCACTTTAAAATAGAGCCTGAAACCTTGAAACTGAGTAAGCCTTAATTATGGTTTGGTTTGGGTCCCAAGCAGAAAATTTCGAATTCCATTTTACCGACCGCTTTGAAGTCTGAAAATTGAGCAAATATAGGTTCGTTTGTCTGCATTGGCTACCAGACGTCTAGCTCCGACATAGGGACACTGGCTATGGGAGCATCCGTCAGACACTCAAAGCGAGTTCTGTCTGGCAGGTGATCGCATGCCAAGAACGACCGGTCGGGTTGCGGCTTCATGTGCCTAGAGAACCGGTCGGTTGTTGTCTAGGCGGCTGCTTAGTCTCCGGTACCGCTGATAGACAGATGCAGGCCTGGCAGACTGTCTTGAATCTGGTTCTAGACAGAGAACTTGATCAAACGTCTCCGAAAAAGCAGAATTCCCCGACCGCTTTGAGGTCTGAAAAGGGACAAAAACGTAAGTCCGTCTGCCTGGCCTGCACATGTCTGATAGTTCATGTCTGGCTACCAGACGTTTAGCCCCGACATGTAGGGACACTGGCTTACGTGAGCGTTGACAAGATCTTCATTTCGGCTTCTGTCTGGCTTCGGTTCCAGACACCAATCCAGCCGATCCTTCCCGGTCGGCATGTCACGAATGACCGGTCTGGTTGTGGCTTCATCTGCCTAGAGGTCGGCATCAGAACGGCCGCCAGACAAATGCGCCACAGAGTCTCGAATGTTTCCAGACACGCAAAGCTGTCTCAAAACGACCAATTTACCAGCCTCTTTAAGGTCTGAAAATCGATGCTTGTTTATCATCGCTCTTTCATCCGGTGCTGACGAGACGCGAAGGACGCCAGACAGCACTCCTAAGACCTCGGTAATCTTGTCCTCACTTGTAATCGCACACGGCACCTAGACTCCTAATTCTAAACAACTTCTTCCATAGGAAGGTCTCCCTAATATCCAGACACAATTAAACATTTACAAGAAATAATTTAATTAAAATGTGAGAAACAAGCCAATCAAAACAATACACTTTTTATAATAGATCCATATCAATTTAGGCCGACGAAGAAACGGCCAGTTTCTTAAGATGCTCCATAAATACTTGTAGGGAGACGTCGTCGGTGAATACTGGCGCTCCTCCTTCCTGAAAAACCAAGAGGGTTAGAAGATGCTTGCAAAATGAAGCTGAACTTACGTTTGCGTACGTGTTGTTGTGGGTCAGCGACGGATTGACCTTCGAAAGAAGGAATCGCGCTTGTGATCCCTCGTATTCTGTGACGATGTAGCGGGGCACCGGGAATCGGTCGGCTAGGATGGCGTTCGCATCGCTCACCGGTGCCTCCAGGAGCTGTTTGAAGCTCTCGTATTCGGGCTGGTGTTGGTAGCCAGCCTTCTTCCAGGCATCGATGGTCTGAAAATGAGAATGATAGAAAGATGATATGGAGATCCGATTTTTACTTGTCCATGGTAGATCAGGACGTGGAAGAAGTCGTCCATGAGCAGGATGCGGTCCGTGATGATCGAGGACGTGTCGAGAAGCACGGGTTCGGGAGGCCCTTGGAACGAGTAGGAGAAGAGGACCGGCTGGATCATCGTCGTGCTGTCCATGACGTTCTCCGTCATCAGGACATGTCTAAAATTAGCGGATAATTATCAGAACTAAGAGGACTGTAGTGTGCTTACCTGTAGTAGGCAGTTTCGTCCGGTGAGTTGTTGAAGACTTGCAAGAACTGTGACCGGCGCAGATGGAACATGAACTGCGGGAACAGGCTGAACTTTTCGTTCAGCCTGAGGGACATCGGGTCGTCCTTGTGGTAGTCCGCGAACTTCTGCACCAGCCGGATTAGACTGCGGTCGAGCCAGCGGAGAGCGTCAGGCGTGTCGTTCTCGTTCGCTGCTCTCCACGATGCCAGACGGCCCATAAGGGCGGCACCGGCTTCCTGGTCGAAACCATAGGCGACATTTGCCTGCTGGGTAGACATGTCAGCCCAGGTTCGACAGGTCGTGGTGACCCGCATCCTCTTGAAGCCGTCCGAGTGCTGGTACTGCGTGACGAACTGGACCACCGCTGTGCTGCCTTGAGGGACTGATGATCCGTGCTGGAAGTACACAGTTAAAGAACTGAAGCTAATCAGAATGGCTTACCTGGGCAGTGACCTCGAATAGGCACGCGACCGTTGTCCTCGGGCTGATCGAGCAGAACTTCCATTGGCATGTTCCGCCGATGCCCATTTCGGTGTCGGAGACAATGGCGTTCTTGACTCCGGCGCTTGAGCAGCATCCCAGAAGGCCTTCGACCTTCAGACCGTTTCCGGTCTTCACCTCCATGGTAGCGTTGAAGGCCATCTTCAGCGCTCCTTGCTCGTTCCTTTCGAAGACGCGTTGATACGTCTGCTTGAACAAGGTGGACTTGAAGGAGTCCGCCATGACGACGTGTCCTGAAATCGAAGAATAGATTAACCTAGGATATTACAAAGATTGAAACTAACCTCCAGTGCTGTTGAAGCACGACTTCATTTCGCTGAGGCCGGTCTGGTCCAGGGCACACGAGTAAACGTCGATCGTGTGCCCGTTCTTCACGACGCGGGAGGCCAGGCTGTCGTAGAACTTCGTGGCCTTCTTCATGTACGGCGCGTTGTCCTCCTTGATGGTGTGCCAGGAGCGGATGGGATTCTTCAGCTCGTCATCGATGACGGCTCCCGGGCCATGAGTGCAGGCTCCGCCGACGAAGCCCATGATACGGGCTCCAGTGTTCGGGAAGCTGACCTCGAGCAGAGTTACAGCGACCGCCATGGCAGCTCCGGTGGCGCGGAGTGGTCGCCTTCCTTGCGGAACGTGCCAGCGGTCAGCTTGCACCTGCTCGAGCCTGTCCAGCAGGTAGGCCTCGCACTCGGAAATCCGCTGGAGGAACTTGTTGGACGGGACGGCTTGGAATCCTGCGGGTCCGGCCGGTCCTCCGTTCTGCATCGGCATCGGGTGGTGCGCGGCGGCCGCAGCGTTGAGAGGCTGGCCGATCCGCTGCTGCAGGATGCTCTTGATCTGCTGCTGCTGGACCTCTTTGGTACCCTGAAAATGTCATCGGTTATTTCAAGTATAGGAAAAGGAATGGCTTACCTTGAACACGTGCGAACGTGCGATTCCTCGGGAGTTGAGCTCATGCAGCTCTACCATGCGGCCGAAGGTAATGAGGCCTACCATGGATTCCGCCGGGAGCAGACTTATTGCAGTCTGGATGGACTCCTTCAGCGACTTCAGCTCATCCTGAGCCATGCACGTGTCGACCACGAAGACGAAGATGGGCGCCAACGTGCTTGCTTTCTGGAAAAGAAGCAGATTAGATCAGATTTCAGAAAGCTTAAAAGACTAACCCTAAGCGTGTACTCAATTGTTGTGAATTGAGGGTAGAGCTCCGGCGGTCTTCGGTCCTCGGCGATCCCGGCGTAGTGAGGCGGGAACGGGTTGCGCTGCTGGCAGATAGCGCATTTCCAGGCCTTGGATTGGTAGTCGACGTAACTGAAATCATTTCTAGGTCAGCGCTGCTCTCAAAAGATAATAAAGACTTACCATAGTGGGTTGAGGACCGCTTTGCAGGACTGCTTTTGGCACAGCACCGGGTCGTAGTTCAGCTGCGGTTGCTGCGGCTGATCACTCGGCCTTTCCTGAAATTCGAGAGATCAGTTCACGTAATAGAAAAGAAAATATCTTACCTTCAGAGGCTGGAAAAATGTCGCAACCGGTACGACGATTTTCTGCGCGTCCACTCGGGAGTGTGGAATGACGTTCCAAGAGAATTGGAGACCGTCAACGCGCTCCTGCTGGGTAAGATAGTCTTCCCAGGTCGTCTGCTGTGCCATGATGACCCTGAAATAAGGCAACAGTCAGCTGGGACGACAGGACGTGACGCGATCACGGAAAACACGATTTACAGAATGGACGCGAAGCACGAAACACGGACGCTGGAGCGATGCATAGATTTAAGGAGCGCAATAACACATCACGGTGCTGATCACACAAGAGATTCCACGTACATTGGATCTAGGAATCAAGGCCAAAGATGCACAGTGAACGCAGCGCACCTAGGCATAGTATAAAGAAACGCAATAATGCATCAAGGCGCCGATCACACAAAGTTCTCTGCCCATCGGATCCAGGAATCATGGTCAGAGGTGACCAGATGATGCAGCGGAGCACAACGACGCTCGAGCGATGCACACAAGAAGATGTTCGTCCATCGAATCCAGGAATCATGGCAGCTCTTGAGCGCTTGATATCCGGATCCAGGAAGCGGCATTTGGGAGGAACCGACGCAGATCTGCTGCGTTCGCATGGAGCTTCGATGACACCTGAAAACACGAAATATCGCGCACAGAGCGAAGCAGCAAATAAGCGCAATTCTATACTGATCAGCTGGCAGTAGCAGCGCAACCCAATTCACCTTCTGGACGCATTTCCGCCTCATTTTTTCGCTGCGATTGACTTGACTTCTTCCCGCATAGAATCCTAGGACGTAGCGACGTGGCGCACAGCACGCGAACTCTACACGACGCCACGAAACTCATCCCAAGCGCAAATCAAATTCGTCGAAAATGCACCCCACAATTTGGACAAAAAACGTGTGAATCCCGGCCTAAACAGCAAGCTACACGTATTACAACGGCACAGAGCTCTCGCGCACGCATAATTCACAACTAGGTCACGGAGAACACGTCACGAAAACGCGCAAAACACGGCGGAACGCTTAGGAAACGCTGGAAACGAGGCATAGCGGAACTGGGCGACCGATCAGCGGCCACGAGGAGCTGAAAATGAAGCGACGCGGATTAACGTTAGCCGATTCTAGACGAGGCGCGAAACTCAGACGAGATGTGTGTGAAGTGACAGATAATGGGCAGAAACGAGACAAACTTCGGAGGAATTTCGTCGCCACGTCGCGTCTCGCCCGATGTCGACGATCATTCGACCGATGGCCGAATGTCGACGTGTCGCTCTCTCTCGCATCATCGATGGGTCTCACCACGCCATCCCAATAAACTCCGTACTTTTCGGTGTTCGGTCGGGTTGGAAAGCCTTTCGGTCGGATTCTTCTCGAAGATTCTGGGGCTTTCTGGAAGCTTTTGGGGTTTTGCTGGATTCGGAGGACGTGGGAAGGATGGTGCAGGCGAAGAGGGGTGTGGGAAGCATGAGATGGAGCGACATAGCGCGCTGAAATGAGGCTTGAAAAGGAGGAGAAAGGTGTCGGCAGTAGTCGACCGGAAATTGGGCGATTTGGGGGAAGTTAGAGGTGTCAAAATGGCCAAAACGTGGCAGGAACGAACTCTGGAACGGACCAAGGTCACCTGTGGACACCTGAGGCCTAATCGGGCTGCTATCTGGAAGGTGATGAACGAATTTTGGACCTTTGACGGCGTGGGAAAGTCTAGGAGGAAGCGTTTAGGTGCAGGCGAACGTAAATCGGGAGCTTAGGATAGATCAAGAGATGTCCTAGTGGTCGAAAGGTGAGAATGATGAGCCCCAGAATGATCGCAAACCGCATCGCTTATCCCTTCCGTCAACCCCATAAATCCACCCTCCCCCATGAATCTCCCCCTTCCACCCTCCCACCATGGAATTCGTGCCATTCCTGTTCATGGAAGAGGTCGTATCCACTCTTCTTCGCTCATCCTCAGCGCGCACTTTGAAAGAAATCAGCTCGCAATGGTCAACTAAAGCTGAAGAACGGGAACTTTTAGGATCCGCATACGTAAAAGTGATTTCTGCGCCCAACGGACTCTTCTACAGAATCGAATATTACGGCGTTGATTACCAAAGCCCTGGAGCAAAGTATCCGAACGTCGACGACTGGGAGGCCATAATGTATGAGGTGTGCACTTTGACGTTCTTGAAGTCTGAGGAATCTTCTAACTCCGAACAGATCTTGGACGAAACTTCGCTTAACTCGCTGATAAAAGCGTTTCTAAGAATTCGAATTGAGATTCTTGATTTCACTTTTTATGCTCCACATGAGCAACATGAGGAGCCGATAAATCGTCTTTTGAAGGCAATTCCTAATGTCAGAGAAGTTAACGTGAATAGCTCAGTCCCCCAAAGACTCACTCTGCCAAAGCCGTCAAGAAGTTTCACGCACAGGAATTCATTTCTGCCAGCGTTCCGACAAAATATGGTTTTCGAACTGATTCAGGCGTCGTATCTTAGCGAAATTAATGTGAAAATTGACAAAAATGACAAAGATTTTTTTGTGCAGATCCTGAGGCTGCTAGCGAAACGCGTAAAAAAGGAAAAGCTTCGATTTACGTTGCATATTGATAGTAGTTATGAAAAGTTTGCCAAGTCTCTGGGTCTCAAAACTTCTCGCTACAATAATCCGGATTCCTTGTTGTTTAGAATTCTGAAGTGATTGATTTTGCGGAATTTGAGAATAAATTTGTTCATCGAGCTAACAAGGAAAGGCATCACTGCGGCCCCGAATCGCATCGCTTATCCCTTCATCCAACACCATAAATCCTCCCTCGCCCATGAACCTCCATCGTTCAAGTCCATCGTTCAGTATATGTAGTCTCCCAAAAAGCCTAAGAACAGATTCATTTATCGTCATTTTGGCCTCCTCAGGACGCCAGAAACGGAAAGGCAAACAGATCATCAATCTTTCATTTGGAAGCGGAAATACCCACCCAGGATGCTCCGCTCAAAAGTGAGCCCAAGAGCGGTAGCCTCTTCTTCAATCAGAGGATCCATTAGAATCATCTCAGGCACGCCTTCGTCTTGGACCCGCGTGGCTAAGATTCCTAGGAGCTGCTTGTAAAATGGGACTTGATTCACGCGGATGTACAGTTTTAGTTCGTTGAATCGCTTGGTTCTGGCCGATTCTAGGATTATCGACCGCCAAGATTCGGGGAATACATGAGTCGACTCGCAGTTGAAGCTGATGGAGGGTGTAGGAAGAGCCAAGTCCTCCAGAAATGGCTTGTAGGTTTCGATCTGAACTTCCAGTTTTCTCACAACTGGGATCGACTTTAAGAGGTAGTTGACATTATCCTCGTGGTATGCGTTGGGAATACTGAGAACCAAAGAAACAATCTCGAATCGAGTCTCCTTGAAGAACTTCTCGAGCGCCATAATCGAGTCTTTGTCCAGGAATCTCTGGGTATCAGTTTCCGCGATGCTCGTCGCAACCGAGTTCTTGAAAGTCACACTTTCCAGCTCATCTTTTTCGGGATCCAATTTGCTAATTTCGGCCTGATTATTCTTGGCTCCGATCTTGTAAAATATCCCACTGGAAGCAGAAATTACGTCGATGGATTTGACCTTGCAAGCGATCCGGGCTTGAGCTTCATTTGACCATTCGGAGCTGAGTTGATGTACGTTGTGAACGCACGGGTTTCGAGGCAGCTTGGCGACCACATTCCGCATGAATAGGAATGGAACGAAATCCATGGAACCTGGAATGAGAACAGGAAGGATAGGGAAGACGAGGAAAGCGGAAGATTTGGTCGACAGTTGGACAAAGCGGACGTAGGTGCGAAGTTAGCACTTTTTGACATAAAGCTCAGATTAGATTGAAAAGCAGGACTGATAAGCGGAATTGTCGGGATGATTAGGATTGCTTAAGATAAGCTAAGTTCTTGTCAGAAGTCGCAAACCTGTTCGAGGGAAGATGATTCTTGAGGTGAGCTGCGCTTTGGTCTTCGATTACTCCTTCCTTGGGCGCTTTGGCAAGCTTGAGATCTGCAGGTTTCGGAGGTTCAGTCTTGCGCCCTTCAGGATTGCAGCCAGGGCTCTTGAATTGGCTCTTCGGTCTTCCTTGTCGGAGCTTCAGGCGCTGGGTCCTCACCTTTCAATGGCTTTTCGGCAGATTTGGCGTCTTCTGCCTCAGAGCGTCAGCGATGGCCTCCTCCGCCAGCTGAGGCTTCTCAGCTCTTCGCGGTCTGTCTTGTTTCTCAGCTGGCTTGGTTTCTTCTGGCTTGAGAACTTCAGGCTGCTCGGTCACAGGTTCTTTAGAGGGCTTGGGAGCTTCAACCTGGAGCTCTGGTGCTGCTTCAGGCTTGGCTTCTTCAGGCTCCACTTCTTCGGGCTTCGTAAATTCGACAACGAGCTCACAGCGACATTCGCTGTGACCCGCATTGTTCTTAGCCAAACGCACCACCTCAACGGTTTCCTGGGACTTGCTGAGTTCGATCATGGAAATTCCATCTTCCCTCACTTGGCTGAAATCATCGCCATAAGCAAAGAACTCAAAACTGGATCACAAACCTGAGGATATTGACCTCCTTGTTGAATTTCCACCCGACGGTGGGCGCCGGAGTTCCGGTGACAATCACCTTCAGCCTGACGATTTCCTGGGTTTCCGTGACCTGGACGGTCTTCTTCAGTCCAAGCTGGAACTTCGGTTCTTCGAAAGACGGCGATCGTTCCACGAATTCCTCTTCCTTGACCGTGATTCTGGCGGAACACTGGTCAGTTCCTTTGACATTGGTGGCGGTGCAGGTTACGGTAACGTTGCTTTGCACGTTGGTGAGGATGAAGATCGCGATTCCGTCTTCAAAGGCTTCCCTGAAACACAGAAATTAGCATAAGTGGGACGAGATTAAGGCTTACGTCATCTCGGAGCTGGAAACATCTACCTCGACCTTCCACTCAATTGTCGGAATCGGGTTTCCCTTGACGATCGCCTTCAACCGCACTCGCTCGTCTCGGCGAATCTCCACGTCCGAGATTCGAAGCTCGAAGTGGGACGCCTCGACGGTGTTACCGTAATCCCGAAGCTTCCGGTCGACGTTCTGGCGAGTGCGCTCGTTGACGACGACGTCCAGCGTGGCGTCCATGGGTTCCTTGGAGCAGATGACACGCAGGCGGACGGAGGATTCCGTTTCTTCTTCGTCTAAATCAGGAAGACTTAAGATCTGGGAATCCTAGGAATCAAAGACTCACCTTCCACGATCAGATGGCACTCGGTGGTTTCGCTTCCTACGGCATTCATAATCTCGCAGTGGAACACATCGCTGTCCGCCTTTGTGACATCGTCGATTCTCAGAATCGAGATTCCGTCTTCGGTGGTGATCGTATAACGGCTAAAACAACAAAAATTAGCTTTTTATGTAGATAAGGCCAACAGTCGTACCTGGCAGTATCCACGGCGTTTTCGCCCTTCCTCCACACAGCGACCGGCATAGGATGACCTCCGAAGGAGCACTTCAGCTTGATGCTCTTCGGGTGCAGACCGACGAGCAAACAGCCATGAATCCCTCGAAAGCGTCACTTCTAACGACCGCGGAACTTGAGTCGCGGTGGGTCCACTCTTAAATGTCGCCTGTTCGGTCGCATTCGCCGCGGCCGCTCATTGAGGATCGATCGGTTTGTGCGGCCGTGCAGGTTGATTTCCTCCTCGAATCCTTCATAAGGACCAAATGAGAAGAAAGTGGTTAGCTTGACCACACGAGCTCTGGGAATGGTGATCTCCGTCTCGGCCTCCTCCTTGCTCTTCTCGAACACCACAGGAACCTCCATAGATTCGGCAATTTCGGGGATTTTGGAGATGAACTCGATGGCTTCGGTGACGATGTCACTAGCGACGAGGCTGGCGTAGGTGTTCAAGGCCTTGCTTGCCATGGTCAATTTGACTTCGACCTGGGCTTCTGATGGAATCTCGAGCTCTTCGGCGACGACTTCGATGGTCATTCGGGACACGGAGATTTCCATCGCTTCCTGGATGATGTCGGAAGCGACGATGTTGGCGTAGGTGTCCAGTTCTTCGGTTTCGTAGGACAGATCGACCTCTATGGAGGCTTCTGAGGACACGGATGAGAGAATCTCGGGAGACTCGACCTCGACAATGTGAATCTCTGGAATCTCTGGTTGATGGATACCTCGATGGAACCTTCTGAGGACAGATACCCAACGACGAGGGAACTCGATGGCTTCGATGACACCCCGAAACGAGGCTGATGTTAGCGTTCAAGGCCTCACTGGCCACTGTCCACTTGATTTTGTGTTTTTGGGCTTATAGAAACAGATCCAAACATCCGAATTTATACACTTCTATCCAAAAATCTCATTCAATCCTTCATGACAAAAACCAAGCTCTGTATAAAAGGAAGCGACGCATTAGAAGACCACTCCAATCCAAGCGAATTCGCCAAGTCCCCAAACGACTTGTTGATCTGCAACACTTTGGGCTGTCCTTCCTGTTCCACTCGCTCGGCTATGACATCCAGAATCTCCTCATAAAAGCCGGCCTCCGCACCGTATAAGGTCAAATCCAGCTTGTTGAAGCGCTCCTTTCTGATCGTTTCTAGGATCGGTTGGCGCCAAGAAAGAGGCAACTTCGCACTCGTGAGAACGAGGTTTTTTGAAGCTATGGGAAAAGTAATATTCTCGGAAATGGGCACAGCATCTCTGGCTACAAGGTTTCTTGCGGATGGGATCGCTTCTAGGAGTTGATTCACGCTGGCTACGTGCTTCTCATAGCACGCATTTAGATACAGGGCTGAGATCTCAAACCTGATCTCCATGAGAATGCCTGAAAGAGCTTCTAGCGCAGTTCCATCCAGGACTTCCCACCCGTCGGCCCCCTCGTCTACGCTCCCGTACGACCAGGAGAGCTTCACGTGTCTCAGCTCATCGACATTCGCGTTCCAGTCCTTCACGTTGACGGTTCTTATGTCCCAGGATTGGGAACTCTGATTGAAGACCGCCGCACTGTCGTGGAGTTTGAAGAAAAGCCCGTTATCGGCGGAGATGACTTCTAGAATCTTGGCGACGCCGGAGCTACGGGCTTTGGCTTCTGTTGACCATTCTGAGACTAGGTCTTCTAGTGGGGAGACGTGGTCTTTGGGCAGTTTGTCCAGGACTGATCGCATGAAGTCGAGCGGGACGAAATCCATGGTCGTGGGGATGCGGAGGACAGGATTAGAGCGTAGGTCTGATCTCAGGAGTGGACAGGATGAACACAGAGAGAACAGGCCGAAATCGAGGGTTGGGAACGTGTGAAGCCGGTGTGAGAACAGCGCGATTTCTCACATACCTCTTTCCCTGGCCTAATCTCGACTTGGCGAACCCTGAATTGCCTCGGCAGGTCTTCCTGGGGTCATCGGGAAGGCCTGGACCTGTAGGGGACCTCAAGGGTCGACTGCCATCCGTAACCAAAGGCCTGGTTAGCTATCCAACAGGGTCATGACCATCTTGTAAGGCGAGACGGAGTTGGACCTGTAAGTTCTCTCGAGAGTCAACTGCGCCCATCTTCTCGACCATGTAGGAGTACTGGGTGAGGTGGCCGTTGTGAGTGATCGCCTGGGGAATGTCAAGCCTGCCTGGTGAACCCATGTATGTTCCCACCCAAGTCCCTGCCAACTTCGACCCCAACTTCCAACAAGATTTATTTACATCCGACTCCTCCAACCAAATATACAATTTGTCCTTTGTACATGAGAATATTGATGATTGCCACGTAATAGATGAATATTTACAGCTTGTTTCCAAGAAGACCCAGCTTAACTGTACAACAAGGTCATGACCATCTTGTAGGGCGAGACGGAGTTGGACCTATACGTTCCCTCAAGGGTCGACTGCGTCATGTCCATCTTCTCGACCATGTAGGAGTACTGGGTGAGGTGGCCGTTGTGGGTGATCGCCTGAGGGATGTCCGAGGGAGATGATTCCGCGGATTTCGGGAGCGCCGAGGAACGTGGCGGAAGCGCCGACAGGAGAGAGCGGGAATGTCGGAGGAGAGTGGTGCTCATTTTGGGTTCTGAAATTGAGAAATGGGGGTTAGGGAGAGGGTTACTGTAGGTGGTCGCGGAAGGGACACGTTCTGAGGCCAGCACGCAAGGCTTCGAAGCTCGAAATAGGCACGTTCCCAGAGCTAGCTGAGTTCGAAAAGACCCAACACAGCTGATTGAAGACCAGATTGAAGTAGGAACCGACCAGAGAATCGTGAAAAACACCCCTGGGATTAATCTCCGATTAACGCAGTTGGGCACACCTGGTGCAGGCTGGCTGGACAGACAACTTTTGGTCATTATTCAACGCCAGAGAATGATAGAATGAAACGCCAGAGAGCTCAGGGGGCCGACCATGTCAACATAGGCGCTCAAGCGCGAAAACAGATCTAAAAATAAGCGTTTTTGCGTCAACAACGAGATGATCAGATCTGGGATTTGAGATCTTCGAGGGCTATTTTCAGCGTTGTGGGACTCTGAGCTTGCTTTGAATATCCCAAAATCTTAAAAATCCGAGGTCTTGAAGCTTGAACACCTGCGGCCGTAACTTGATCTTGTGCCTCATGTCAAGGAACATCAAGGCACGCGTTTTAGTAGTTTGTTGACAGTCGTATACCTACTTTTACTACTTAAACAAAGATTTTTTGCTCAAATAGTCCTCTAGCGAAGCGTGTCCATACTTGCAGAACGCCAAAAACCAGTTTTTGAAGACATTTGCAGAGCTGAAGATGACAAACAAAAGTGCAAAGGTCTCAAAACGACAAAAACAGCGTGTTTTGGGACAGGAAGAAGGGTAGAAAATAGCTAAAATTGGCTTTTGGACAGAGCTGAAATCTATCGCAGAGTCTTTCAGAAGCTGGGACAGGAATCAGAAGCTTTGACAAGCCAGGAAGTTTTCAGCCAGGAACCCAGGAAACAGGAGAATCCCCGGACGAGGCTGAAGACCCGAAAGTAAGCCAGGAAGTCCTAAAACGCTGAAAATGGAAATAAGCGATAGAGTCCCACAATGGGTAAAGATCAGTTTCAGAGACATTGAGACCGCCAGGACGCCAAGCCCAAGAGCCGAAGATTGCTAAGACCTCCATGGGTTCATTCACAGGTGCACCAGCTTCAGTACCCCTGCACACAAACCCCTGTCTTCTCGCCTCTCCCTCTCTGAGGCCTCAGAGGTGAGATCCACAAATCCGTTATATCACATGCCAACAGCCATATCACGTATCACGATTTTCGGTTACACAGAGCACATAGAAGGTTCTCATAAGGTTATAAGGCATATATCTCATTATCCGACTCCATCTGCTGACCACTTGTTTTGCTGCTGCTGGGGTATCCCGAGAAGAATGAACAGCTCCGCCACGGCGCTCTGCGTAAACAAAGCGCGTTCTCTCGCTCTGGCTGCCGCCGCCATCTCCCCGGACCACCAGCGACCAACAACTCGCTTCGCCATCTCGTTCGCCAACTGCCTTCGCTGGGGGCAGTTGCGATCTCCTCTGTGCATCGTCGTCGCCAGCAGCACGCTTAGCCGTGGCGATGTCGATAAATAACTGCTTGCCGCCGCCCCCCGACAGCACCGCCACATTGCCGGCGTGTCGGTCGGCCGCGGTGCTCGACGATCAGCGGAGCAACGCAGAAGGAAAGTTGTTTGCGAAAATCGCGAGCGAGATGAATCTCGTGCTAGAGGCGGACGCGAGCGGCGTTTTTGAGGCGCCGGGAAGGGGTTGGAAACACGTGGGGAGCACGTGGTCGGGGAATAAGAAACAGGATTGCGGTTTGAAACTGGGTTTTTCAGGGTGAGATAAGAGTGATCTCTGAAATCGTAAAAAGTCAAGATCTTGGGGCTTAGGCAGAAGCTAACAAAACCGTCCATGGAACGGGAAAGACCAAAAGTCAAAACGGAGCCGACGAGATAAGAAAAACAGCGGTGGGTACAGGCGATGTTTGGGTCACGGGTACAAAGGGTCGGTTAGGAACGTTATATGGTATCTTAGAGCTCAGATTTACAGCGAAAAACCAAAATTACAAAAGCTAAGTAAAATAAAAATTATTGGCTCCTGACCGGCATCGAACCCAGGCCTACAAGATCAAAGACCTGGAGTCTAACCGGATCAGCTACAGAGACATCAGTTCAATTAGGTCGTTTATGGTATAAGCTACAAAATTCCCCATTTTTCAACTTTTTAGCTTCCCACAAATACCATATTTTTAGACCCCGTTCCACAGCTTCCCCCATCCCGTCAGCCACCCCCACGTCCATCAATCTCAAAACGAGCAAAACAACCCATTTCCACATCTGTCTTCCCTCTTCCTTAGCTCAAACTTCCCCCAATCGACCCCTATCTTGCAAAGATCACCTTCCGCGGCTTTCAACCTTCGACCCCACGACCCTTCTTCGTTAATTCACCTAAGATCTCCACGCGGCGATCACGTGCTCACATCACCGACACAGTTTTACAACCCGCGACCGACAAAATGCGCGTGAGAACTATTCGGCACACGTGACCAGAACAAACAGTTCCAGTTTGGGTGAATTTTTTGTCTGTTTGGACGTGGGGAAATCAACGTTGTTGGCTGAACTGATTGATCTCAAGCAAGGGTGAACAGGTTTGGGGATGAGATTGAACTGGATATGGGAAGGTTTGGGAGGTTGGGGAGGCTGAGAGGAGGCGGGAAAGCCCATGTAAGCCCATGCTGGGTAGGTGTGAAGCTGGGGAGCGATCAAGAGATTAGCTGATCAAGTGGTCAGAATACGTGGGGAACGCGTGCAGGGAACGTGCAGGTTTGGACGTTCTCTGAGATTGGGAAATGGGGAATTTTGGGATTTCAGGAGGCTCACGTAGGCTTGAGGCTGACGGCCTTTGGACTGCGAGTTTGGGCTTATCGGAAATCGGGATTTTCGAGCTACTGAATTGGGCTTGGGTTGGTCGTAATTTGGACTCTGGCTTAAGTGCTGGCTTAAAAATGGATTTATTTACAAAAGATAGATATTTACAATCCGTAAAATATTGAGAATGTACATGAGAATTGCTAGGCTTCCGTAACCAAGGCCTTGTTCAGCTATTCAACAAGGTCATGACCATCTTGTAGGGCGAGACGGAGTTGGACCTATACGTTCCCTCAAGGGTCGACTGCGTCATGTCCATCTTCTCGACCATGTAGGTGTACTGGGTTAGGTGGCCGCTGCGGGTGACCGCCTGAGGGATGTCCGAGGGAGACGATTCCGCGGATTTCGGGAGCACCGAGGAACGTGGCGGAAGCGCCGACAGGAGAGAGCGGGAATGACGGAGGAGAGTGGTGCTCATTTTGGGTTCTGAAATCATGAAGATACTGTAGAATCTCTGGCTTGAAACACGCAACACGTAAGACACGAGTCAATCTCTAGTCTCCCAGACACCACTAAGGACAGCCAGCTATCAGCCGACCACGATCAGAACTAGTAGCCGAGCACTCTGGACCAGTTCTGATACCCAAAAATACACGGCCACGTGTTCAAAAGACCATATTTGTTACATAGCCAAGGACAATCCTGTTCCCATCCGTCCAATGACCGTCTCGCTAAGACCGTATTCTAGACTGGACACAAGGAGTTCACGTGAAGGTTGCGCGTCAGAGATCATGTTTTCAGTAAAGGGCGCTGAGAGGCAAGGAGGGGTAGTCCATGTGACCTGGCGGCGAGGGTCTTGGGGCTACAGCGTGAAAGAAATGGGGTCGTAAAAAGGGAAAAACGGCAAAAAGCATCTTAACGGAAGTGAGCCTATGTCTTTAGGATGCACGGTCAGGGCAGCTATGGCTCTGTCCTAACTAAGGAAGCTCCTAACTAGATTCCAGCCCCTGCCAATTTCCGACAAACTCGACCACTTCTCACGTCTTCACGAACCCCTTCTGCCTTCTCCCCCACTGCCCTCTCCTTATATGGACCACACATGCCCGTTAACAGGTTCCTGTTAGACCACTTATCAATTTAGTCAACAATCTACCAAAAACAACCGCAAATAGTCTTGCGAAATCAACGACTGATTCACGCGGAACGCGATCACTGAACACTGAAGTGGACCTTGGACCTGATGTGTGATCAGTCGCGGCGCGAACAGCGTGCCGCTGCTGCATTGCGCCGCAGCTGCTCTCTTAGGTCTCTCATCGGGGACTCTTAGAGATCTAAAAAATGGGGTTTTAAGGAGATGACTTTGCAACTTTACAGTTGGGAAAATGCTGAAAAGACCAGCCTGCACCACCTAAAATAACCCTTCACAATCCTTCTCCTTTCGCACAGAATCCCACTCCAGAACCTCAGCTCCATGACGCACTCCCACAACACCCAAATGCACTACTAACCCTCTTGCTACGCACATCCGCTCCAAGCCCCACTTTCTAACAAATCGAAAATTACTATTTCCCCTATCGCCTGCATCCACAGCACGAAAACATCTCTGTTTTGATGCACTTTGGGAGGACGCAAACAACGCCAACACTTTGATCGCCGGACGTCGGATTGCGTTGCGGATCGATGAGGTTCGTGAGATGTGCAAGGATTCGCGTTTT
>KN167917.1:6116-16444 GCA_000757745.1 Steinernema scapterisci
GAGCGAGAGGGACGATCTGAGGACTTCTTGGACTGCGAGGTGATCACGGAACATGATGGGAGCAACGGCCCTCCCCTTTTCTGCGTTCTCACCTTTAAGGAGCAAAAGCCACACCTTCGTCGGCATGCGCCTTGCAGCGCGGCGGCGTCCAAGGCACCCACGACGCTCTGGACACTGCTGGACTGCTCCGAAAGCGTAGCTGGCAATGCGGCTCACTTGCAGAGGAGGAGTCCGCGTCGCCGAGAGCCGCGGGTAAACAAATATTCACGCCTTGAGGGGTGCGCGCACTCAGCTGTTTTCCTGCAGCGTGCTGACCTCTGCCCCACACACGCTTCTTTCTGCACAGCTGGACGGATCAACGCGGGCGCGGTGGCGGTGCAGACGAGGGAGACCTGTGACAGCCGGCGAAAGCAGCCCAAGGAACATGCGGCGCACATGCTCTCAGTCGCCGAGCGCACAGAATTACTGGAGCATTGACCTCAGCAGCGCTTGCGCGATCGCCGTGATCCGTCCGCCCTGTTGAGTAAAAAATGACGATGATGATGTCCGATCCATCGCGGACTCAGACCGGCACCCGCGGGATGGCTAACGCCGAAGGAGTCCCGTTCGGCGGGAGAACCACGAGGAAAGACGTCCCAACCTCTCCATGAAGGTTAGAAGTTCTTCCATCGGGTTACGGTAAGGGTCTCTGCTGTCAGCAAACTTTTCCGAAGGATTTGTCAAGAATAGACAGGTTGTCGACAAGTCGAAGCCGAAACAGCCGAACACAAGCGGGATCAAACCGTTTCATACCAAAACGAAAAGGGAAGTGATTTTCCCAGAAGAAGCGCCGTTCCTTCGGTTTTCAGGGCGGCGATGCGCTCTTCTCAGAACATTCATTTCCGTGCGCGCTCGCTCACGCCTTCGATGCCGTGCCCTGCAGCAGAAATGTGAAGGTCACGATGTCGGACGAACGAAAATCTCCTCTTATTCGAACTCGACACAAAAGACGGCGCAATTGGACTAACCTACATTGCAAAAAAGCGAAATCTCGCTTAGCAAATGCCACAAATTTTGAATCTAAACATACAATTCACTTTTGTGCACGATGATGTCAAGTTGGCGTCCACATACGATCCGAAAATTGTGTAAAAACAGAAAAACATATTTTCTAAACAACTTCAAACAACTGTTCAATTTGTTCAAAACAGCATGACACGAGGCACTGACGTTTCTGATCAAAAAAGTGGAATTTATCCAAATGCATTTTTGTAGTTATGGACTTTCAGTTTCATCCAGATTAAATCATTTCCGAAAAATGTCCGAATTTGTCTTTGTCCATTCCAGATATACGGTTAGTGCGCAACCCAAAAACTGGCCCGTTTCAATCCCATCGAAAGAACCGTAAACAACCAGTTTTCCCCTCAATTTTTTCATTTCACAAATTAACTTGAGACATCGTTACACTTCGGCTAAGATAAATGGCCGCGATGGACGCCGGTTAGTAACCGATTCGTTCCGACTGCGACGCCTGTCTCCACAAAACAAATCTCCTCTTCCGTTTCCACTACGATTACCCGCAAACCACAACAGCGGACCGTATTTGTTTTGTCTGTGTCTCCCCGCCGGCCCCGTCGCCGACGGCGCCACCGGTGCCAATAACAAATCGGCGCTCTCGGCGCCGTCGCCGCCACCGTTGATTGCACTAACCAAGGTCAATGTCCGGATCGGCCGCGAGAGCGAGAAAAATGGGCGAGAAAGTATCTCGGTGATCTCGTTTCGACGCCGGAGCATCCACCTTTCGCTCTTGTTTGCCGCTTTCTCTCGCCCGCTCTCTCCGCTCCGTCGGCTCCTCCGCGCCAAAAGGGTCTTCGAACTCTTTTTGTACAAAAGACCGAGATCGCCACCCACAATGTGGGACTGAAGAAGGAGGACTGTCAAGAGTGCGACGTTATGAGCCGAGAAACGCCACATCAATCAACGGAACGGCCAGTCGGCTGGCTGACTTTTAGCGTGGAACCGGTTCAATGCGCGAAAGACGAA
This sequence comes from Steinernema scapterisci, assembly GCA_000757745.1. Classification (NCBI taxonomy): domain Eukaryota; kingdom Metazoa; phylum Nematoda; class Chromadorea; order Rhabditida; family Steinernematidae; genus Steinernema; species Steinernema scapterisci. The sequence goes on from KN167917.1 coordinate 8,139, forward strand.
CAAAATTTGGAACAAGACGGAAGTGCGGAAGCGGCTACACCATGGTTCAAACAAATTAATTGTGACAAATTGTCATCTCCAAAGCCAAATCAAACGCATTAAAAATCTTTTAATCACCTGCAGGAACTCGCTAATCAGGCTTAACAAGATATTTTCGCACTTTTTAGCTGCTTGAGCTCTGGATGCCAGCATCAAGCTTTAAAGCGGCTTAGAAATGTTTCCATTTGCATAATTAAACATTTAGCCACCGTAGTCAAATGTTATAACGTCTGCACTTTAACCCTTGTCAACAGAAAAGAAACATTTTGAAGCTTTGCATGATTCGAATAAAATGAGGATTACGGTCTTTAGCGGTACATCAAAGATTACCTCCAGCTTTGCAGGTAGAGAGAGGATTATCAATCTGCAAGCACTTAGCACCCAACTTCCGAAGGATTTAGTTGATATCTGAGCTGAACTCATTGTCGTGGGATGGCTACAAAGGAATGATTCTTGGTTCGAGATCTCCGATAAAAGAAGGATTATTGTTGTTTACTGCGCACTTGGATTAAGAGCTTAGGACTTGCATTTGAGGTCAACAAATACAACATGACAATTATCCGCGTGGACGAAAACCCGAGCTATTTGGCAAACTGGGGAATATCGGACTTTGTAATTATGTGCGCCGGAATAGCTGGATAAGTGGGAACTAATTAGCTTTTTCCCGCCTTGAAAACATGAATTTGTCAAATCCCCACACTCGTCGTTCAAGAACGTGGGGAGTGTTGCGCTGTTTTCATTCTTTAGTTGTGAACAAAACCCACAAGCACAATGCACTATTTCGGTCCTCAACAATTTCAGTCTTGCAAGAAAAACTGTAGTCCGGCTTGTTTGAGAGGTCGCAATCTCGATGCCATCTAAACAAATGCCGATCGCCGTCCTTAACGTGTCACTTTCTCAGCATAAAAGAGGAATCGGTCGTTTTCTCGCGGTCGGCTGCCGCAAAAGAGTCACCGTTCGGCAACGTCGGCGGTTTGGAAAAAGCGCTTGCGCCTATTTCTCAGAGACCGCCGCCGTCGCTGCTCGACCGACGCTTAAGCGACCTTCCGAAGACATCTCACAGTCAGCTCACCTCAGCCTCTTCAGAAAGGAAGCACAAGGCTGAACCACGCGAGAACAGTGTGGCTGAAACCGGTCTAAGTTGCGCTTATGACCTAATTAGCGGCGCCGCCGCGAGTGGATATCGCAATTTTTCGCTGGGCTGCACCTTGATTACTCGTCGCGACCGTCGTTCAAGTTCAGTCAAACTTTAAAGGTCAATTCGGCTGCAAAAAGCGAAAGCACACTCCACAGGCTGGTTGCAGGCGACGTCGTCTGCTGGGGGTGCGCGAGAGGTTCGCAGACAATCTTCGGTCTCTAGATCGAGGGCTGCCCGCACAGGATGAGGAGGATGGTGTGACCCTCCGCCGCGAGGTTAACGTTTTGTGTGTGGGCAAAAACGAACGAGGAGCAAACGAATTTGAGTAAACAGAGACGGTATGGCGCGAAGTTTTTGCACGAGATCCAGGCGGAAAGGAATGGAACTGGAGGGGTTCAGTAGGACAGCGATGTCTCCGAATGTCTGTATTTTCCCGTATTTTCGATGTTGAAAAGCTATCCGATCTCGAACAAGTGACTGATTCCGAGAAATCGGTTCCCGAATTTCTAATTTCTGAACAAATTGAGCAATATCATTATATTTCTCACAAAAACATTCCTCACGAAAACCCATTTCAATCATTTCCTGCTTTGATCAATTCCCTAATGCAAGAAAATTGCCAAACGCGTTTTGGTTTCAAACAGTTCAAATGGCATTCCCTATCACAGCGCGCTCAACCAAAACACCATTTTTAGCTTATTCAAAATTTACGACCTGAAAAGAAGGAATGGACGTGAGAATGGAAAAATCACGAACTGTGGGAACGGCATTTTACGAGCGTCAAAACACATCCGCGTCCCACTTTGAATCAAACGAACGCAGACGGTGCCAGGAACAAACAACGCAAATGGTCCACTCTTTGTCCTCTCATCGCCACACCAGCAACACAGGGGATGTAAAAACACGATATCATAACTGATCCCGCGTCAGCAAAACAGAACGCGCCGACGCCCAGGTATCAGCTGAAAGGTATAAATTGCGGGAATGACCCGTCAGCAAATTGAGTGTCTCTTCTTTGTTAGCTGGAACAGAAACCGGGTGAAGGTAGAAAAACCGCAAAAGTGCAATGATACAAAAAGGAAGCGGCAGGAGCACTTTAAGAACGTCGCGGTTCTGAGGTCTTCGGAGCCTTTGAAACTCTCGCTCCTCTCTCTTCCTCCCATATCGAATAGCGCTTGCGGTCGGGCGAGAGGGCGAGTGAACGCGCGAGCCGAGTACGCAGTGGTCAACGCTGCGGCAGCGACGACATCGTCGCGATCATCGAGTGGTGCTGCTGGCGGCGGTAGCGTACCAGTCGGTGCAACTATCATTAAGTGAGCGAGCGAGAGAGTACGCGTTTCGAGGTGAACGATTAGGGAAAAAAGAGTGAAAAGCCACCGAAGACACACCAAGACTCGATTTACGCAAAAAAGCCTTTCTCTGAGGTGTGACTCATTTGAGAGTCTGTAGTTTGCGCAGGAATTCAACACCTTCTGGTTCCACAGAGCCACTTGGAAAAGGGTTCCAAGTTTTAAGAGCTCCACATTCCCAGAACGGCAGAACCAACCCTCACTACCGTAACCCAGTCCGTTCGCAACCAAAGACGTCTGCCATCATATGCCCATTCCGGCGTCTGGCGTCTAATGAGCGACTTTTCTGCAAGAACCTTTATTACGACCTCAGTCTGCAAACGTCTTAATGCCTTCGTAATTTTAATAAAACCAAATCCGCGTGAAAGTGCTTATCGGGGACAGGCGAGCCAAAGTGACGTCATCGTTTGGCACGCGCCTCGTGCCGTCTCGTGCTGGCGGCACAAAAAATTCACTCGCAGCCTCGTGGCGCACACTGAGACCGCAGCTGCATGAGGAGAGAGGGCCGCAGAGCAGTGTCCCTGAATGCGACGGCGAAAGTGACTACGACGGTTCGAACTGAACGGGTCAGCAAACGAAAAAACCAATCGGAAGAGTCTCCGGCTCGTTCCCGTAAACTGCGCGAACGAGAGACCAGTCAAGAAGACAATTGTCCCGCGTCCGATCAAGGTTCCCTAGCATACATCGGTTTGTTAGTCATCACAGAGGGTGGCACGAGGGTTTTATGTTTGTGAGACGGGCAAAAAAGTTGTATTCGGTGTTTGTCTTAAGTAAACGGAGGGATAGTAACTTATCGGCTTTATGTGACGAGCCAAACAGTTCTTTTAAGTCCCAAAACATGTTCTTCAAAAAGCGCTATGAAGAAACCTCTTTGGAAATCATCGCTCTTAGCAACAAGGATTCTCGTCTTTCACGTCCAACTCCCGTGAAACACACATTGCTGAATTAGAGCTCAAGTGTACAAAGTTTTCCTAAAGCGAAACACTCTGACTCATTGGTCCATCGTATCCCCGAAGTGACAAAAGGTAGTGAAACATGGATGCTGGCTCGTGTAAAGATTGCAACATTTGCAAGGGACCAAAGTGCATCCAAGTGCAATGAGGCGCGATTTATGAGGGGAGCAGTTGAATGTCCACTTTGTGGCAAGTTGAACGTTTTTACATTTCCAAAAAACTACTCCGCGGATCCGATTGAAAAATGAGGTTATTTTACAACTTATGTCTCAGAGCTGAAGAGAGTCTTGGAGAACGGATAGTAGACAGCTGTGTTGAGCGACAAGTTAAGAGTTTCAACTCTCGATTAGGTGAACTGAACCCGCGACAAATTCATACTTAGATAGAACACACTAACGTAAGATGGCGACTTCGTCATTGTTCATCTGGCATTTCCTTTTTTACATGTTTCACTTTGAGTAATGAAGCTTTCATTGTAGTTCGTCGTACGACGTGATAATACCGAGAACAGGACCTCTTGAATTGTCCTCGTAAAGAAAGGGAGTTGTGAAGAGAACAGCAGACGCGTTAATAAATGAATAGCTGTCTTTCCTGGATCAGACGTACTGAAATGTAACCAAAAGAACGATGTCAAATTTCGGCACCGTTACGAAATCTGTGCCGGCATCGTCTCGACACGATTGTCTGATTGCTAACGGTGGGTGAACGATGTGACGACGATTGCTGTTTGTCGAACGCGCATGCGACTCACTAGCGTTTTGTCCGTTTCGAGTCTGTGAGTTATGCACAACCAAGCCTGAGCCATGTAAGCTATGCGAGCAGATTGTGAGGTTCTATACAATAGGTGCTCGCCTTTTTAAGAGACAGGTACGTACCAAAACATCTGGATTACGGTAGAAAAATTCTTGAGCTTAGATCCTGTCGTGGATTCGAAACCATGCGTGAATATGCTGCGATCCAGAGCAAAATCCCAGATGAAACCTTTTCAAGTGACCATAATACTTCTGCAACGTGATAGCCTGTCTGTATTCAAAGAAGGTTAGCAGAACTTTATGACTTTGTTCTGACCTGGCTCACCGATTTGAATCACCTTAATGGTAAAAACGTCAATTCTGTGCTCCGTGTTTTCAGAACAGAAAACTATCTATTTTGTGTCAGAACGTTGGTCAGTAGTGTTTTTATAGCAGCCGCAACGTGCGAAAGGCAAAATTTTCCCGCGTGGAGGAGGTCGTCCGTTCAGCTGATCTGTGGTGTCATTTTTGCGTCGCGTGGTGTTGCATTGATAAAAGCATTCTCGGTGCGTCGTTCTCATTAACTGCGTGCTTATAATGTATTTTCTGAATTTTGTTTTGTTTCAGAAGATGTCTAAGCTGCACGAAGTAGTGATAATAGGCTCCGGCATCATGGGCTCGTGTACAGCTTATCACGCTGCCCTTGCTCGTCTGAACCCGGTGGTTCTGGAACAGGTCAGCAGAACGTGCGTTTTGGTAGTAATTTTCTTTTTTAGTTCAGTAGAGGCCATGCCAAGGGATCCAGTCACGGTAAATCCCGCATCATACGTTACTCTCATGGAGATTCGACATACTTGCCTATTATGAAGGAATCTTACGAGCTGTGGGATGAATTGGCGGAACGATCAGGATCAAAACTTGTGAAGTAAGTTGCTCAAATGCGGAAATATTACTGATACGCTATCTGCAATGCATATCGTTGAATCCTGGGTTTTCACTTTTAGCAAGTGCGGGCTATTACGCATATGCGACAAAGGAAGCGCTGAGAAGTACGCCAAGATCCTTAACGACGCTAACATTCCCAACCGACTGATGACAGGAAAAGAAATCCGATCAGAGTTTTCTCAGTTCCAGTACAACGATTCGTGGCATGGAATGTTGGATATTGAAGGCGGCATTATTTACGCCGACAAGTGCCTTGAAGCAGCTCAGGATCAAGCAGCGAAACACGGAGCCAATTTCAATTTTGATGAAAAGGTGCTTGAAATCAAAAATGAAGCCGATCACGTGACTGTCATCACCAACAGAGAGACGTACTGCGCGAAAAATGTTGTTGTTACTGCCGGAGGGTGGCTGAGCAAAGTGCTCCCAGAGATGAACAACCTCGTTCATACACAGGTAACGATAAAATAGATAGATCTCTCATAAGATTTATCAGCAGAGCGATTTCAGGCTGAGCAAATTGGAACGTTTTACTGGACCATAAAATCCAATCCGGAGAAATTCGTTGATGAGAACAAGTGCCCAACTGTCGTGATTGAAGCTAGAGATGCAAAGATGTTCATGGTCCCACCGGTCGACTATCCAATGCAAATCAAGGTAATATTTCTTCTCGAGTTTTTCAACGTCTTCATCCTCGTTTTAGCTCTGCATTGACGCGTGTGAAGCAATCGACCCGGATAATCCATTGAGCAAGATGCCGCAGTGGATGGAGGATTACCTCAAGAACCACATCGCTCAACACATGCCGGATGTGGACGCCTCGGCTCCATCAAAAGTGGATTTATGCGTCTACACGGTAAGCGCAGTGTGATACCCAAGACTTACAGTATTTTATAGATGACCAAAGATAGCCACTATGCAATCGGCCGCCTTCCTTCCAACTCCCGAATTGTCGTAGCAGGCGGATTCTCCGGTTCTGGGATGAAACTGGCGATTTCGGTTGGTCGTATGATGGCCGATCTTGTGAGAGGAGCCGACGAAGAAGCCACCGTTCCCTCGCTTTTCAGTCTCACTCGTGCGCGCGAGTGTACCCATTGAACCCGAGAACTGATAGCAAATCTTCGATTTCGTAATTATAAACAGAATTTTATCAACTGAAGCTGGGATCAAATTTGTGCGACTGTATGCAACTGCGACTGTATGTATGCAACTTTTTGCAGGCAAAGGCAATTTAGATCATGAAGAAGAAAACGGAGAGCAAAGGAAGAAGACCATAGGAAATAGTGGAAACGGAACTGAGACGCATAGGCGTATATGTGATTGAATGGTGATCGTTGGGGGCGAATCCAAACGTCTAATCTTCATAATTGTCGGGATCGGTGGAACGAACTTTGGCCTTGCTGTAGTCTACTTCTGGGTAGTGTTTCTCGGAAGACGATTCTTTCGGAGTAGGTAGGGTTGTCAGCTTGGGAGTCTCCAGGTCCATGGGCTTTCCCTCTGAACGTGCAAACGTTCCCACGTGCAGCGTTTGGGATTTTTGGGTTCTGCACCCTTTTGTAGTCTATCTGTTTGGGTTCTGCCCCGTCCCCGTTTCCTCACTCCAGGATCTCGAAGTGTCGGGAGACTCGCTTTCAGAGCCTGTTCCAGCTCCGGTCCATTACGAGGTAGCCGAAGCTTTTGGGGTTTCGGAGCATCAAGAAGCCGAACCGTCGGTGACGCCAAGTCCGAAAAGGATTTTGGCGTTCAAGAAGACCAACCTGATCCTTGAAGAGCTGGAATCTCCGGTCGCAGGCCACATTACGTTGGAGAGCGGACATGTCCACTCGTTCCTGACGTACGGCAACGCCGACAGCAACATGGACACAGTTGCTGAGTCGTCGAAGACCGAGGTAGCACCACAGAGTGAGTAGCCTGTGGTCCAGGCTCAAGAACCAGAGGTGCGAGAGCCGGAGAGCGTCGTCGAAGAACTCCCATCGTTCGGACGCGCCTCTAGATCCAAACGATCTTAGCTTGGATTCCGCCGCTTAAAGTGAGGCACCAGAACCCTTGTCCGAAACGAAGCTGAGTTCTCTCGAGCTCTGAAACAACCGAGAAGACGACTACGAAATCCGAATCAAAGACGACGACAGATGCTTCCTCGGAATCTACGTCGACTGAAACCAAGGACGACCAAGGGGATAAGCAGGTCCAGGAAGAGCCTTAGATCAGCGAAATGGACGAGGTTTATTGTATTATCTCCTGTTGAAACTGATTTCATTGTTTGCTTTTTAGGTCAAAACTGCCGCTGACAGTTCTTCTGCGAATCTGGACAGTATTTGGCAGAACGATGGAAGCTTGAACCTGAGCCACGGTAACCTAAACCTTTGCATCGCAACAAGAAGGACGACCGCATATCAGAAGCATAAAAACGTGGTCTTATCATCTTTCACCGCTTCCTGTGCTCTATTGCCAACTTTTTTAGCATCGCTTCAGCCTGTACCATGGATGACCTTCCCTTCAAGTTCTACGAGGCTGTAATTTTATCGCGACTCTACTCATTCTCTTACGATGTGCCTGCATTGCAACAGCTTTCGGGCCCTTTTTTATCACTGGTTGAAACAATGACAAAAGAAACTTTCTCACAAACGATTTTCGTTGCCAATGACGAAGTGAAAGTTTCGTACAGAATGGATAATAGAGCTTTCTCAAATCCCCCTATAGAAGAGAAAACCCTAAAGTTCAAATGGTGCCGTGAGTGTTCCTTTGAAATATTCGACGAAGAGTCAAAGCCTCGCCCGGATGATGTGAGATATAGAAGAAAATGCAGGTCTGCTTTTGGTTCCTTGACCTTATTTTGCGACATCGGAGAAACTTGGCTCAGTTTTTTCCTGGCATGGGAGAACCTGTTTTTTTTGGATATACAAATAACAACTTCCGATTCTGCATCTTTGCGTCTTTTGCAGACGCTCACAACGCGACAGCAACTCCATAAATTGTCGATCGGATTTGAAGACGAACATTCTCAAGTTGTACTCGTCGTTCTCGAGATCTGTTGCGAGTTGCTATTGCAGAATCAATTTTGGTGGCTGTTTATGAGTAATCGCCGATCTCCCTACAAGCAGTCTACCTTCGATCGGATCATTGACCTGTGGAAATCGAATACCTCACTCTTGAC
>AZBW01017855.1:0-11201 GCA_000757745.1 Steinernema scapterisci
AAAACAAACGGGCACTTTTTCGCTTTATGCGGCTCAGTATCAGGAAATCCAAGCGGGGGAGCCGACTAAGATCCATTATGAAAGAACCTCGGAAGCGGCACGTGAGTATGAGGTTATTCATACACCGGTCAGTATCACGGCCCCCAAACAGAATGCGGTGTTTCATCTGATGCCCTTTAACATTACCGGGATAGGTGATCCCGATGCCCGGATACATATCGGGAAAATGGAAAATAATGAAGTGTGTGATACCACTGTTGCTGCATCAGGGAAATGGTCCTGCGGACCCTACCTGTTTGGAAAAGGAAAATATACAGTGCCCGTAGAACAATTTATCAATAATGAACTGCACTCTACGGCGCAGGTATCATTTGAAATCCAGCCTTCAGGAAATGTGCTTTTAAATATCAAAGAACTACTCCTTGATGATAATTAAGATCAGCAGGATGGCGCCTCCTGATAAGAGGCGCTTTTTGCAGTAGAAACATAAGAAAAAAGGTGAAACTCTGGAGTTGGAATTTCAATGGTATTCAGAGGCATTATTAATATAACGGATTGCAGACAGAATACGATGAAGAAGAGTATGCTGTACTGATGTTCACTTTGGTTAACATTTAATTAACGCTGATTTGGTTAATATATTCCTGATTAACACAGTATATGGCATAACAAATAATGGAACTGATGATGCAAAAAAAACTGACAGGTATAGAGCGGGGCTGGTGGATTGTCAGCCTTGAAAACAGAGTTTGGCTACCACAGGGAGATTTGCCGCTGGGAACTGCTGAAAGCTGGTCATTGCAGGGACTTGTGGCTTACGCTATTGGCGAGTGGTTAGGAGAAATCGTGTGGCTTGTCCGTCATAAGATGACATCTGATATGTATTCTCCCCGCCGGATTGCAGAACAGGAACCTCAATTATTTCAATTGGTAGGGCGCGGAGTTCAATTAGCAGAGTTCTATCGTTCACATCGTTACTGTGGTTATTGCGGTCATGAAATGCAACCGACTCAAGATGAATGGGCCAGTCAGTGTCATCGTTGTGATGAACGTTATTATCCGCAAATTGCTCCTTGTATTATTGTCGGCATCCGCCGTGAAGATCACATTCTGCTGGCACAACACCAGCGTCATCGTAATGGTATTCATACGGTACTGGCTGGATTTGTGGAAGTGGGAGAAACACTGGAAGAGACGGTACATCGTGAGGTAATGGAAGAAAGTGGAATAAAAATCCGTAATCTGCGGTATGTCACTTCTCAGCCGTGGCCTTTTCCACACTCATTGATGATGGGATTTCTGGCAGATTATGAAAGTGGTGAGATTGAGCATGATCCCGTTGAGCTGATTAGTGCGGATTGGTATCGGTACGATGATCTTCCCCTGATCCCTGGGCCAGATACGATTGCCCGCCGTCTGATTGAGGAAACGGTTGTACTATGTCGTCAGAACTGTCATTCCCAGAATTCCCGCCAATATTGATAGCCGGTAACAATAGCGGATTATGTACAAATTATGAGAGTTACCCAGTATCTGTATCAGGTAACTCTCAATCTTTCAGGATACTTTATTCTTCGTTATTATTTCTGCTCTGTCAGGCCTCGGTTTTGCAGCATAGGCTCAATACTCGGTGCCTTCCCACGCCAGTTTATATACAATTTTTCCAGATCTTCACTATTACCACGCGACAGGATCTTATCGCGGAAAATCTGGCCATTTTCTTTTGTCAGGCCGCCATGTTCGGTAAACCATGCAAAGGCATCGTCTGCCAGCATTTCTGTCCACAGATAAGCATAATAACCGGCTGCATAACCACCCCCAAAAATATGTTTGAAGTAACTGGAGCGGTAGCGTGGCGGTACATAGCTGAGGTGAATGTTATCCGATTGCAGAGATGCTACTTCAAATTGATTCACGTCTTGTTGCGGTTGATCAGCAGTCAGCATATGCCAGTGCATATCTAACAATGCAGCTGATAGCAACTCAGTCATTTTATAACCTTTGTCAAATTTATCAGCCTGATTGATCTTATCTATCAGCGCCTGCGGCATTACCTCTCCGGTTTGGTAATGTCTGGCGTAATTAGCAAATACCTTCGGATCTTTAGCCCAGTATTCATTAATTTGTGATGGGAATTCGACAAAGTCACGAGCGGTGCTGGTACCGGATAGCGTTGGATACATCTGATCAGCAAACATGCCGTGCAGGGCGTGCCCAAATTCATGGAATGTTGTGATCACGTCATCATAGGATAACAGCGCTGGTTGGCCCGGAGCTGGCTTAGTATAATTGCCAACGTTGTAAATCACCGGCTTGGTTCCGAAGAGCTTTGACTGATCGACAAAATTACTCATCCATGCACCACCGGCTTTATTGTCACGCTTGAAGTAATCGGTATAGAACAAGGCCAGTTGTTGCCCGTCTTTATCAAAAACTTCATATACGCGAACATCGGGGTGATAAACCGGAATGTCTTTTCGCTCTTTAAAGGTAATGCCGTAAAGCAGATTAGCGGCATAGAACACACCGTTATTCAGAACGCTATCCAGTTCGAAATACGGCTTAATCTGGGATTCGTCCAAGTCATATCTTGCTTTGCGTACCTGTTCGGCATAAAACGACCAGTCCCACGCTTCCAGTTTGAAACCGCCGTTTTGCTGGTCAATCACGTCCTGAATATCTTTGGCTTCACGTTCAGCACGGGCAGTTGCGGCAGGCACAATATCACGCAAAAATTTCAGTGCTACATCAGGCGATTTCGCCATCTGACCTTGTAGCTTCCATGATGCGTAATCTTTGAAACCCAGCAGCTTAGCCTGCTCCGCCCGGATTTTCGCTAACCGGGACAGAGTCTGACGGGTATCATTATCATCCCCTTTTTCGGCCCGGTTCCACGATGCTTCAAATAGAGCCTTACGTGTATTGCGGTCTTTCAGGTCTTGCAGGCTCGGCTGTTGGGTCGTGTTCTGTAATACTAACAGCCATTGATTATCCAGTTTACGTTCACTGGCTGCCTGTGCAGCAGCGGCAATTTCGCCCTCTGACAGCCCGGCTAGTAGTGTTTTATCCTGAATAGTCAGTGCGCCATTCTTGGTTGCCGCCAGCAACTTATTGGTAAAGTGGGTACGGAGGGTCGCCGCTTCCTGATTCAATGCTTTCAGTTTTACTTTATCGGCGTCAGACAAATTGGCACCCGCTAACTCGTATTGCTTATAAATGACTTCGACCAAGCGGAGTGATTCTGCGTCCAGATTCAATGTCTCGCGTTGTTGGTAAATGGTTTTGATACGGTTGAACAGTTTACTGTTCAGCATAATTTCATCATTCATTGCCGCCAGTTTGGGAGACATCTCCTCACTTATTTTTTGCAGCCCGTCAGTGGTATTAGCGGATGTCATCGCCCAAAATACGTTCGTGACCCGATCCAGCATCGTGCCGGACTTTTCCAGTGCAATAAAGGTATTTTCAAAGTCAGGTGGTGCAGGATTATTGGCTATCTTCTCCACTTCTTCCAGCTTCTGTTTAATACCGGCAGTTATTGCGGGTGCATAGTCTGTTTCTTTTATCTTATCGAACGGAGGTGCTTGGAAAGGCAGTTCACTGGTGTAGAAGAAAGGATTCTGCTTGGATTGTTGTTGATTCGCTTCATCAGTCACACTCATCTCCTTTATCTGATCACTTGATATGTTCCTGTGATCAGAGCCCCGTTTATTTTCTTCGGCTTGCGCCTGAGTGCCGAGTGCTAAGCCAATAGCCAGTACTAAAATGGATAAACGCATCAGTCGAAACTCCTCCATGTAGGTTTAAACTCTTCGTCTTTCAAGCTGCCTCTCGCCGGAGGCTTTTGTTTGGCTGGGCAAATTCGTTCCTGATTAATTTGTTATTCCCTTGCCTCTGCGATGCAACGCGAAATCCATTGAGTTTGATCGGTTATTTTTCAATGAAAATGACTTTATAAGAGCTTTGATACAGTCGATTAACTAACGTAAACCAATTCATCCGACGATTAACTGAAAAGCGCGAACGGTGAAGGGTTGTGGCAATGTGAGATTTCTGCATTGCCTTTGTGCTACATACTTGTAACACAAGATTAACATAATGAGAGCAATAGATCGGAGTGACTAGTCCTTGTTCCGAATTTTGTGAACCGATACATAAATTTTTTTTCATTTTATGTTGTTGATTAATGACCGAACGTTTATTTATTAGCAGTCACAACGGAAGTTAAGCTTTCGACGTGTTATCATGCGGGCGCTTTTTATTGATAATCAAGGGAGCCTGTCATGAATGAGTTGAAAAACGACCGTTATCTGCGTGCCTTATTACGTCAGCCAGTTGATATCACTCCGGTATGGATGATGCGTCAGGCAGGGCGATATTTACCTGAATATAAAGCAACACGTCAGGAGGCGGGGGATTTCATCTCGTTGTGCAAAAATACAGAACTGGCCTGCGAAGTTACTCTTCAACCTTTGCGGCGTTTTCCACTGGATGCGGCCATCCTGTTTTCCGATATTCTGACCATCCCTGATGCAATGGGGTTAGGGCTGTATTTCGAGGCGGGGGAAGGGCCACGTTTCCACTCTCCTATCCTGAATCATGCTGATGTGGAAAAGCTACCTGTTCCTGATCCAGAAATGGAACTGGGTTATGTTATGGATGCTGTCCGTGCGATCCGCAGGGCACTGGCAGGGCAGGTTCCTCTGATTGGTTTTTCCGGTAGCCCGTGGACGCTGGCAACTTATATGGTTGAAGGCGGGAGCAGTAAGGCGTTTACTAAGATCAAAGCCATGATGTATGCTGAACCTGCGACACTCCATCTGTTACTGGATAAATTGGCAGACAGCGTTATTCTATATTTGAATGCACAGATTAAAGCCGGTGCGCAATCTGTTATGATTTTCGATACGTGGGGAGGTGTTTTGTCCCAGCGTGATTATCAGGATTTTTCCCTGCAATATATGCATAAGATTGTCGATGGACTGATCCGTGAACATGAAGGCCGCCGAGTGCCTGTCACCCTGTTTACCAAAGGGGGAGGGCAATGGCTTGAAGCGATGGCTGCAACCGGCTGTGATGCACTTGGTCTGGACTGGACAACCAATATTGCAGATGCCCGCCGTCGTGTCGGTGATAAGGTTGCTCTACAGGGAAATATGGACCCATCTATGCTGTATGCTCAGCCAGCGCGGATTGAACAGGAAGTCTCAACAATCCTGCATGATTTTGGTACTGGCAACGGGCATGTTTTCAATCTGGGGCATGGTATTCATCAGGACGTTCCGCCAGAGCATGCCGGAGCTTTTGTTGAAGCAGTACACCGATTGTCAGCGAAATACCATCAATAGGCTCTATGCTCAATATTTTCTATGCTTAACATTATCTATGCTTAACACAAAGGCACTACGTAAAGAACAGACAGAGAAGGCACAGCTGGTTATCCGCCATGATGTGCTTTCTGCCTCTTTTAGACCGGAGTTCATTGCGGGTGCTGACGTTGGGTTTGAAGAAAACGGCACGATAACCCGTGCTGCTATCGCTGTTTTGCATTATCCCTCTCTTGAGCTGGTAGAATACAAAATCGCGAGAGAGGGAACTGTGCTTCCCTATATTCCCGGTTTACTCTCATTTCGTGAATACCCGGCATTGCTCGCTGCATGGAGTCAGTTAACTTTACGCCCTGATCTGGTGATGGTTGATGGTCAGGGAATAGCTCATCCAAGACGCTTCGGCATTGCCAGCCATTTTGGTTTGCTGGTGGATGTTCCGACAATTGGGGTAGCTAAAAGTCGTCTGTGTGGTGAACATGCCCCTGTCGGGGAAGAAGTGGGAAGTTGTCAGCCACTGATTGATCACGGTGAACAGATCGGTCTGGTATGGCGGAGCAAAAAAAGGTGTAATCCGCTCTATATTTCCATTGGTCATAAGGTCAGTATTGACAGCGCCATGGGTTGGGTTGAACACTGTATGAAAGGATATAAGTTACCTGAACCGACCCGTTGGGCTGACGGAATAGCCTCAAATAGAGCGTTTTTTAGGCAAACAATGCAGAAAAGTCTTTAATTGAAGCGGAAATATGTGGATATTCTTGATTTTCAGGTAAACTTCGGCGCAAATTAGGCATCATGAGTAGCGACTAATGTTAAAAAACCCGATCCACCTGAGGTTGGAGAAGCTGGAAAGTTGGCAACATCTGACTTTTATGGCTAGTCTATGTGAGCGGATGTATCCGAATTATCACACGTTTTGCCATCAGACTGAGTTTGCTGATCCTGCACAATATCGTCGAATTCTTGACCTGGTGTGGGAGACATTAGTTGTCAAAGATGCAAAAGTAAATTTTGATAACCAGCTGGAAAAATTGGAAGCCATTATCCCATCAGCAGATAGCTATGATATTTATGGTGTGTATCCAGCAATTGATGCGTGTATTGCATTAGGTGAAGTCATTCATTCGCGTTTGAGTGGTTCAACGTTAGAGCATGCAATAGCCGTCAGTGAAATATCCATCCGTACTGTCGCCATGCTGGAAATGACGCAGGCTGGTCAGGAAATGACAGAGGATGAATTAAAGGCATTGCCTGCCATTGAAGAGGAATGGGATATTCAATGGGAGATTTACCGTTTATTGGCGAACTGCGAAGAACGGGACATAGAATTAATTAAAGGATTAAAGGCTGATCTCCGTGAGTGCGGAGTCAGCAATATCGGCATAAATTTAGAGCAATAAGTTATAAAACGTGACTTAGTGCTTGATTTGCCGGATTTAAAGACTTCACATTTGCCCTCACTCTGTTCTAAATTGAGGGCGAAAAGAAGTGGCTATCGGTGCGTGTATGCAGGGGTGCTGTCAAATCGGCATATCCGTCGCACTCGATGCTTTGCAAACGATAAACACACTGTAAGGATAATCTATGAATAAGACTGAATTAGTTGATGCAATCGCAGCAGGTGCTGACCTGACCAAAACTCAGGCTAAAGCTGCACTGGAATCAACTTTGGCTGCAATCACTGAATCTCTGAAAGGCGGTGATGCAGTGCAGTTGGTTGGCTTTGGTACTTTCAAAGTTAACCATCGTGCAGAGCGTACTGGTCGTAACCCACAGACTGGTAAAGAAATCAAAATTGCAGCTGCAAATGTACCTGCTTTCTCAGCTGGTAAAGCTCTGAAAGACGCAGTCAAATAATCGTATTGCGAAAAAAGAAAAAAGAGGGGAAGTCAACGCCCCTTTTGTTGATGATACAGGGGCTGTTAGCATTGGGGTTAATCTCATTGCTCAGCGCCTGCTCAGTCCAACCGAAAGAACCAACTTTCAGCGCCAGTGGTTTCATCACTGATGGCGGCGTTATCCGCCTGTGGCGTCTGAATGATCAAGACAGTAAACCTCAGGTCATTATGAGCGTTTACAGCCCTTACCAGCATAAAAACACCACCGTTACTTTCTACGAATATCGTCATGGACATTTGTGGCAGATGCGTCGCAGCGTACTCAATGATAACCCGATGGAAGAAACTCTGCGGTTAGATAAAAACGACAACGTGGTTTTTATGCAGCGCCAGTTTAGTGGACGCCGCGAGCAACTTTCTAACGATGACATTATAAATTCATTATTTGATGCCAGCCGAATAAAAGAAACCAGCGATGCTCTGAACGCCGGACAGGTAAAACTGAGGCAGGGGCACTGGCAGAACGGCGAAGTGACTACTTGCGCAGGAGAAAAAATATCTATTGAATTTGACCCGAAGGCACAAACATGGCTCGAAGAAAGAAATAAAAACAGTTACGGCATACTCACCATTGCATGGCTGGACTCACCAGAAGGTACACAGTTATTGCTAGTTGCCAATGACAATTTTTGTCTTTGGGAGCCGACGAAAGATAAGCTGTAAACCTATTACTTCCGCCTGCTCTTTATTTTCCAGAATGTTTCGTATATTGCTATTTCAGACGCGCAATAGCGCGGTAGCCAATATCTTTCCGGTAAAAACGACCTTTCCAGTTAATCTTTTCAGCTTGTCGGTAGGCTTTTTTCTGGGCTTCTGCAATATCATCACCCAATGCTGTAACACACAAAACACGACCACCCGCAGTGACCACCTCTTCATCTTTCAGCGCAGTTCCGGCATGAAAAACTTTTTCATCGGCCTGTGTTTCCTGATTCAGACCAGTAATCACATCCCCTTTAGTGTAATCAGCAGGATAGCCGTTTGCAGCTAACACCACACCCAGCGCAGAACGGTTATCCCATTCAGAGGTTTTACTGCCTAACTGACCTTTTGCTCCGGCAAGACACAGTTCCACTAAATCGGAACGCAGGCGCATCATAATGGGCTGGGTTTCAGGATCACCAAATCGGCAGTTAAATTCGATGACTTTCGGTTCGCCTTGTTTATCAATCATCAAACCGGCATATAGAAAACCGATATAAGTATTCCCTTCGGCTGCCATTCCTTTAACAGTCGGATAAATAATTTTCTCCATTACCCGCTGGTGGACTTCATCCGTAACCACTGGCGCGGGGGAGTAAGCCCCCATACCGCCGGTATTTGGCCCGGTATCACCATCACCGACCCGCTTGTGATCCTGACTGGTTGCCATCGGAACGACATTTTGACCATCAACCATGACAATAAAGCTGGCTTCTTCTCCATCCAGAAACTCTTCAATGACAATTCGATGCCCTGCATCACCGAATGCATTGCCTGCCAGCATATCCTTAACTGCGTTCTGCGCTTCTTCCATTGTCATCGCGACAACGACACCTTTACCCGCCGCCAGACCATCGGCCTTAATAACAACAGGGGCACCTGTTTTCTCCAGATAAGCAAGAGCAGGTTCGATTTCGGTGAAATTCTGGTAAGCCGCTGTTGGAATATGGTGGCGTGCTAGGAAATCTTTAGTGAAGGCTTTAGACCCTTCTAACTGAGCGGCAGCTTTAGTCGGGCCAAAAATGGTCAGCCCGGCCTGTTTAAATGCATCAACCACGCCAATAACCAGAGGTGTTTCTGGGCCTACAATTGTGAGACCAATATGATGGCTTTGAGCAAATGCCAGCAATCCGTCAATATCGGTTGCGGCAATATCTATATTTTTCAGGTTCGGTTCCAGAGCCGTTCCTGCATTGCCCGGAGCGACGTAAACCAACTCTGCCAGTGGAGATTGAGCTGCTTTCCATGCAAGAGCGTGCTCTCGCCCGCCACTGCCAATAATCAGTATATTCATCGGGTATTCCTCTGAAGTTGGTTAGTGGCGGAAATGACGCATTCCGGTGAAAATCATGGCAATACCATGCTCATCAGCAGCGGCAATGACTTCATCATCACGAATAGAACCACCCGGCTGGATTACGCAGGTCACGCCGACTGACGCTGCGGCATCAATGCCATCACGGAATGGGAAGAAAGCATCAGAAGCCATAGCACACCCCTGAACTTCCAGACCTTCATCTCCGGCCTTAATTCCTGCAATCTTGGCTGAATAGACCCGGCTCATCTGTCCTGCACCAATGCCAACAGTCATATTATCTTTGGCATAAACGATAGCATTAGATTTAACGAACTTAGCCACTTTCCAACAAAATAAGGCGTCCTGCATTTCCTGAGCTGTCGGTTGACGTTTGGAAACTACCTGTAATTCTGCTTCCGTTACCATGCCTAAATCGCGATCCTGCACCAATAAACCACCATTGACGCGCTTGAAATCCAGACCGGCAGCCGCTGAATGCCATTCTCCGCATGACAGAACGCGGACATTTTGTTTGGCAGCCAGAATAGGCAGCGCTTCTATATTAATAGAAGGAGCAATAATGACTTCGACAAATTGACGCTCAATAATGGCCTTCGCAGTGTCAGCATCCAGTTCGCGGTTAAAAGCGATAATCCCGCCAAATGCTGATGTTGGATCAGTTTTGAATGCCCGATCATAAGCAGTACGAATATCCGTTCCGATAGCCACGCCGCAGGGGTTAGCGTGTTTAACAATAACACAGGCCGGTTCAGCGAAGGTTTTCACACATTCCAGAGCGGCATCGGTATCGGCAATATTATTATAAGAAAGCGCCTTGCCCTGTAATTGTGTTGCGGTAGCAATAGACGCTTCCTTTATATGTTCTTCTATATAGAAGGCAGCATCCTGATGGCTGTTCTCGCCATAACGCATATCCTGCTTCTTAATAAAGTTGAGATTCAGTGTGCGGGGGAACTTTCCTGATGGCTGGCTGTTCTCGCCATAATAGGCCGGCACCAGTTTGCCAAAATAGTTGGCAATCATACTGTCATAAGCAGCGGTATGCTCAAACGCCTTGATAGCCAAATCGAAACGAGTCGGTTGAGTCAGCGAATTCTGGTGGTTATCCATTTCCTCAATAATCTTGTTGTAATCCTGTGCGTTGACAACAATCGCAACATCTTTATGGTTCTTGGCTGCGGAGCGAACCATTGTCGGGCCACCAATATCAATATTCTCAACGGCATCTTCCAGAGAACAATCCGGCTTTGCGACAGTCTGGGCGAAGGGGTAAAGATTAACGACCACCATATCAATAGGTGCAATCTGATGTTGTTCCATCACCTCATCATCCTGCCCGCGTCTGCCAAGAATACCGCCATGTACTTTGGGATGAAGTGTTTTCACCCGGCCATCCATCATTTCAGGAAAACCTGTGTAGTCGGAAACTTCAGTGACATTCAGGCCCGCCTCAGTCAACAGGCGGGCAGTTCCTCCCGTTGAAAGCAATTCAACATCACGATTGGATAAGGCCTTAGCAAATTCAACAATACCCGCTTTGTCAGAAACACTCAGCAGGGCACGACGGATTGGACGAAGCTGTTGCATTGGTGTGATCCCTTGGATTTCATCAAACAAGAATGTGTTATTGAGAAAAACTTCTGCCTTATTAGGGCGAAAAAACATCATTCGAAGAAAAAATGGTCTTCCACAATAACATTTCAAAACAACCAGAAAAAATCATATGGCGATTTTTCCGGCTGAGATTGTAACGCAAACGTTTGCGCGATGCTCGACAATTTTTATTAAAATATCGGTTTGTTGATAACTTTGTGTGTAACTGAGTATAAGTGTGGCTTTTGCTGTGTAATGCAGCAGTCAGTAATTTTTTTAAAAAAAACTATTGTCAGCGCCGTAAAACTCCCTATAATGCGCATCCGTTGTCACGACAAACACACAAACAAGTCGAGATGA
>AZBW01017856.1:0-13604 GCA_000757745.1 Steinernema scapterisci
CGGTGTGCTAATTAACCATAAAACTTAATGGTTTTCAAGCTCGTTTGATGAGGTCATCAAATGCAGAATGTACCACTAGCTTCTGGTGGAGTCTTTCTACAATATTCGAATATTGATGCAAAGGTGGGTTCTTTACACGGTGAGGGGAATATTAGTACAAGTGGTTACACGTTAGGTACGACAGGTACGTGGATTGGTAATAATCAGTTTTATTTTGATGGGTTAGCTCAGATAACCTCCTTTAGCAATGATTTGAATTCAAAAACAGCCAGTCGGCAACTGGGGCATAATAAATCAGCGATGGGGTATGCATTGAGTCTGGAGGCAGGACAAGGATTTGACTTGAATCCTAAATGGACGTTGACCCCACAAGCACAGCTTACGTTCTCTTCTATCAACCTAAATGACTTCCATGACACATTTAAAACCAAAGTCCACTTTGATCAAAGCAGGAGCATGAAATTACGCGCAGGCGCAACAATAGACTATAAGCAGAAGTGGGATGGTGATCAGAGTAAGAGAGAAAAAGCCGCAAATCTCTACGGCTTTCTCAACGTTCGTCAGGAGCTTCTGGGACATCATGATTATGTTGATGTCGCTAATGTGGCCTTCCACAGTAAAAATGAACCTATCTGGGGCGAAGTAGGCTCCGGTGGCTCTTATAGTTGGGATAACCGAAAATCTTTCGTCTATGGTCAAGCCTCAGCCAATACTAGCCTGAATAATTTTGCAGATAGCTATGAGCTTAAGGCTAAAATCGGCATAAAGGTGATATGGTGATTAGATCAGTTCCACTGTAACGATAAAACCGTGGGAGAATAATTCCCCACGGTATAAATCTCAGCGTTTTCACGGTTTATAAGATAGGTGTTTATCCTTCATGGGTCCATCCCACTAAACAGACAAAAAAATCGTTGTAATCAATCGAGCCACCAAAATCCTCAAAGGCAGCACAATAGGTATATCCCAGTGTCGGAGAACCCGCACTTGGAGTTATCATATTTGCGCTAAAGGAATTATCAAGTTTATGGCTGTCTGGGCAATCAACAATACAAATAAGCCCTCCGTCTGGTCCTGTATATTGAAATGAATTGGAATATTTATAGATTGAATTATCTCCTTCTTCATTTTTTGTCCATGTACCGTAAGTAGTTCCGGTATTGTTGTCGGTTAATGTTATTATATAATCATAACCAGCTTCAGTCATAAAATAATATGAGACGTACCATCCACTTTTTATGGTTGAAAATGAAAGGGTTTTTTTTGCCATTATTAATTTTCCTCTAATTTTTCTTTTGTGTATTTTACGCTTCCCATATAATTATTGGCAGTAGCAGATATGATACAGCACCCTCCCACTTTACCTTTCAGGTTTATTTTGAATTGTCCATATTCATCTGTAGACATTAACTGTATAGTGTTGTTATTAGAGCCAATTATTAGTACGGGATTTATATTATTAGATTGTTCTGTTTTATAATAGACGGTCGCATTCTTAATTTTTTTAAGTGTTTTTTTATCGTGAGCCTGAATGGTAATTATTTCATATTCTTCTCCAATTTGTTCTTTTCCGGTTATTTTTAATATTGCTTCATAAATGGGAGAAAAATACAGTTCAGCCTTCTCTTTTACATTTCCTGATGTAGCTTGTATTGAAAAAATACCGTCAGAATTTGATGTTACGCAAAAAATAACCTCCCCATCCTGGTTTGTGACAGCAGAAGATGGAGTAATACACATATTGTCATTGGAGGCTATATGTATTGGTATGCCGGATACTGATTTCATTTTTTCATCTAAAGCTGTGATGAGTACAACATTAGGTGTGTAATCATTGGCGGGCATGCCATTCGTCAATACTTCAATTTTCAGAGAAGAAATCACTGAAGATGTTGAGGTGTTTGATTTTATAATTTTAACGCTGTTAGTTGCCGAATTTGATGTATTTTCAGCAACGTCGGTAATAGTATAGAAAATATTGTAGTTACCAAGAGGAATAGTAGAGAAAGGTATAGTTATTTCATAGTATGAATCATTTTTATTTTTCTCTGTGATGTAATATGGTAATGACGATATATAGTTATTCAGATGAACAACGATAACATCACCAATATGGGCATCGTTATACTGATTTATTTTTATCACCAAGATGGATTGATCTAATTTCGATTCATCAATAACTCCATTATAACTTTGTGGTAAAAAAGGCTCCACAAGGTTGTTTTTTTGTATAGGCATATAATGTTCTCTTCATAAAAAGAATCATCTGATTTATAAGAAGAAATGCTGATTATAGTGATTATCAGCATGTCAGATATTTTAGTTATTAAGGTGCAACAGTATCAAATCCTCGTGCAACAAGTTGCGATTTCTGGTTCTGGGCAAGACGACTATACTCTATTGCAATCGAACCTTCATAATCCCCCTTTATTGTGTTATAACCAAGAAGTTTATCAGCACTGATAACGTGCTTATAATAACCACCAGCTATATCTCCCGATGCTACAGTGTGATTTTCAACAATTGGTAGCTCACGAGCTGGTGATTTTGTATCGACGCAGTATGAAATATAGGCTTTAATCGTGATTGAATCACCAGCCTTGATCTGGTTCGGATCTGTTGAATCAGCTGGTATCCAAACTTCAATTCCTCTTAAACCAATGCGGTCAATATTTATTGACTGATATATACCAATAAATACACCGAACTGGTCATGTATTTCAGGCGCTTTTAAAGTTCGGCGTTGGTCATTGGGGTCTGGGCTATTATTACCATCGTTATCATAATTGATGTAATTAGGTTCTGACCCAGTTAAGTTGCCTCCATGAGCTAAGGCAGCATAACTGATAAAATTGGTGCCACTATACATATCGCTGTAAGCTACTTTAAATTTAAAATATCCATTTTCGGCAGTCGTTATCTCTCCGAAAGAGAGTAGTTTTTTATAAATATTTTGTTCACTATTCGTCACAAACCCGATGATGAAATCACCGGGCTTTAAATTATTATTCTGCGGGATCATAAAATGGAAGTAATCAGGTTGATCTGGCCTTGTTAAAGTAGAAGATTGGTATGTTTCCTCAATGGTTGGCGGTTCAAAATTGTCAGAAGTTGAAATTTTAGAAGTCGTAATAAACATAATTTGCTTTTGATTGTATACGCTCTTGCTAAATATTGTTTCAAAGCAGACGAATTGAGCAATACCTTTAGTAGCATATATTTTAATATTAACAGCTGATGTTGATGGTTTCGGAATTAAATAGTCATAGTACTGTTTTTGATTACCAATTTCATAAGGGAAAATCTCAGCATCATCTACAGTAAATATCCGTACAGGGCCTGTGGCACGAATTTGAATATCATATTTTGAAATTGGTCTGTTATTAACTTCAATCGGATTAATTGACGCTAGAATGTATGGATTACTGCTTGTTGGAAGTTGGCCAGATAGGCTAACGGGATTCTGGTCATACAGATAAGATGGTGTACCTCTCAATATGCAGCTATCTGGGATCAGCAATGGGTTATCAGTAGGAGTATAGGTTGCAGTCGTTTTTGCTTTGCTCGGTGAATCTGAAGTAAAAGGGATTGTTTTAGCATCGCTGCTTTCGTCAGCTTGGAATATCAGTTTCTGATAAAAAACTTTCTTCAAAACTTTTCCAGGAAATGTTTTTAATAAAGTTATCCCCTTTGGGGGAGTAGCTGTAACCTGCACAGTATCCTGAATATTATCTTCACCAGATATTGACACAACCACACTAAGAGGTTGTCCTTTAATAATCTTTCCCTTACCAGTGGAATCAACTGTCATGGTAGTCATGATATTATCCTTCTAAAGTAAAAAGTTTATTCTTAATAACAGAAAACCACATTCTGTGTGATTAGCAGAAAATTTTTCTCTACTTCGGAAATAATATAAATGACAAATATTTATATTTGGAATTTTTTTACGAAAAGAAATAATGCTTGCTATTCTTTAATAATTATTATATTGAGATTTAAATCCAGCCTACATCGAAATAAATAAATGTCAATAGCAAACAAATAAAAACACTATCATAATTTAATTCTATCAAATATTATCTTCAAAAAAGATATCCTTCTTATCGATAATTACGGCCAAGTTTAAATAATATGTTTATATAATAAAAAATTGAGATAATAAAACCAAGTTGCTTTCCGAATACAATAACACCGCCGAAGACATTGATAAAATTAAGTAATTAATAATTTACTCTTACTTTCAATACAGCCAGAAGCTTTTGGTCGCAGTCACCTTGCATTCCTCTTCGAGGATAAGTACATACCCACTCATGAATATATTCACAATCATATAGCTGCCATTTAAGCAAAGTGTGGATACTGCTAACAGAACATTAACATTATAGATACCCTATCGATTTCAGGATGTAACCAAAAATACCGACTGAAAACAACGGGGATGGCGTTATGAGGTTTCTGATAATGACGAGTAATCCATGGCATCATTATTATGTGGATAAAAAGGGCTGTGTTGATCATAAAAGCTCTGATTCAAGATGTGCAGTATCCGAAATTGAGTCTCACCTTAGTTCCCCGCAGCACCTGCTTTTTTCATCTCATGACCTCGATGAAATAAGATCCATGGTCGGACGGGTGATGAAGCCGCATCAGCTTAATATGCTGGGTAGCAGCCGGAAACTGAATGCCAGAATGTACTACATCCCATTCGGCGATTTTTCAATGAGCCGCCTGCATTATGGTGCGAATGTTGAAATTACACCGGGTGAATTGGATTCTTTTTTTCTCATTCAGATGCCGCTATCTGGCTGTGCCTATATTGAGAGCGGAGGACAGTGTATTGATTCAACACCGAATCTGGCGTCTGTTCTCAGCCCGGCTCAACACACATCCATGCGCTGGGATGCTGATAATGCTCAGTTTATGGTGCGGATTTCCCGTTCTTTACTGGAACGGACTCTTGTCGGGCAGTTAGGGCATCCTCTGGATAATCCGTTGATATTTGAACTGGGGTTCGAGTGGCAACGATGCCAGACATGGCGATGCCTGATGCTTTATCTGCTTCAATGTACCGCTAAGATACCGGATCTTCTGCAATATAAGCTCATTACCAGCCAGATTGAACAATTACTTTCTGTCACTCTGCTTTCCACACATCAACATAATTATAGTGGTGATCACGCCAACCACAGGGGCGCTATCCGCCCACGGCATGTACGACGGGTACAGGAGTATTTGCAGGCTCATGCCCATGAACCTATTACGGCTGAACAACTGGCTCAGGTGGCCGGAGTCAGTCTGCGCAGCCTGTATTCCGGTTTCAGGGAGTTTTTGAATATCAGCCCGATGCAATATTTACGTAATCTGCGTATGGAACGTGTCCGCACCGAGCTACTAGCGGGAGAAGCGGCCAATGTGACGGGTGTCGCCCTGCGCTGGGGATTCGCACATATGGGACGATTCAGTGCAGAATATAAAGCGCGCTACGGAGAAATGCCAAGTGAAAGTCTGAGGCGTGGGTAAATAATGGGGCTAAATAATAATGTGGCTGGGACTCTGATATCGGCCCGGAATGTGATGACTCCAGGCCATAGATTACATTACATAATCCGGTATTTATTGCGGATATCTCTGATCTGAGATTTAAGCTGTCCGCATCCCCCCAGAATCTCCGTACCATCGCTTTTATCTGATATGCACCGGAAACCGGCTTCAGTCAGTTCTTTAGCAAAAGACGGCATCTCTTCTGACGGATTTAATACAATTCCATTGATACTACTAACTTCATTCAGGTATTTCAGTTTAATAACAAAGGTGTCTTTATCTACCAAGTCTTTTAACCGGGCCAAATCTTCCCGCGAATCGTTTATTCCTTCCAACATCAGATAATTAACGATAACAGGCGTCCCCGTGTTGTGGTGATAGGCCGCAAAATATTCAAGCAGATCTTTCGTACTGAATTTCGCTTTTGACGGGATCAACATATTACGTTGTTCATCCGTAGTCGCATGGAGAGAGATGGAAATAGTATCCAGTGGGAGGTCATACAGTTTTTCTGCTGTATGGCGAATGCCAACCGTTGTCAGTGTAACCCGACTAGCCAGTGATTGATTTTTGAATGCAGCAACAGCACCGCTGATCTCTTTCAGGTTCAGCATCGGCTCACCCATACCTGCAAACAGTATCGTATTGAGTTCCTGACTATCTTCCAATGCCCCGGAACCTGATAAATGATCACGGCACAACAGAACCTGTTGCATTATTTGTTCTGCTGTCATATTTCCCAATGGTTGTTGCCTGCCGGTTTCACAGAATACACAGCCAACAGCACAGCCATATTGGCTGGAAATACAAAGATAGGGTAAATGTTGTTCAGTATACCTAAAGAAAGTAGACTCAACACTTTTTCTTAAATCTGAATCACTTGCTGAAAGTAAATATTTTTTAGAGCCGTTTCCTGACTCCACTACTTCACTAATTCTCATTTTCATACCTTCTCAGTCTTTTCAACACAGTAGTGCGTGTCAGAGACTTCGCAATTTCTGTACTGAACAAAGCCAGATCAGATTGGATTGACACCCAGATGGGTCTTAACCGGATCAATGAATAACTTTTAAATTTCCTTTCGTTGGAGTGTGAAAAGATAATAACAATAAATATCCTGTTGGCTGGTTATATCAGGATTCACTAACTCAGAATTTTTGGGATTTTTGCTACGGTTTCAATTAGATATTGCGAAAATGATGCGTTAACCAAAATCGATGTTTCTGCTTTAGTACAGCCAAATGCAGCATAATATACTACTTTACCATTCGAAAGACTTTTATTATTAAAATTTAGCTTTAGTGGGATAACCTACCGATTTTATTGATTAAAAAAAGAAAAATAAGCAGTAAATAAAAATACACTGATGCTGGTTACTACTGTAGTAGTCGCCATACTGTTAAACAACCGCTGAACAGATAGAAACAAATTGGCGTCAGGAAATTATCTGGCGCCAATCATCGTTTATCTCAATTTGCTGAGTGAATGGCATTCAAACGAACTTCAAGGTTATTCAACGCGTTTGTTGCCAGTCTGATACTACCGAGAGCACAAATGTTCTGTGCTTCCTGCTCCGCCTCTTCAGAGGATAAGGTCTCTGCACAAAGGGTGTATACAATACGGGTGACAAAAAGTCGGTGCAGCTCGTTCATCGGCATATCGAGCTGTTCGGGGTCAAGTTCAGGAGTCGGTACGTTGAGAGGGATGTCTTTACGGAGATCTTCAGCCTGAAAGACCGATTCAAAACTCGCGGCTGCCCGTATACGATCTCCCAGCCACCAATTCGATGCCGGAATTCCCTGCCATTGCAATAGGGTTGAAAGAAATGACGTGGCATCATACTGGCTCCCTTCCTGCGTTGAGCGGAATACGGTTCCATTCTCTATCCAAGGCGAAATGAGCACCGTCGGGATACGTACACCAAGCAAATCGAAACCGAAATCTCCATCCTTATCATTACGATAAGCATTGTTAGTGTAAGGAGGTGGCACGTGATCATAAATGCCACCATGCTCATCAAAAGTGATGATCAGTAATGTCTGATCAAAGTCGGGGCCCTGACGTAAGGCATTGTAGATATCCGCCACCATTTTTAATCCGGGAGCCATGTCTGATGGGGGATGACAAGAATTGGGAACCATTCCTGATGAGTTTCCGAGCCAGGCAGGTTCAATAAAACTGAAAATTGGCAATGTTCCTGCTTTTGCTGATGATATAAATTCGCTGATGTCGGTATTGTAATTGTCAGATGCCTGATCAACCTCCTGAATATGCCCCTTTAAAAACAGATGGTTAGTATAGCGCAGATTTCCCCATGTAGTGTGGTAATAGAGTTTCCAGTCCTTAATGCCATGAGCCCATAATACATCCCAGACTGAGGGGCGATGCGGCGAGTAAGGCCACTTGATATAAATTTCTCCAGATTCGAAGTTTTCCGTTTTGCTGAAAGATGATCCTGTCAGCGAGAAAGCGCGGTTCGGGTCTGTCGGGCCGGGCAGTGAACAGAACCAGGCATCGGAAACCGCAAATTGCTTCGCCAGCATACTCAATGGTTCAAGCATGTCAGGATCGTAATAGTTCATAACCTCATCAGGGCTTTTTCCACGGGAGCCATAGCTTTTGACGAAGCCTTTCATTTCTGGAATGCGCCCGGCGTTAGAATCTGCTCCATCAAATAATTGCTGAATAATACCTGAGTACGAATGGTCGGGATCGCCTTTTGGATAATCTACGCTGTGTACAGAAAATTTGGTTTGATAATAGCGATGACCATTGTGATCTGCATTCCAGTTCGTATTACTGGCTCCGTCAAAAGGTTTATCAGACCCGATGAATTTCCCGACTTTACCCCCGGTATAAATATCACCAAAAATGTGGTCTAACGAACGATTCTCCAGCATCAGATATACTACTTTCTTGATCCGTTGCCGCATCCAGCGAATTGTTCCCGGACCTTCGGCTTCGCCCTGCACTCCTTTTGGCAACTCCAATGGAATCAGGGGGCTTACACCAAACAATATGGTGTCCGCAGGTAAGGCGCCATTCCAGACAGTGATTGTTTTTGAGGGCAAAGCCGGGCATGCCAGCGTTGGATCGACAGGCCACAGGGTAATATCCCGTGAATCAGGACTCCAACCCACAATTTTGTCACCCAGCACACAAAGTTTTATGTTCGGGTCTATTGTCCACTGCATTCCGGGGATCTGCGGGTTTGGCAGAATATCAGCGGCATTTCCGCCATCAAACATCCATGTCCGGCACTGACCGTTACTTCTGTTCCGGCTGACAACATAGCCTGCAACAGGTATTAAATCTGCATTAGTGATTGTTTGCCACTGGCCGGTGATATTCTGCGGGCTATCGGCAGTAAGCATCAATGTACTGCTGAATGGATCGAAACGCCGACACTTATAGGTGCCTGTGTCTGGCCTGTATAACAGCAAATAATTACCTAATGGGATAATTTCCGTTTCAGAAGATAACTCGGTACTCAGATCTCCTTCAATGATCAAAGATGGCAGAAAATTCGACTGCGCGATATCGACCTGCCATAAACGGAATTGATTGGACGCGGTATCCCTGTCAATAACATAGTTACCGATAGGAATAAGCTGATGGCCTGATTTAATTGTCTGCCAATTACCTGTCTTAACTAAATTAAATTCAGGAGTAACATCGGATTCAACAAACTGGTAAAGATTCCAGTCACCGTTTGATGGTGTCCACTGGACAAGAAACTCATATGTAAGGGACATTGAATTTTCTCTCTATTGTGTGTTAGTCGGGTAATAGCATCTTTTATTCATCTGTGTGATGCTATTTAAAATAATTGCAATGCTCTATTTTTATTAAATTTATTTTTTATTGAATGGCGCTTTAAGTAATTAACCTAACCTTGTTTTTAATTAAAAATTCCGTTAGCTAAACCTTAAGTATAGTTAAAAATATAAAGCTCCAGCAAAGAACAGTAAAAAAATAGAGAAATTTTTCATTAAAATAATCTTAAACACACATATAATCCATAATATTCCCTTTTGGTTAAATGAGATATTAAATTATTTCTATTTTATTAAAACCCTTTCACCTGTTTGAGTGGCTAGTGGCAGAGTAATTTTTTGAACTCCACCACTATATCTACACCACTATATCTGCACCACTAATATCTACCCCCTATATCACCACCACTATGGAGATATCCTAACGGGAGATTGCCACACTGGCTTTGATATGTTTAAGGTGAACGACTATCGTAAAGGTAACAACCACCAGCAATGACCATGCCCCCCATTTTCCGGCATGAACAACAGACCAGGCACCTAATTGATGAGGATATTGCCAGATGCCAAAGAAAGTACCGAAATTTTCCGCTAACCAAATAAAAAAACCGATCAGTATAAAAGCAAGTAATAGCGGCATTCTACGTTCTTTGTCCAACGGTGTATAAAAAATAGTACCTCGGGCATATAAACCAAAAATAAAAGCTGTTAAATACCAACGATAATCATCAATATAATGATGACTGAAGAAGTTGATATAAATGGCCAGAGCAACCAATGTTGCCATCCAGTACGGGGGGTAATGCTCAACACGTACTTTAAAAAAACGCCATGACTGTATAATAAAACTTCCCACGGCTGCATACATAAAACCGGTAAATAATGGAACACCCCAAAGCTTAGTAAACGCAGCATCAGGATATTGCCACGAGCTAATCGATGCTGATGTTTTAAATAACTCCATAATAAAACCGACTAAATGGAAAACACAAATTGCTTTAAATTCATCCCACGTTTCAAGTTTTAACCCTATTAATAATGCCTGAAATATTACTGCAAATACTAATAAAACATCATAGCGTGGTATTCCCATGATACCTTTTACCGGAACTAAGAATAAAGACACAAAAAAGAGACCGGCAAATAAACACGATCGGGCATTAATCACCCCAAAGAAAAGGAACTCTAAAATAAATCGTTTAATACCTGTGCTATTATTGGGTTTATGAGCCATTAAAAAATCATCAATTTTACGCAGGATATTAAGTTTATGGTACACACTTTTCATTTAATTAACCTATTGTTGTTATTTACTGTTAATTCACGACAGTAATCCCTATTTCACCTTGTGAATTCTAGCAGGATTCAGATAATCATTCATCAACACTTATTAATTAAATAGTTAGGTCAGAAATACTGAGATACGTATTTTATGTTAAAAATATAACATTGATTTTTTCAGCATATTGCTGTTTTATCTTCTGCATATTACTGTTTTATTTTCTGATAGGAATGAGGAGTAACATCATGAAATGGGGTAAAGTTTTTATGCTATCATTTCCGGTCAACAGACCAAACAGGCCCAGAGATCCTATCATACCAACCAGTGAAATATTCAAAAGAAGATACCAGATACCTGAGGCTCATACCTTCGCTACAAGAGCCATGCCCGGCTACAAATGTTTACCCCGTCCTCATAGCCAACCTTCCCGCCCTGCGATTAAGCCCTTTAGCCAGTGCGATCTTAATTCAAAACTTATCATCGTTGCTCATGGTTCAGATAATGGTAATAGTATTTATCATGAAGAGTTTGGTCGCCTTGATGGTGCATCTCTTGCCCGTATGCTTATTGATTATGGGTTAACTCAGATTGGGTTGATATCAATGAAGGTCTGCCAGGCGGGTAAAGGTGAATTTCTATCTGTATTGATTAAAACACTAATAGAAGAAGGAGCACAAATTGGTTGGGCAATAGGATACAGATCAAACGTCAGTTTAATGAACGAATCTATCACCACATCATGTTGGGATTTATTTACCCGCCCATACCGAAAATTACCTGACAGCCACAGAGTTCGTATTCAACAGGGAAATGCTTTTGTCATCATTCCGAATAGCGAACGTTTTAAATATCGATAATAATTCTCTATAAAACACAGGGGTAATTTTATATATAGTTTCTCCTTTAAATAATCCCCTCTGCTAATATCAGTTTGAATTTATTATTTTCAAGCATTGTTGAAAACCATATTAAAATATGGCATTACAGCATTCATTAATCCACAAACAAAAATAATATCAACAACAGAATAAATAAACCCTCCAAAAAATAACTGAATTAAATTATATTTAAAAATAACAATCACTACAAAAGAAACAAACCATCAAAGATATTTATAAAGGCCTTTAAATATAACCCGTTATGTCACATGGTAATAAAAAACAGCCAAAATAGATAAAAAATAATATAGACACCAACTCAAATGACAATCACTATTGCATTACAAATAATTATAGACATGAGTGATAAATAAAAAAATGATAATCACGGAATCAAATAAAAAAGGGTATATGAAAGAAATGATCACATAAAAAAACAAAAAACAAAAACAAATCACTGGCTGGTAAAATTTAACTATTTTTCATGAGGAAGAGTGTTGAAAGATTACGAGACTGTTTGTAATAACACTATGATGGATTATGCCAACGCCTGTTAATAAACATAATCGTTTAATATTGAAACCATCTCTATCTGATGCAGGAACGCTGAAATATGAAAACATCAGAACGGATATAAATTAAGGTCAGGCAGATAATTAAATCCTCTCACTTACATCATAAATTACAAATAATTCGTAAACGGAATACATTCACATAGTTTATTATGAGATCATTTGAGGATTCACTGAATTCGGATTTATATTATCTTCACCCTTCTCAGGAGGATGTGTTTTATGAGCATCTTCTTTATGAAAACAGCCCGATACATACCTTAAATTGGTATACCTTGATAGAAAATCAGGCTGATATCACTATTTTGCAAAAGGCATGGGATTTACTCCATCAAAATATTGACACGTTACGTTTACGTATATCAATTAATTCAGATGATGAAGTCGTTCAATACATCCAAAATAAAAGCAGCCCTGAATTAATTAAGTATTACGATATTTCAACACAACCTGATCCTGAAAATAGTGCTCTCCTCTGGATGAAGCAGCAAGTCAGCCACCCTGTCGAGTTTTTAAATGAAGTACCCTATCAAGTGACACTGATCCGTCTGAATGATAAAAAATATTATCTTCTTACTATATTTCATCATATTATCATTGATGGCGTTGGTTTGTATCACCTTCATGAATATCTGCATAAATTGTACAACTGTATTAAAAATGGAACATCAATTGCATGGGTATCAGAAATACCACAATATTTAATATCCGTTGAGAGAGCAAGGGCGTATTTAAACTCTACTTATTACGAAAATGACAGAAAATACTGGTTTGATTTTTTAAGAGAAAAAGAAATACACCAACTGCCTGTTTATTATAAAAATACAGAAAATGACCACAGAACGTTAACATTGCCGCTTTCTATTAAAAATGATTTACGTATTTTCTGCCGCGATAATAAAATTCATTTGCTGGCTGTTTTCTCCGGTTTAGTCTCTGTTTTGATGTCAGAAATAACAGGCCAGAAAGAGATTGTTTTTAATACTGCCACACATGGAAGAGAAACTCAGTCAGAAAAATCCGTCATCGGAATGCAGGCTAATACATATCCGGTACATTGTCATATTTCACCGACAATCAGCACTATCAAACAAATCAGGCTAATGGAATCAGCACTGAAAAATAGTTATATTCACCGTAAATTCCCTCAGTCACATCTTTCCAGACTGGCAAATCAACATGGCTTTTCTTTACCTAATATCTTTATCTTATATGATCGCTTTTCAGCTTCAGACCCTGAATTGAATCAGGCTGAACATACTCATATAGACACAACATTTAATATTTATCCCATCGCATTCCGGTTGAAAGATTATGGGTATGATCAGGAATTAAAAATCACCATCGGTTATTTACGATCTTATTTCAGCGATTCAGATATTGAAAATATTCTTACGCGGCTGGGAAACTTACTGACTGCCTTAATTAATAACCCTGCTGTTTTAGTCAGTGAATTACCCATTCTATTAGAGCAAGAACGTCACACCTTATTGAATATCTGGAATCAGACCGATGCCCCTTATCCGCAGGATAAAACCCTGCCACAGTTGTT
>AZBW01017857.1:0-32195 GCA_000757745.1 Steinernema scapterisci
AACGTTAAAGGCTTATGTGGAGAGTCAGGCGATCCCAGATTAAGCCGCTATCGCATCTTAACGCCTTATATCCCCGCCCTCATCGGGCGAGGGTTTACGGCGAAATTGCTAAAAATGCAATAACTGCATTCTTATCATTTTGTTGTTTACCCCACATCAATATAAAACAATACGCAATTTCTACATCATTTTTATAGGCTGTCTTAGATACCTGTGCCTTATACACATGGCAAAAATCCTCATAATTAAAAGATTCTACTCTTCGTTCATAGCTTCCCAGTTTTGCATCCTGATATAATTTTTTTGCGATTTCATCAGAAACTGGTGTACAGGCGCTATCTGATGTTTTGATAGGAACACGGGATGACCATACCCCTTTACATCTTTTTTTTACGATAGAATTTTCAAAATGAAGTGGATAAAAAGACATCAGAGTAAAATTATTACTATTCAGTTGCAGCCAATCCCATGAGGAACTAGAGGTTTCTGGGCAATACAAAAACATATGCCTTTCTTTATTATTCATGATGAGTTTATATTGGCTTTGATCTTTTACAGTTTTAATATACTCTGCTGTTAATTTTACCTCTTTAAAATAAGGGTCTGAATTATAATAATCGAAATATAAATAAACCCCAAAGATTGACATTGTAATATCATATAAATATACAACATCCTCAACCTCATCATTTATGCCAAATACATAAGATTCATCATATTGTGGTGAGGCCGAGAATTGTATAGGAATAACATATTGCTGGTAATCTTTCTCTGAACCAAAGTAAGCATAGCGTTTGTAAGCACTGTCAGGTTTATCCATACATAGTACACGACCATGTTCATCTATTACTTTATATACGACTTTGGGATACAATCTAGTACTGATTTTTTTTGTCTCTGTTTCGTTTGTTTTTTGAATGGATTCATCATGTGCAATATTATAGTTATCTGATAAGCCGGAAGGATTGTTCGCATCAGGAGTAAATTTATCAGATTTTTCAAGTTATTTTTCTTTTTTTCATATGTGGTAACCACATTGCTGTAATTTTTAATTATCTTTCTAATAGTTATTTTATGGTTGAATAACTTAATAATTATAAGTTTTTTCGATAATCAATTAAGTATAGTTGGTCATGGTTTTCCTGCTAGTTTATTTTTATGCTTTCAATGGAAAATATGTACGCTAATGGTAATTAAAAAGAGTAGGTGATATGGCTAAAACTAACTGTTTTTATTGATTTTGAGTTCTATATGTCTGAGATAATGTCTGATTGTAAAATGATGCTAATAATATGAACTTAATTAATGATGATTTTCGATTTAATTTACTTTTATAAATAGTTATAGTTATAGCTATAGTTATTTATAAACTGTCAGTTTTCTACTATTTGCTATTTTTTTATTTAATGTATTAAATTAAGGTGTGTAGCTAAGATATTCTTGGTCAAATCGTAGCAGGAGTAACTTTGAGTTCTTATTACTTTAGCGCTTATAGATATCCAACACATTTCGAGCATGACCAGCAAAGAGGTCGTTCGAAATACGGTATATATAATAAAATCAGGAGGTTGAGTATGGGTATTCTGTCATGGATTATCTTTGGCTTGATTGCGGGGATCATCGCAAAGTGGATTATGCCGGGTAATAATAGTAGTGGCATCATTATGACAGTGATTTTAGGAATTGTTGGTGCGGTCGTTGGCGGCTATATCAGCACATTTTTTGGTATGGGAAAAGTAGACGGCTTCAATCTGGGTAGTTTTGCGATTGCCGTTATTGGCGCGTTAGTTGTTCTGTTTATATATCATAAAGTTTCTAATTCATAGATCAGTAAAAATAATGAGTGTATATGGTTGATATTATATGTATCTTTTGTTGTAGGGCAAATTGGTTCCCGATGAATTTGTCATTTTCTTGCGCCGCGATGCAACTTGAAATCCATCAGGTGTAGCCGTTGGTATTCTATAACCGATAGAAATATAACCGATAGAAAAAGGGCGTGATGACTGAATGCCCTTTTTCGGCTGGGTGAATTTATTAACTTATTTCTCTAATGGAAGTGCAGCGTCGGCTCCCCATTCCGCCCATGAGCCATCGTATAGTGCGGCGTTTTTGTGGCCGATTATATCAAGCCCTAAGATTAAAACAGCAGCCGTCATACCAGAGCCACAACTGGTGATAATGGGCTGTTCCAAATCGACACCTTGTTGTTCGAAGATAAGTTTAATCTCATCCGGCGATTTATAACGTCCATTTTCAAGTAGTGTTGTCCACGGGACATTTTTTGAGCCGGGAATATGACCCATTCTTAAACCGGGGCGGGGTTCAGGTGCTTTGGCCTGAAAACGCTCTGCTGATCGGGCATCGATAAATTGCACTTGCTTCTTGTTATCGAGAATATCAAGGATTTGATGACGGGAAACGACACACTCAGGAGAAAAGCGGGTATTGAATACCTGAGCATCATGGCTGAATTCTCCCGATTCAGTTGGATAACCAGCCTGTTGCCAGCCTTGTAAACCACCTTCAAGAATACGGATGTTCTGTGCACCGAAATTCTTAAATGTCCACCATGCCCGGGGTGCTGAAAACATATTTCCCTGATCGTAAATGACTATCAGGTGCTGTTCACTGATACCCATTGCACTAACGGCTTTCTGGAACGTTTCCGGCTCAGGGAGCATATGCGGTAATGCACTCCGAAGGTTGGCTATTTTATCAAGATCAAAAAAGCAGGAACCCGTTATATGCTTCTCCAGCCATTTTTGCTGATAATCAATGGATTCAGTTGGCATAGGTGCACTGGCATCGATAATAACAACATTCTCATCATTGAGATGTTCATTTAGCCATTGTGGAGTAACAA
Source organism: Steinernema scapterisci (assembly GCA_000757745.1). Lineage (NCBI taxonomy): Eukaryota > Metazoa > Nematoda > Chromadorea > Rhabditida > Steinernematidae > Steinernema > Steinernema scapterisci. The sequence continues at coordinate 2,867 of AZBW01017857.1, forward strand.
AATACTGACTGTTCATAAGATTCCCCGTCATTGGATATTCCGCACGTCATGCTGCTAAATTGGCACGCTATAACTCTGAAGGCATATCGGCTGTTACTGTTGCCCGGATTGTGTATTTTCCTGATGTATCGTTTCAGGCTGTACTTGTTGTGTTTCTTCTGTTGAGGCCATTGAACGGTTATACATGTTCATTCCTGCTAAAATAATGCCTCCGATAGAGCCGAGGGTGAATAGGACAATAATAACAAGCAGGATCTTTTTCATCTTTGTTCCCGATAAAATTCTTAGTCATGTCGAAGGGCAAAAGTATATCGGCTTCTATATTCCTGACAAGCAATAAGCGATCTTCTGGCTTTTTCTGTAAAAAAGCTGGAAAGCTGTTCCCAATAATCACGATATCAGGCTGATCTGAGGGTAACTCTGTGGGAGAATAGGATGACAATTCTCATGCAGCAAAATATATGGCACTTTCCAGTTCAATAAAAAATCAAATCAGCCAATGGTATAAGGCGTTATCTACCCATATTGATGGCTTCATTCCCAGAGCACCCCAGCGTCAGATGATTGCAGAAGTGGCGAAAACACTGGCAGATGATGAAGGGCGGCATTTGGTAATAGAAGCCCCCACTGGAGTAGGAAAAACCTTATCCTACCTTATTCCCGGTATTGCGGTCAGTCGGGCTGAGCAAAAGCCATTAATAGTGAGTACTGCTAATGTGGCTTTACAGGATCAGATTTACAGTAAGGATCTGCCGTTATTACGAAAAATCATCCCGGATTTAAAATTCACCGGGGCGTTTGGTCGCGCGCGTTATGTTTGCCCGCGTAATCTGGAGGCTATTTGTGCCGCAGAGGGGGAGCAAATCGATTTAATGCTGCTGGTGGAAGATAAGACTGCTGTAGCCAATAGTGAAGAACGGGAACTGTGTCGCAGGTTACGCAATGATTACACCACTTTTGTCTGGGATGGTTTGCGGGATCACCATCAACTGGCACTGTCGGATTCGCTGTGGTCAAAAGTAAGCACTGATAAGATGAACTGTCTGGCGCGTAACTGCCAGTTTTACCAACGTTGCCCATTTTTTCTGGCCCGAAGAGAGATTGAAGATGCTGATGTCGTCGTTGCCAATCACTCTCTGGTGATGGCGGCACTGGAAAGTGAATCTGTCCTGCCGGAAGCTAAAAATATGTTATTGGTTCTGGATGAAGGCCATCATATTCCGGATGTTGCAAGGGATTCACTGGAGGTAGAAGGAGAAATTACGCTTTTTCAGCTTAATGGTCAGTTGGATTCTTTTATTCGTCATGTAGAGCAATATTTGCTCCAGTTCCGTCCGGCCAAACCACCTGCTTTGGCTGATATAACCCGCTTGCAGGCTCATTGTGAAAAAATCCGCGAGTGCTTCAGGGAGTTGGCTGATATTACTCAGACGTTACTGCCAGAACGTGGAGAAGCGGAGGAATACCTGTTTGAACTGGGAAAATTACCGGATAATTTATTGCTGTGCTGTCAGACACTTTTTAAGCTGACGGATGGGTTGCGTAGCTTATCTGAAGCGATTCTGAATGACCTCACCGATCAAACGGCGAAACAGGATATTGTCAGATTGCACCGGGCTATCTTGCTGACTAGCCGGACACTGGGTTATTTCGAGAATATGGCAAAGTTGTGGCGGTTGGCTTCGCTGGAAGAGTCTTCTCATGCTCCCATCTCAAAGTGGCTGACCCGCCGTTATGAGAAAAATCAATCACACCTTTACTTTCATTGCGCAGGTATCCGTGTCAGTGAACAATTAACCCAGTTATTGTGGAGAAACATTCCGCATATTGTCGTGACATCCGCAACATTGCGTTCTCTCAGCAGTTTTTCCCGCATTCAGGAGCTGACAGGGTTGCATGAAAATTATGACGATCGCTTTGTTACTTTAACGTCTCCCTTTGAACATGTCCGGCAAGGGCGTCTGATTATTCCACGCATGACACTGGAGCCTACAATTCATAATGAAACACAGCATCTTGAGCAGATGGCCCGCTATTTCCGTTCTCAGGTATTGCTGGGCGCGCATCAGGGGATGTTAGTGTTGTTTAGCAGCCAACGTGCAATGGACGGTTTTCTCGAGTTTGTAAAAGACTTACGCCTGATGTTACTGGTGCAGGGGGATCAGCCACGATACCGGCTGGTGGAAACCCATTGCAGGCGTATTGATGAAGGGCAGCCCAGTGTTCTGGTTGGGTTACAGTCTTTCGCTGAAGGGTTAGACTTGAAAGGCAATTACCTTTCACAGGTACACATCCATAAAATTGCTTTTCCGCCCGTCACAAATCCGGTCATTATCACTGAAAGTGAATGGCTTAAATCGCTGAAACGCTACCCTTTTGAAGTGCAGAGTTTACCGAGTGCTTCTTTCAGTCTTATCCAACAAGTAGGAAGACTTATACGCAGTCATGAGTGTCATGGAGATGTCATCATTTATGACAAAAGGCTTTTAACCAAGCGTTATGGCCCCCGTTTACTGGAGGCATTGCCGGTTTTTCCGATTGAGCAACCGGATATCCCTTCGGAAGAAGTATTACTGAAAATGAAAAAGGATAAATAATATAAAAGTTAATATTATTTATCCTTAAGACAAAATTCAGCTGATAACTGTTATTTATCCGATTTTTTTCAGGAAGCAGGTTTTTAACACTAACCCTTTGATTTTATCAGCGTTACATTCGATTTCGTCTTCACGGTGGGTCAGGCGAATATTTTTAATTAATGTGCCACGTTTCAGCGTCTTAGAGGTGCCTTTGACTTTCAGATCTTTGATGACCTGAACTGAATCACCATCATTCAGCAGGGCACCATTGGAATCTTTAACTTCGATATCCATTGTATATTTTCCTCATGTTTATTTTTAAAGCAGGTAGGATTATAGTGAGAAAAATTATTTTTTTAAAGGTTAGTGTGATTTTTTAGGTTATAACTTCTGTTTTGAATGTTTTTAATAATAAAAAGGCCGTAGTAACGGCCTGATGACTGTTTTTTATCTCATAGCTCAATATTGGCTTCAAGAAACCATAAAAACTTATCGAGATCACGGGAAGCGGCAGTGAACATATCTGCTGTATCCTCATCTTTGGCATCACCAATAGCCTGACGGATACCATTAGCAACGACGGCATAACGATCGGCCAGTGCTTTTAAGTGATCCTGTACATTGTGAATATCCGTCGGGTAACTTTCCAACTGAGTTCCTTTGTGAACTTCTTCAAGTGTGCCCATCGCAATACCACCCAGTTGTACGACACGTTCGGCAAAAGTATCGAGATGATCAACGAGTGCAGCACGGAAATCATCCAGCATTTTATGGATAGCAATAAAGTTTCTGCCGCGTATATTCCAGTGTGCCTGTTTAGTCATCAAAGACAGGTCAGTAAACTGGATTACCATATGATTCAGTGCATAAATTGAACTTTGTTTAACGCCTTCGCTGATATTATTACGGGTGTGAATCAGTTTGGAGGCATTCTTTCTGACAAATTTTGCGGTACTCATTTTTAATGCTCCCTTAATTTAAATTTATGACATGGAATACATTAAAAGTAGCCTAACATTGAGCAGACGTCATATCGATTTATGCTATCGAATTGATAGTTAATAAAAATATCGTTAATTAATATCGGAGATAGTAAAAACCGAAAGATATTAATACCTTTCGGTTTTCATGGGCTACTGACGGGAAGTTTATGCAACTTTTTCGATTTTAGTTTTTTGCTTCATGGTTGAAGTGGAACCAATTGAGGCACAAATTATGCACAGAAGGGCAAGCCACTGGGTCATGGTCAAATGTTCATTCAGGAAAATAATGCCGGATAAGGCACCCAGTGCGGGTTCCAGACTCATTAAAGTACCGAATGTTTTGGCTGGCAGACGTGTCAGCGCAATCATTTCCAAAGTATAGGGAAATGCCGTTGATAAGATGGCGATACCCAGAGCAACAGGCAGTAATGAGACGTCAAACATAAGCTCCGGCCCGGTTTGGATGAACCCGATCGGAAAGAAAATAACGGCCGCAATTAATGAACCGATAGAAACTGTAGCTGCACCATGACCGGCTCCGGCACGTTGGCCGAAGATAATATAAAGTGCCCAGAAAACACCGGCTCCCAATGCATATATAATACCGACAGGATCGAGTGTGCTGACATCATTACCGATAGGTAACAGAAAACCTAATCCGGCAATAACCAATATGATCCAGAGAAAATCTACTGGTCGGCGTGAGGAAAACATAGCGACAGCCAGCGGGCCGGTAAATTCAAGTGCGACGGCAATTCCGAGGGGAATTTTGGATAATGCCATGTAAAACAGATAATTCATTCCACCGAGTGAAATACCGTAAGCGAGGAGAGGGAGGATCGATGAGCGGGTGAATTTTAGCCGCCAGGGTTTAAAAATCAGAAATAGAATAATCGTCCCCAATGCAAGTCTCAGGGCAGTCACACCAGGCGCACCAATGACATGAAATACGGTTTTGGCTAGTGATGCACCAGCCTGAATTGATGTCATTGAAATTAATAATAAAACGATAGGAAGCAGGGGAAAAGATGCTGCCCGATGTTTAGAAAAGGACATTTACAGAAAACCTCAATTACAACATGTTATTTAGGAGAGCCATCTTCGCAGTGAAATAGCCAGAATACAACAGTATTATCATGCCTTATGAGCATTAAATTCGCGTATAAAAAGAATAAGCATGAAGTATAGTCATTAATTCTGCTTAATTCATATATTGTGAAAGCAAGATATCCATGTAAAAGTAGTATGTTAAAATCCATTGATGATTTTATCATCTTTAATTATTATGCTATTTCCTTAATGTAAATTAAGTATGAATTTCAGGAGAGAAAATATGATAATAAGAGCCGCTTCTATGCAGGATGTTGATGATGTTTTATTACTTTATAAAACATTATTCAGCGAAATGGCTGAGTTACAGCCTGACAGATGGAAAAAAGTCTCACAGGATAGAGAATTTATCATATCTACTCTTCGTGATGATAACTTTAAATTATTAGTAGCAAGGGATGATAATAACAATATAACAGGTTTTTGTATTGCACAGAAAAAACAGACACCTCCATTTAAGTGCCTTGTTCAGAGAACATATGGCTATATTATTGATGTTATTGTCAGTCAGAATGTAAGAAGTCAGGGCATTGGTCATAAGCTATTAACAGAAATGAATAAATGGGCGCAGGAAAATAATTTAACTCACTTGGAACTGAGTGTTTTATCTGAAAATATTGCAGCAACGAAGTTTTATGAAAGAGAGGGATACAAAGAAGTCAATAAACTGATGGCAATTACATTGTAATTATGGAGTGAAATATGAAAGTTTCCTTAATAGATTTAGATAAAAATAACTATCAGAAAGTTATGTCTCTTGAGCTTGAATACGGTCAGGAGCAGTTTGTTGCATCAAATGCGGAGTCAATTGCAGAATCAAAATTTAATCAGTATTGTAGGCCAAGAGTCATTATTTTTGGCAAAGAGATTGTTGGTTTCGCTATGTATGAGCGCTGTGTGAATGAGGGAAAGCCGAACGAATATAATCTTTATCGGATGATGATTGATAAAGATTATCAGAATAAAGGAATTGGCAGTATTGCCATGAAATTATTACTGGATGAAATGAAAGAATATACGGATTGTCACAAGATATCTGTCTGTTATGATGAAACAAGTCAACGGCATAGCAAGTTTTACCAACGTTTCGGTTTTTATTGAAGTAGGTTATTGTGATGAGCATGAAGAAATGTTAGCAGAAATTGTTGTGGAAAATAAAACGAGTTATCTGTAAAGCGCTCATTTAAAAATGAACAGACAGTTTTCGTATGATGAACATTTGTAGTAGAAGTTACAGGTAAATTAATTTCCCGGAACCTTGCTAAATGCAGGTTTGTCTGCCAGAATTTTAAACAAGTAGGCAGTAAGTTTATTTGATGTATCCTCGAATTTTTCAAGTAAAAATACGATAAGCCTTCAAACTTCTGTGGTGAAATAATGGAAATAGGGAAACGCTTTAATGATAGCTTTATCTTAAAATTATTACTATTTATCATGATTGCCGGATTGGGGTTAAGAGTACCAATATCTTATATCCCGCCGATGTCACAGGAAATTATTGACGATTTAAAAATAAGTTACTCTACCTTTGGTTTAATAACATCATTGTCACCGTTGTGTTTTTTCTTTTTTTCTCCATTAACACCTTATTTTGAAAGAAGAATAGGTTTACATAAAACCTTATTAATGACATTTATTGTTGCCATTGTTGCGTACATCTTAAGGTTAAATAGCTCTCTGACATTACTGTTGGCTTCTACAGTCATGTTTGGGTTTGCAATCGCATTGGGTAATATTGCTTTACCTTCTTTCTTTAAAAGTCTGGGAAGTAACCGAGTCGCTCTTCTGTCATCCTCTTATACTGCATCTTTATATTTGGGACCAGCAATGGCGACCGGTCTGACGTTACCAGTTAAGCATATGCTGGGTTTTTCTTGGAATGAAGTTTCCTGGATTTGGGTACTTATTCCAATATTTTCAGTGATATTAATCCTGCTCTTTTCTGGTAAAAAACAAAAGAAATCACTAGGTAACTCAAATATTCGGAATAATGATGATGATAAACCAGTGAAGGTGATTAACCCGTGGTCAAGCATTTCATGCTGGATGATGGCCGTCTATTTTTCTGTTTTATCGTTTAACTTCTATATTATTACGGCATGGTTTCCTGAAATTATCAGCTCTTATGGTATGGAGCAGACGGAAGCCGCATCTTATGCTGCCCTGTTCTCATTAGTTGCAATCCCTTTTGCAACACTTACTGCATTTTATATCTATAAAATAAAAAGACAGGTAATTATGTTTGTGATTAATCCTGTTATTGGTATGCTGGGGATTGTTTTATTTGTTTATGGTCAAAAACATTTTATTCCTGTTGCGGTGATGATCATGGGTATTGGTGCAGGTATTTGTACCGGAGTGGCATTCTTACTGCCACTACTGCGTTTTAATCATACTACTAATATCACAAAAGCAAATTCAATGATGCAGTCAATCGGTTATTTAATTGCATTCTGTGGCCCGCTTATTTCTGGTTATATCCATGATGTTACCGCTTCCTGGACTTTTGTTCTGTGGTTACTTTTCCTCGTTTTGGCAATCCAAGGAATTTTGGGAATAATAATCGGAAGGAATGAAAAACTTGACGCGGCTTAATGTGTAACTCCAAGTAAAACCTAAGAAAATAATTAGCGGTTTTTATAACCGCTAATTACCAAGCGTGTATATTTCACATCTATATTTCTATTACCATCCCTGTTTCTTTACCATAAACACTGCGTATATAGCCTCTTGCTATCTGTTCACCCGTGCAGGTTTCTTGTCCGGGGAAGAATCTGGCATAACTGGTAAATGATTCATCCAATAATTTAGGACTGACTACGTTGATTCGGGCATCTGTGATTTCAGTAGCAGCGGAGCGGACAAAAGCCTCAATAGCACCGTTGGTTACGGCTGTTTGGGAGCCATTAGGTGACATTATTTTGCCAACAATACCTGATGTCAAAGTAATTGAGCCGCTGGGTTTTATGTATTTTAAGGCTCGGAGTGCAACATTAATCTGACTCAGGGCTTTATTCCTGATACTTTCCTCATAATCACGTAGGTTATCCGGCTTTGCCCAGTTGGTTTTACCAAATGCACATATAATAGCTTCAAACATTTTATTTTTAGATAAAAAATCATCTAATTGTTGATTATCAAAAACATCAAGTGGATATTCAGATGAATTACGGCTGGCCTGAACAATTTCAAGACTTGTATGGTTATCAGTCAACAAAGGATGGTATTTTTTAATGTTACTGATAATGTGTTTTCCTATATTTCCTGTTGCTCCTATCACTAATATTCTCATATTGATAACTCCGTAATTGAATAACAGTTAGCCGGATAAATCATGTTTATTTTATTTTTGAGTGTAGTTCATTCCTATATTCTTTCAGTACTTCATCAATAACCCAACTGGTACGTGCAGAAGATATACCATTCGAAGGGATTATGCCTTTTCCTTGTAATTGCTGAATTATCGTTTGTATAAATGGCATTTGAATGTGTTTCGGATTTTCGAAATGAAACTGATGCAGTGTATTGCTTTCATCATAATATAAAATTGGAGAGTCACCGAATGTGGAAAAAGTTATTTTACCTTTTGTACCAATTATCTCGGTTTTATCTTCACGAGAACCTGCAACAAAATTCCAGATGCCAATACCCTGCACTTGATTTTCAAACATGAATGACATTGAGACACAATCTTCTGCCGGATACGCTTTTGCCTGAGAATTCGCATGCCCTCTGACGGAAACAATTTTTCCCAGAAGGAAATCCAGTATATCCAGTGTGTGGCAGGCTAAATCAACAAATAATCCGCCACCGGATATTTCTGGCTGCACAAACCAGGGCAGATTTTCGGGATCAAGATAGCGAGATTCCATTTCCCTGAATAACTGGCAGCTTACCATACGCGGAGAACCAATAGCGCCTAAGTCAATGAGTTCTTTTATTTTTATAAATCTCGGCAATGCCCTACGGTAATAAGCGACGAATAATGGAACATTATAACGTTGGCAGGCAGCAATCATTTCATTACATTCTGAAAATGTCAGAGCCATTGGTTTTTCTACATAAACAATTTTACCGGCAGCGGCAGCTAATAAAGTATATTTTTTATGGCTGGATGGTGGTGTTGCAATATAAACAGCATCAATCTCGGGATCGTTAATCAAAGATTCAGCATCAGAATACCATTTAGGAATATTATGCCTGTCGGAAAAATCTTTGGCTAAAGCGGCATTTCGCCTCATAACAGCAATTAATTCTGAATTTTCCAGTTTATAAAAAGCAGGGCCACTTTTGACTTCAGTTACATTACCACAACCAATAATACCCCATCTGATTTTCTGCATTTTATTTTTCCGGTAGATTCATTTGTTAAATAGTAAATATCCCTTTCTAGTTTATAGTAACCCTGTTTCTTATTCTATATTTGCATAGGGCAACTAGTATTGTGGCATTAGAGAAATTTATTACCCTGATATCAATGTAACATATAGAGAAACCCTGATCGTCGGCTTCACTGATCGCGATGAAAGCATTCTGGCGATACTTTTTTCTTCTTGTGGCATAATGGGCAACTATCGATTTTTCCAAATTCCCTTTTTATTCACTTTAAGAGCAAAAGTTGTGTTAAGTACAAACAACATCACTATGCAGTTTGGCAGTAAGCCTCTGTTTGAAAACATTTCTGTTAAATTCGGTAACGGCAACCGCTATGGCCTGATTGGTGCCAATGGAGCGGGTAAGTCAACTTTTATGAAAATTTTAGGTGGAGACTTAACACCGACTTCCGGTAATGTCAGTCTCGACCCGAATGAACGTCTGGGTAAATTACGTCAGGATCAGTTTGCCTTTGAAGAATACACTGTCTTGGATACGGTTATCATGGGTCACACAGAGTTGTGGGAAGTGAAACAGGAGCGTGACCGTATTTATGCTATGGCAGAAATGAGCGAAGAAGACGGCTATCGTGTCGCTGATCTGGAAGTTGCTTATGGTGAAATGGATGGCTATAGCGCAGAAGCCCGTGCCGGAGAATTATTACTGGGTGTTGGTATTCCGGTAGAGCAGCACTATGGCCTGATGAGTACTGTTGCTCCGGGTTGGAAATTGCGTGTCCTGCTGGCTCAGGCACTGTTTTCTGATCCTGATGTTCTGTTACTTGATGAGCCAACCAACAACCTGGATATTGATACTATCCGTTGGTTGGAGCAAGTGCTGAATGAGCGCAACAGTACCATGATTATCATTTCCCATGACCGCCACTTTCTGAACACAGTATGTACTCATATGGCTGATTTGGATTACGGTGAACTGCGTCAGTTCCCCGGTAATTATGATGAGTATATGGTGGCAGCAACTCAGGCCCGTGAACGTCTGGTGGCAGATAATGCTAAGAAAAAGGCTCAGATTGCAGAGTTGCAGTCGTTTGTCAGTCGCTTCAGCGCGAATGCGTCTAAATCCAAACAGGCCACTTCACGTGCCCGCCAGATTGACAAAATTCAGTTAGAAGAAGTGAAGGCTTCCAGTCGCCAGAATCCGTATATCCGTTTTGATCAGGATAAAAAGCTGTTCCGTAATGCACTGGAACTCGAAGCTTTGACGAAAGGTTATGATAATGGCCCGCTGTTTAATAACCTGAATCTGTTGATGGAAGTTGGCGAAAAAATGGCGGTGATTGGTGAGAATGGTATCGGTAAAACGACACTATTGAAAACACTGATCGGTGAAACTGAACCAACCAGCGGCACGGTTAAGTGGTCTGAAAATAGCACTATTGGCTATTATGCGCAGGATCATGCCGGTGATTTTGATGGTGAACTGACTGTCTTTGAATGGATGAGTCAGTGGAGACGTGAAGGTGATGATGAACAGGCAGTACGTAGTGTACTGGGGCGTTTATTATTCAATCAGGATGATATCAGGAAGAAAGTCGGCGTCTTGTCCGGTGGTGAAAAAGGCCGGATGTTGTTTGGCAAGCTGATGATGCAAAAGCCGAATATTCTGGTGATGGATGAACCGACCAACCATCTGGATATGGAATCTATCGAGTCGCTGAATCTGGCACTGGAACTCTATCAGGGCACGCTGATTTTTGTTTCCCATGACCGTGCTTTTGTCAGCTCATTAGCCAGCCGTATTCTGGAAATAAAATCCGATAAGGTTGTTGATTTTAAAGGTACTTATGATGAGTATCTGAGAAGTCAGGGGATTGTTGTGTAAACCTGCTTATTGATGACCCCGTTTTAACGGGGTCAGTCATTCTTACTTTCTTACTTTCGGCATACTTCACACTCAGGATCTTTCGCTAATTTTATTTCACGGAACTGCATTGTCATTGCATCGAACAGTAATATTTTTCCTTTGATAACCTTTCCGTACTGAGCCAGTAGTTTAATTGCTTCCATAGCCTGTAATGAGCCGATTGTACCTACAAGTGGTGCCATTACGCCCGCTTCAACACAGGTCAGGCTATTTTCACCAAATAATCGGCTAAGACAACGGTAGCAAGGCTCTTCCTCATGATAGGTAAAAACTGACAGTTGCCCTTCCATCCGTATGGCAGCCCCGGAAACCAAAGCCGTTTTATGCTGGTAACAGAGGCGGTTAAGTTGTTCGCGGATGGCAACATTATCGGTACAATCCAGTACAACATCATGTCGGGTAATTAACTGGCTTAACGCTGGGTCATCTAATAACCCTTCGATAGGGTGGACAGCAATATGAGGATTTATCTCCCGCAGCGTTAGAGAGGCTGAATGCACCTTAGCCATACCAATGCGTTCATCACGGTGCAGGGTTTGGCGTTGTAAATTAGAGAGAGAAACAGTATCAAAATCCAATAATGTGATTGTCCCAACTCCCGCAGCCGCCAGATATTGAGAAGCGGCACAACCGAGACCACCCAGACCAACGATCAGCACGTTGGCGGATTTTAATTTTTCCTGCCCGTCAAAATCGAACCCCCGCAGAACAATTTGCCGATTGTAGCGAAGTGTTTCTTCATCTGTGAGTTCATTAATCATTTTTTATTTATTGATTTTTCAGCAGTTGATTGAAAAATTCTATTTGCACAGTTTCTCCTGCTGCAACAGAACCTCGCTCCCGTTCAAGAACAATAAAGCAATTACCAAGACTGTATGAACTGAAAATATGGGAACCCTGATGACCGGTGGTTTTTACTTCTAATTCACCCTGTTCAGTAAGTGCTGCAATCCCGCGTTGGAAATCCAGCCTGCCGGGTGATTTTTTCAGTGGAGTAACTGCTTTGGCATTAAGGCGCATGGGAGGCTGCCATGAGCTGAAACCGGACAGGTGTGCAATCAGCGGTTGGACCAATTGATAGAATGTCAGAACAGCGGATACCGGATTACCCGGCAGGCCACAAAACCATGCTTTTTCCAGCTTACCGAAAGCAAAAGGTTTACCGGGCTTAATGGCTAATTTCCAGAAGCTAATCTGGCCCACTTCGTCCAGAATCTGTTTCGTGTAATCAGCTTCACCTACGGAAACTCCACCACTGCTGATGACTAAATCGGCTTGTGCATTGGCTTGCGCGAAAGCGCGATGCAGGGCGTCAGGATCATCAGGAATGACGCCGAGGTCGATAACATCACAATCCAGTTTTTCCAGCATCAGGCGAACTGCAAAGCGGTTAGTGTCGTAAATTTGTCCGGCTTGTAATGGCTCACCAATGGCCTGTAATTCGTCACCGGTAGAAAAAACTGCAACTTTTAATTTGCGGATCACGTCAATTTTTGCAATGCCCAGTGAGGCCAGCAGAGGCAATTGTGCTGTCGAAAGCTTAATGCCTTGTGGCAGAACAACCGTATTTTGGGCAATGTCTTCGCCAATGGTGCGGATATTCTGCCCCTGACGAACTGGGTGGGTAAACCGAACGCCCGTTTCAGTTGTTTCCGTCTGCTCCTGCATAACAACAGCATCGGCGCCTGTGGGGATTGGAGCGCCTGTCATAATACGGATACAGGTGCCTGAGGGCCATTCTCCCTGAAACGGAACACCAGCCAGCGCTTTTCCTGCCAGCGGTAAAGTTTTTGTTTCATTCAGATCAGCCAGACGAATGGTATAACCATCCATCGCTGAATTATCAAAAGGGGGAACATTAATCGGAGAAATAATATCTGTGGCCGTAACGCGGCCTGCTGAATACATCAGGCTGATTGTTTCTGTTTCGGTGAGAGAAGCGGTTTGGGACAGTAGTTTTTCCAGCGCCTGTTCGAGTGAAATTAAGCCTGAGGTGTAACAATGATCCATGAAAACTCCCAATGTGCGGCAAATAGCATAGTGGCATTATGGCAAAGATCCTTTTAATGGGAAATTATTATGCCTGACAGATTGAAGATGATTCTCTGAAAAGTAAAGGAAAGCAATTCTGATTGATTAATAAAAGATGCATATCATATCTATGATTTGCTATAACTAAATAACGACAATTAAAACAATCAATTACATAAGAATTTAATCACTATGAGTAACCAAGTAGCAGCATCTGATGATCGTCATTATCTGGCTATTCAAATCGCATTGAGCGGATTCCTTGCTTTGGTTGTTGCGATGGGAATAGGGCGCTTTACTTTCACTCCACAAGTTCCGCTGATGATTGCTGAATCACAGTTCACGCTGACGCAAGCCGGAATTGTGGCAGCCTTTAATTACCTTGGCTATTTTGCCGGCTCTTACGATGCGATGCGGGCGAAGCGATTTGTGGAATATCGCCTGTGGGGAGGGCTTTGGGGGGCGGTTATTATTACACTTCTGTCCGCCTTGCTGGATGGCCCGGTATTACACAGTATCGCCCGCTTTTTTATTGGCTGGGCAAGTGGCTGGACATTGGTATTGGTAGCGGCATGGTCGAACGATGAACTGGCAAAGCTGAATCGTCCGGGGCTGAGTGCCGCCGTTTTTGCCGGAACCGGGATTGGGATTCTGGTCAGTGGAGTGCTGGCGGTAGGAATTCAGTCGTGGGGAATGGGTGCGTCTCAGGCATGGCTTATTTATGGCATTCTGGCTTTATTGTGCAGTATTTATGCCAGCCGCTATTTACCACGGCGGGGAGAACTGCATCGGCCACAAGTTGCAATGCAAAAACTTGCTTTAACACCTGAAATCAAGCGGCTGGTATGGAGTTATTCGCTTGCCGGATTCGGCTATATTCTGCCTGCAACATTCCTTTCTCAAATGGCTTCAGAGCGTTTTCCCGGCAGCCTGTTTGCGCAATTTGTCTGGCCGATATTCGGGGGAGCTTCAGTTATCGGTATTGTGCTGGGAATTTTGCTACGCCACATCTCTACAGCGCAAATTCGTCTGGCTATTACACTCTGGCTTCAGGCTCTGGGAATTTTGGCAGCAGAAGTTTTACCTGGAATCAGTGGCCTTATCATCGGCGCATTTCTGGTCGGCGGCGGTTTTATGTGTGTGGTACAGCTGGCGTTGCTGTATGGGCGTGAACTGGCTCCCAATCATACCCAGTATATGGCTGGGCTATTAACTACCGGTTATGCTTTGGGGCAATTGGTCGGCCCAGTGCTATCAGCTATTTCGACATGGCTGACAGGTAAATTGGAACCTGCGCTATATGTTGCATTTATTGGTTTGGTTATCGCCGGATTGCTGGTCTTTAATCGCAATAAAATTTCCCGTGAATAATCCTGATTTGGCGCATTGATGCTGTACAGGTATAGTTATGCGCCTGTCCTGATTGAAGACAGAATACAGCCGGTAGGACGCTAATTTGAATGGTGGCAGGTATAGCTATTCGATATTCAATATTGATATAGTTGTTCGTGGTAATAATGTGAGTGAATGCCCCATCAGTAGATATCATGTAATGGAAGTATTATCTTTGGAGAATCCGATGTCATCCTTAAGTACAGAAGCCGCGTTGGTGCATTCGGCACTGGTTGAGCGTGGTCTTGAAACCCCACTGCGTGAACAGACTTTAGAGCCTGAAGTGCGTAAAGTCCGCATCGAGGAACATATGACAGAAATTATGAAACTGTTAAACCTCGATTTGAGTGATGACAGTCTGGCGGATACGCCGTGTCGTATTGCGAAAATGTATGTGGATGAAATATTTTCCGGCTTAGATTACAGAAACTTTCCGAAAATCACTCTGATAGAAAATAAAATGAAAGTCGATGAGATGGTGACAGTACGGGATATCACATTGACCAGTACCTGCGAACACCATTTTGTGACTATCGATGGGAAAGCCACTGTAGCTTATATTCCTAAGGATAAAGTCATTGGGCTATCGAAAATTAACCGCATCGTCCAGTTTTTTGCACAACGCCCGCAGGTACAGGAGCGGCTGACCCAGCAAATTCTGATTGCGCTTCAGGCTTTGCTTGGGACGAATAATGTGGCTGTTTCTATTGATGCTGTGCATTACTGTGTCAAGGCTCGTGGTATCCGCGATGCCACCAGCACCACAACGACTACATCTCTTGGCGGTTTATTTAAGTCCAGTCAAAATACGCGACAGGAATTTTTGCGTGCTGTGCGCCACCTGCACTTATCGTGATGAATCTGTGTTGTCATGATGAGTAGTAAACTAAATTGCGGAGCAGCGAGCCACAGGATTACGGTGCTTGATAGCGTACGTGGTTTCGCTGTTCTGGGCATATTATTACTGAATATCTCCGGTTTTGCGTTGCCATATGCCGGTTATACCAACCTCTTTTATAAAGCTGAGGTTCTATTTTCTGACGTATTAACATGGTCTGTCCTGAACACTTTTGCTCAGGGAAAATTTTTATTTATCTTAACGCTGTTATTTGGCGCCTCACTTGAGTTATTGAGGCAACGGGAGCATCACTGGAATCGTTGCCGGTTGATAATTCTGGCTGTTATTGGTTTATTACACGGAATTTTGCTATGGGATGGCGATATCTTGTTGTCATATGGTCTGGTCGGCCTTCTGGCACTACATTGGATTAATAATCGTCCCAAGTTGTTTGAGCGGGGCATTGTCTTATACTTGTTTGGGTTGATGATGTTCTATCTGTTGGGGCTATTTCCGGTCGAGGAAAACAGTACTTTTTGGTGCCCTTCAGATCAGGATATTCTGCATGAGAGTTACTGGAAAACTCAGGGCGGGTTAGTCGCAATAAAACATCGTCTAAACCAGATCGGTGGCGTGGTGATAGTGACCATTGCGCAGTATGGCTGGCAGCTTCTGGGAACAGTGCTTTGCGGCGCAATGCTATTACGTAATGGTTGGCTGAAGGGAGAGTACAGTCTTTCTCACTATCGTCGTGCGGCTCTGTGGCTATTTGTGAGCGGCCTGTTGATTCAGTCTGTTGCGCTGTCAGTATTGTATTTAGATCCTTACAGTTACTTCTCTGCCTGGACAATCCGCCAGACCATCACTGAATTAGCGACACCTTTTATAGCGTTATCATATGTGGCGCTGATTTATGGATTCTGGCCAGTCATATTTCGCTGGCGGGTGGTTTTCTGGTTACAGCAGGTTGGCAGAATGGCATTGACCTGCTATTTGATGCAAACTTTAATTTGCACCACACTCTTTTATCATTTTGGGTTATTTAATCAATTTACCCGTTTGGAATTGTTAATATTTATCCCTTTTATCTGGGTATGTAATATCAGTTTTTCCTGCTGGTGGTTAAAACGTTATCAGCAAGGGCCTGCTGAAAAACTTTGGCGGGCACTGTCTGGAAAGCTGTAAGAAAGATTCTCAACTGTTAAGAGCCTATTACCAGAAGAAAGATAGGCTCTTTTTATTTTTATTTGTTGCGATGCTTATTTTCCATTTCCTGTAACTCTTCTGGTGATACAGCAGGGTAGCCTTTAGTGCCTGTTGGAGTGATCTGCTGGCTGGGAATGGGGGTTAACGGTCCCAGAAAACGAGGTTCTCGCTTTAAAATATACAAATCAGCCCAAGCGCCAAGGCGGGCTAATACTTCACGAAAACGTACAGTCATCATATTCTTAGGAGAAGAGACGGCATAACACTGTGCTTCTATGCCCATATGCATTGCAATAAAGAGGGCGCGTTCACAATGGAAACGTTGAGTGATAATAGTGAAGTCGTTAGTATCAAATACCTTGCGAGTTCTGACAACCGAATCTAATGTCCTGAAGCCCGCAAAATCCATCACAATTCTAGAGGCCGGAATACCTGCCTTAATGAGATCTCTTCGCATCGTATTGGGTTCATTATAGCTGTGTTGGGCATTATCTCCGCTTAATAGCAGATATTTGACCTTTTCACTGTTATAGGCATTAACAGCCCCTTGAATACGATAGAAATAATATTGGTTATATGCGCCGGTTTTATAATACTTTGATGTGCCTAAAACCATGCCCACTTCTCGCTCAGGAAGCTGTCTGAGATCATCAAAAATATAGGGAGCAGTTTTCCAGCTGATCCAGCGATCAAGCATAATAGCTGATAGCGTAAAAACAGCTATTATGAAGATTAGACTGGTAATTAGATGCTTCCTCATTATTTTTGCCTTTTATATAACCGTAACCAAGTCATTAAAGGCTACTTTACTTGGAATATTGAAGCAAGTGTTGGATTAATCACATGAATATAAAAACGAATTATCGGTTAAGTGCCTGCCGGTATTTACGGCAGGCATGAATATTATCAGAATGATGTGCGTTTATAGATGCGGTATTCTGGTTTCCAGAAATTACGCTCAATCGCTTCTTCCAGTGCATCTTCTGAAGTAACTGTTGCTACACCCTGAATCTGGGCTTTTTTCGCTACTTCTTTGGCTATCTTACGGGAAACACCCTGAATGTCATCGATCAATGGCAGTAATGGGCCAGATCCGGTTTGTGCCAGAGGAGAGCAGTCTGCTAATGCACGGCTGGCTGCCATTAGCATGTCATCTGTCACACGCTTGGCACCTGAAGCAATAACACCTAACCCGATACCCGGGAAGATATAAGAGTTATTACACTGCGCAATCGGGAATTCCTGACCTTCATACTGCACCGGTGAGAACGGGCTGCCGGTTGCGACCAGCGCTTTACCTTCGGTCCAGTTAATGATGTCTTCTGGACGTGCTTCCACGCGCGATGTCGGATTTGACAATGGCATGACAATCGGGCGTTCACAGTGTTTATGCATTTCACGGATAATTTCTTCTGTGAACAGGCCGGACTGACCAGAAACACCAATCAGAACAGTCGGTTTTGCGTTACGGACAACATCCATTAATGACAGACTGTCTTTATCGACATCCCAGGATTGCAGTGTGCTGCTTTTCTGAACCAGTACGCTTTGGAAATCCAGCAAATTCGGTTGCTTATCAGTGAGTAAACCGAAACGATCGACCATGAATACACGGGCACGAGCCTGTTCATCACTCAGACCTTCCGATTTCATCTGCGCGATGATTTGCTCGGCGATACCACAGCCCGCAGAACCGGCACCAAGGAAAGTGACTGTCTGGTCTTTCAATTGACGGCCTGCGGCACGACTGGCTGCAATCAGGCTACCGAGAGCAACAGCGGCTGTACCCTGAATATCATCATTGAAGCAGCAAAGATCATTCCGGTAACGGGTCAACAGCGGCATAGCGTTATTCTGCGCAAAGTCTTCGAACTGTAACAGAACATTCGGCCAGCGGCGTTTTACTGCCTGAATGAATTCATCGACGAAATCATCATATTCCTTGCCTGTAATACGGGGATGACGCCAGCCCATGTACAGTGGGTCATTCAGACGTTGCGGGTTGTTTGTACCTACATCCAGCACGACAGGCAGGGTATAAGCAGGGCTGATCCCGCCACAGGAAGTATATAAAGATAATTTACCGATAGGGATACCCATACCACCAATTCCCTGATCGCCAAGCCCCAGAATACGCTCACCATCGGTGACAACGATAACTTTAACATTCTGTTTGGTGGCATTTTGCAGCATGTCATCAATATAAGCCCGGTTCGGGTAAGAGATGAACAAACCTCGGGCACGGCGGTAAATATCAGAAAAATGTTCACACGCTTCACCTACTGTCGGCGTGTAAATGATAGGCATCATTTCGCTGAGATGGGCGTCAAGGAGCCGGTAGAAAAGAGTTTCGTTCGTATCCTGAATATTCCTCAAATAAATATGTTTATCCGCATCGTTTTTAAAATCGCGGTATTGGCGATAGGCGCGTTCTGCCTGCTCTTCTATTGTTTCAACGGCTTGAGGCAATAAGCCATGCAAATTGAAATTGCTGCGTTCTTCTTCCGTAAAGGCGCTGCCTTTGTTTAGCAGGGGAAACTCCAACAGGATGGGGCCAGCGTAGGGAATATAGAGAGGACGTTTACTTTCGTGTTCCAGTTCCATGATGCTTACTCTTTGGACTAATCAAAAACAAAATCGACTATAGATCCTAAGAAGATAAAAAAAATAAGTACAGTAAATGTTACTTAAATATATTTATATTAGGCAAAAATGAGAGATAACATGCAGAATTAGCTAATTAAATGTTATTTAATTCTTCAGTTTTGCCCAAAAATCTTACAGGATGATCAGAATGTATGGTGTTCTATTTGTTTGCAACCGAGAAAATTCAAAGTAGATTCGGTTGCATTCCAATGGGAAAGTTGACCATTTTTCCCTTCTACAAGTATTGCCCGTTTGATCGAATGGCAGTCACTTCCTGACATATTCATCAGTATCAGAGCTGCCTGTAAAGGAGGTAAGCTAGGGTTAAATGCGGCATTTTCTGCATAGCGACCAGTATAAACGCGGTTTTGCTCATCTATCAGTGCAACACCAGAGTGGGACTGACTATAGGGTGCGTGGCTCTGATTTGCGGCATTTAATGCTGCCAGAACACATTCATCTTCGGTATCCAATTGATAGCCATGATGAATAGTATCTAACAGTAAATGGGTGACAGATAAATCACGTGGGCCAAATGCTTCTGGCAGATAATCCGCCAGTGTCAGGCGTGGGCGCTCAGGCAAACAGATTTCCAGTTGTGTTCCGCTGTTTAACTCATTCATAAACTGGCGACAGTGACCACAAGGGGAGTAATT
Source organism: Steinernema scapterisci (assembly GCA_000757745.1). Taxonomy (NCBI): domain Eukaryota; kingdom Metazoa; phylum Nematoda; class Chromadorea; order Rhabditida; family Steinernematidae; genus Steinernema; species Steinernema scapterisci. The sequence continues at coordinate 22,566 of AZBW01017857.1, forward strand.
AATGGTGATAGACACCAGTTTTTTCTCACCACGCAACCAAGCATGAGTAATGGCTGATTGCTCGGCATGAACAGTCTGCTGTAATGGAACGCCAATAAATTCCATATTGGCACCAAAGTAGAGGTTGCCGCTTTCTCCCCGGACGATGGCCCCGACACGAAAGTCTGATATAGGGGAAATGGCACAGGCCGCAGCGAGTGGTAGCAGGGCAAGTTCCAGTGCATGATCATCAAAGCCGCAGGCCTGCTTGATTAACTCAACCTGCTCTGCTGTCAGCATAGCTGGAAAATCGTCATTACCAATATAGGGCAACAGCGCCTTTTGTAATTCAGGCGTGATTTCTGACCAGATAGCATGAAAACGAGCTTGCATATAAATAATCTCCAAATTAATTGCAGGTTATTCTAGGATGACTGCTCAGGTTTATAATGTGATATGTGCCATATAATTCATGAAATTTTTGTAACAAAAATATTATTTTAGCAACCTATGTCAAATTTTTACGCTCTGAATGCGTTTTCTGATGCTCATCACTCACTAACCAAACAGGTGCAGTAACACAGGAAACAGAAAAGGAGCCACCAACGAAGTGATAATTCCGCAGGTCATTAGAGCCAGTGAGCTGTATGCACCTTCCACATGATCTATTTCGGCACATCGCGCTGTTCCGACGGCATGAGAAGCTGTCCCCATTGCCAGGCCTCTGGATGCTTTAGTTTTAATCTTCAGGATATTAAACAGATTATGACCAAAGATAGCTCCCAGAATACCGACAGCAATCACACAGGCTGCACTAATTGCCGGAATGCCGCCAATGGAATGAGCGACAGCCATCGCTATAGGTGTCGTAACTGATTTCGGTAATATTGAAGCGGCAATTTCAGGTGTGGCTCCGGCCCAAAAAGCGATAGCTGTACCCGTTATCATTGCCGTAATACTGCCGATGAAACAGATACTGATGAGGGATTTCCATTGAGCACGGATTTGATGGAGTTGTTCATACAACGGAAAGGCCAGAGCAACAACGGCAGGTTGTAATAAATCATTCAATATCTTGCTGCCAGCAAAGTAGTGCTTATAAGGTGTGTGAGTCAGTAACAGCAAAGGAATAATAACCGCCATTGATATCAATAAGGGATTGAAAACAGGAAACTTGAGCCGGACGGCTAGTTTTTTGGCAACATAAAAAACAGACAGCGTTAATGGTAGTGACCACCAGATATAGCTTAGCATTTCTTGTTGTCCTCCTGCTTTGAAGGCTCTGTCTGGTCGGAACCGATAATAATACGTTCGCGATGAATATAGTGAGAACTGTAAGCAACGGTAATCATGACAATAACAGTACTGATAATACAGGAAAGGGCAATCGGGAATACCTGCTGGCTGAGTTGTGGATAATATTCCATGACACCAACTCCGATGGGTAGAAAGAGCAGAGTCATATTTTTCATCAATAAATTACAGCCCGGTTTTACCCAATGTGTAGGAATAATCTGGAATGCCAGTAAACAGAACAGAAGAAGTAAACCAATAATGCTGCCGGGAAGAGAGAAGGGGAGGTGTGCTGAGGTGAAGTTTCCGACAATGAGGCATAAATAGAGCAGTGAAAATGCGCGCAGATATTGCCAGCCGATCAGCAACACGTTCAGGAAAGACATAACGTATAATTCCTCAATATAAAGAGGGTTATCATACGACTAATATTATAAATGTGCTATATGTCACATTGAAATGCGGGCTTAAAAGGCCCGCATTCCTATGCTTAATATCAGTTTTTTAGCCTGATTACGCCGTTAATTATTTAACCTGCATACCCGGCTCGGCGCCGCTGTCCGGGCTTAACAGGAAAATTTCTTTTCCGCCGGGGCCTGCTGCCATCACCATGCCTTCTGAAATACCAAAACGCATTTTACGCGGAGCAAGGTTAGCGACCATCATAGTCAGGCGGTTTTCCAAGGCTTTTGGATCGGGATAAGCTGAGCGGATACCAGAGAAGACCTGACGGGTTTCACCACCAAGGTCAAGTGTTAATTTCAGCAGCTTATCTGAACCATCAACAAAATCAGCCTGCTTAATCAATGCGATACGCATATCCACTTTGGCGAAATCATCAAATGCGATGGTTTCCTGAATTGGATCATCAGCCAGAGGGCCAGTCACGGTTTTTTGTGGTGCAATGCTTTCTTTGGAATCAGCAACCATGGCTTCAACTTTAGCCATTTCAATACGGTTAAAGAGTGCTTTAAATGGTGAAACAGCATGATTCAGCAGTGGCTGTGAAATTCCGTCCCAAGTCAGCTCAGTATTCAGAAATGCTTCTGCGCGATCAGCCAGACTCGGAAGAATAGGCTTCAGGTAAGTCATCAATACGCGGAACAGATTAATACCCATTGAGCAGATAGCCTGAAGATCGGCATCACGGCCTTCTTCTTTCGCGACAACCCACGGTGCCTGTTCATCAACATAGCGGTTAGCGAGATCTGCCAACGCCATAATTTCACGTACAGCCTTGCTAAACTCGCGGTTAGTGAGATCGTCTTCAATTCCCTGTGCCGCATCAACAAACTGTTGGTACAAAGCCGGATCAGCAAGCGTATCTGCCAGTTTGCCGCCAAAACGTTTATTGATAAAACCGGCATTACGTGAAGCAAGGTTGACTACTTTATTGACGATGTCACTGTTGACGCGCTGAACGAAATCTTCCAGATTCAGGTCGATATCATCAATACGGGAAGAGAGTTTTGCCGCGTAGTAATAACGCAGGCAATCTGCATCCAGATGTTTAAGATAAGTTTCCGCCTTGATGAAAGTTCCACGGGACTTGGACATTTTGGTGCCGTTGACAGTAATGTAACCGTGAACAAACACGTTAGTTGGTTTACGGTAATTGCTGCCTTCCAGCATGGCAGGCCAGAACAGGCTATGGAAATAAACGATATCTTTACCGATAAAGTGGTACAGATCCGTTTTCGAATCTTTTCCCCAGAACTCGTCAAAATTCAGGTCGTCACGCTTGTTGCACAGATTCTGGAATGAACCCATATAGCCGATTGGCGCATCCAGCCAGACATAAAAATATTTGCCCGGCTCATCAGGGATTTCAAAACCGAAATAAGGCGCATCACGGGTGATATCCCATTGTTGCAGGCCGGATTCAAACCATTCCTGCATTTTGTTGGCTACCTGCTCTTGCAGGGTGCCGGAGCGAGTCCACTGTTGCAGCATATCGCTGAAGGCTGGCAGGTCGAAGAAGAAGTGTTCAGTTTCGCGCATTTCTGGTGTTGCACCGGATACCACTGAACGCGGGTTGATCAATTCTGTCGGAGAATAAGTTGTTCCGCAGACTTCACAGTTGTCGCCATACTGATCTTCTGACTTACATTTCGGGCAGGTTCCTTTGACGAAACGATCCGGCAGGAACATGCTTTTTTCCGGGTCGAAAAGCTGAGAAATAGTCCGGTTTTTGATGTAACCGTTTTTCTTCAGTTTCAGATAAATGTCGGATGCAAGAGCTCTGTTTTCTTCGCTGTGGGTAGAGTGATAGTTATCATAACTGATCTCAAAACCAGCAAAATCCTGCTGATGCTCCAGATGCACTTTGTCGATCATTTCTTCTGGCGAGATCCCGGCTTGCTGAGCTTTCAGCATGATGGGTGTACCGTGAGCATCGTCAGCACAGACAAAGTGAACCTCTTTGCCGCGCATTCGATGATAACGAACCCAAATATCAGCCTGAATGTGTTCTAAAATGTGACCGAGATGAATTGGACCGTTAGCATAGGGTAACGCACAGGTCACCAATAATTTTTTCGCGACTTGAGACATAGTTAGGATCTGACTTCCATAAATTAAAAAGGGTTTTTGATGTTACCCGATAAGAAGCATTGCCGCTAGGGTAATGCGAGAACTTCATCACTTTTGTTTGTGTCCTTATCGCAAGCTGTTTGCTTCTGTTATGATGGTCAGACAGTTTTAGGTTGAAAAAGAAAATTAAAAGGAGCCGGGATGAACTCACGATCCCCCGAGCAGACCAATCCTGACCTGCTGAGAGAAAGCGTTGCGAAAATACTGGCAACATTTAAGCATCCTACATTAGAACAAGATTTGGTGACTCTGAAAGCACTGCATCATTGCACAGTGCTTGATGACATATTGCATATTGAACTCATGATGCCGTTCGTATGGAAACGGGCTTTTAACTCACTGAAAGAAGAAACAACTCAACGCTTACAAAATGCGACTGGCGCAAAAGGTGTTGAATGGCGTCTTTCCCATGATATCTGTACATTACGCCGGGCTAATAACCTGCCGGGAATTAATGGCGTCCGCAATATTCTGGCTGTCAGTTCAGGAAAGGGCGGTGTGGGGAAATCCAGTACGGCGGTGAATCTGGCACTGGCTTTGGCGCAGGAAGGCGCAAAAGTCGGTATTCTGGATGCCGATATTTACGGCCCGTCAGTTCCCAGTATGCTCGGAACAGCCAAGGAGCGCCCGACTTCACCTGATGGTCAGCATATGGCCCCCATTATGGTACACGGGATGGCGACAAACTCGATTGGTTATCTTGTCACCGATGATAATGCCATGGTCTGGCGTGGGCCGATGGCGAGTAAGGCGCTTATGCAGATGCTACAGGATACTCTGTGGCCTGATCTGGATTATCTGGTCATTGATATGCCACCGGGAACGGGTGATATTCAGTTAACACTATCCCAGAATATTCCGGTGACAGGCGCTTTAGTTGTTACCACGCCACAGGATATTGCTCTGATTGATGCTATGAAAGGCATTGTGATGTTCCAGAAAGTCAGCGTGCCGGTATTGGGTATTATTGAAAATATGAGCACACATATCTGTAATAACTGCGGACATCATGAAGCGATTTTTGGCACAGGAGGCGCGGAAAAACTGGCAGAAAAATATGAGTGCCAGTTGTTAGGTAAGATCCCGCTGCATATCTCACTGCGTGAAGATCTTGATCGCGGAGAGCCGACAGTTATCAGCCAGCCCGCCAGTGAATTTGCCGATATTTATCGGGAAATTGCTGCTAATGTTGCCGCTAAAATGTACTGGCAGGGAGAAAAAATCCCGACGGAAATTTCTTTCCGGGCTGTCTGATGTCAGGCATTGAATAAGAATGTTTTAATTAAACGCCATCATAATTCATATGTTCCATAAGATGGCGTTTTTTAGTTATTTTTCTTTTTCACACAAGTGATTGTAGAATTTTTATGCGAAGCGTATCGAAAAAAACGCGACTTATCCTGTTTACGCTGGCATAGCGACCGCTAACTCCCTATAATCCGCCAAACATAGCATGAAAGAATGCTATTTTTCCCACTTTATTTTTTCTTTTTAATCAGGTTATTTTTAGTATGGCTGATGAAGCACATAAGTGTACAATCGTAGGCATTGCAGGTGCCTCCGCTTCGGGCAAAAGCCTTATTGCCAGCACACTTTATAGAGAATTACGGGCTCAGGTTGGCGATCACAATATCGGTGTTATCCCAGAAGATTGCTACTATAAAGATCAGACTAACACCCCGCTGGAAGAGCGCTATAAAGTTAATTATGACCATCCGAGTTCAATGGATCACGATTTACTGTTCGAGCATATTCAGGCATTGAAAGCCGGTAAATCCATTGAATTGCCCCAATATGACTATGTTGCTCATACCCGTAAATCAGAATCCATCCATTTGCAACCTAAGCGCGTTATTATCCTTGAAGGTATTCTATTATTAACGGATAAGCGTTTGCGTCAGGAGCTGGATTTTTCTATTTTTGTTGACACACCATTAGATATTTGCCTAATGCGTCGCATTAAGCGTGATGTAAATGAACGTGGTCGTTCATTGGATTCAGTCATGGAACAATATCAGAAAACTGTCCGCCCAATGTTCCTGCAATTCATCGAACCATCAAAACAATATGCAGATATTATTGTTCCCCGTGGCGGCAAAAACCGTGTGGCTATCGATATACTGAAAGCTAAGATTGGCCAATTTTACGAATAACCTATTACTCAGGTATTCATAAGAATTATCGTATTTTGAGAGGAAATAATGCGACTCTGTGACCGTGACATTATTAAATGGCTTGATGAAGGTAAACTGGTAATTACCCCACGTCCCCCTGTCGAACGTATTAATGGGGCAACTGCGGATGTTTGCCTTGGGAATCAGTTTCGTGTTTTTCGTGGTCATACTGCTGCTTATATTGATTTGAGCGGCCCTAAGACTGAAGTTAATGCAGCGCTTGATCGTGTCATGAGCGATGAAATCAGTTTGCCGGATGGAGAGGCTTTTTTTCTGCATCCCGGCGAACTGGCATTGGCAGTAACACTGGAATCTGTCACATTGCCTGCTAATCTTGTTGGTTGGTTAGATGGGCGTTCATCTCTGGCTCGTCTTGGGTTGATGGTGCATGTCACTGCTCACCGGATTGATCCGGGCTGGCATGGTCAAATTGTTCTTGAATTCTATAACTCAGGGAAATTGCCGTTAGCCCTGCGCCCCGGAATGGTCATTGGTGCCTTAAGTTTTGAACCGCTTTCAGGTGATGCTGAACGTCCTTACAACCGACGTCAGGATGCCAAATATAAAAATCAGAAAGGAGCTGTAGGGAGCCGAATCAGCGAGGACTAATCTTTTCTGCTAAAAATATCGGTAGAATAGTCATTTGGTGAAAATAATCATCTTGTGGGCATGAGACTGGGGAAGCCATGAAAAGATTGTTAACGACACTCATTATTTTGTTAGTGGTAGTGGTTGCAGGTCTGACGGCATTGGTCATACTGATTAATCCGAACGATTTTCGTCACTACATAGTTAAACAAGTACAAAAAAAGAGTGGCTATCAGCTCGTGTTACAGGATGATTTGCGTTGGCATGTCTGGCCAAAACTGAGTATTTTGACCGGACAGGTATCGCTGACTGCTCCCGGAGCGCAACAGCCTGCGATTGTGGCAGAAAACATGCGTCTGGATGTTGAATTACTGCCACTGTTATCTCATCAGCTGGCGGTTAAGGAAGTTATGTTCAAAGGGGCTGTTTTTCACCTTACACCAGATAGCCAGCCACAGCAGAAACCTGAAGCGCCCATTGCTCCCGAAGGTGATATTCATTATCCGGCAGAAGGTAGTGCTCATAGCTGGAAATTGGATATTGACAGGATCAAAGTAGAAGACAGTTTGCTGATTTGGCAAATTAACGCCCATTCGCAGCTAAACATACGGGATATTAACCTGCTGATGAAGCGTCAGGATAAGAATCACCTTAATCTTGAGCTGAATAGTAAAATCAATAAAAACCAGCAGGAATTTGCCTTTGAATTTGATGCTGATATTAATATTGCTGATTATCCGCAGCATGTAACAGGTGATATAAATTCGTTTAAATATCAGTTCACAGGTGTTGGTGTACCCCCGGAAGGCATTACTGGGGAAGGGGCAGCAAATCTACAATACGATGCTTTTTCCTCATCCGTTTCATTACAAAAAATTGCGCTTAAGATGAATGAGAGCGAACTGACAGGTGGTGTGGATATTAATCTGAAAGATAAACCTGCCTATTCCATCAGTTTATTTTCATCACAATTAAACTTAGATAATCTGCTGGGCTGGGATAAATTATCCAAAAACAGTTTTCAGGAAAAACTTGATTACCGGATTGAAAATAATTCAGTAAAACCTGTGATTGCAAAGTCGGTTTCACCTTTATCAAATTATGATCTCAGTTTCCTGAAAGAGTTTGATGCTCACTTGTTACTTAAGGCAAAGAAATTTATTTATCAGGGTATGGATATTGATAACTTTGTTTTAAAGGCGGTTAATAACGAAGGAGTAGCCGATATTTTAAGGCTGAGTGGTAATGTATTCGGAGGCTATTTTGCGCTTCCCACAACCATTGATGCAACAGTCAATCCGACTAAACTGCATACGAAGCCCTTGTTACAGAATATTGAATTACAGCCGTTGCTGCAAGTTTTGGATTTACCGTCAGTATTCAGTGGGCAGTTGGCATTAGACGGGGATCTTTGGGGTGACGGGTATGACGAATATGCGGTTGCTCATTACTGGCAGGGAGATCTGAACGTTAATCTAAAAAATGCGCGTATGGATGGGCTGAATATTCCGATGCTGATCCAGCAATCATTTTCAAGAGTCACCGATCAGGTTAAACCGCCTACGAATACCCAGAGTTTTACTGGCGTACAAAATCTGTCAGTAAAAGCAAAACTGGCACAAGGTGAAATTAAAATTAACAGGCTTTCTGCAACTTCTGATACTGCAAAAATTGAAGGGCAGGGTAAAGCAAATTTACTGAAACAGAATATTGATGTTGCATTGTTGGTGCAATTAACCGGTGGTTGGGAGCAAAAAAACGAATTAGTCAGCCACTTAGAGAAATTAAAAGTACCATTGCGTGTTTATGGTAATTGGAACAATTTGCAATACGCCCTTAATGTCGAATCAATATTGCATGATGAATTACAACAAAAAATTAAACAATCCATAAAAAACTGGCTTGATAATAATGATAGCAGTAAGAATAAGAAAAAAACTGCTGAATAATAGGTCATTTTAACCTCATCAGGTGATTAATCTGCCAATCACCTGATGAGAATTAAAAGGGTATTTTACTTTTTATTTCTGTTAATACCCTGTCACTTCATAATAAAACTCAGGAATCCAACCTAACTGTGGTGTGGTAACGGATATGGTTAAAGTATCTTTCGATAATCCTACCCCATCCGAATTACTTCTTTGTGTTTTAACATCAGCCAGATGGCAGGGGCCTTGGCTATCAAAATTATTACAAACGATACTGGCATGACATGAAATAATGCCATTGGACAAGCTGATAGGTAATCGAATTTTGTAATAATTGGTATAGTATGTTATTCCGCCAATCATTGATGCATGTTCTGGTTTAATCGGGGCACTGGCTATAGCCATTCCGCTTATTTGTGTGACCTTCCCAAGATTAATGATCGTAGCATCTTGCCCGCTGACACTGGATTCAATCTTTAATCCAATCAAATCACCTAATCCAATATTTCTTACGAACGCGTTTTTATCCGGAATATCGGCACCATTCTCATCTTTTGCCAGTCGGCCGTCCGCGTTTTTTGTGACTTTGTCTATACGGGAATCAATTTCGCTTTTACTATAAGCACCTACATCGAATGCAGTGAGGGCTATATCAGTGAGTAATGCCTTATTATTCACTGTACGAGTTAATGGAACTTTGCCATTGACATTATTATTGGCATCATTTGCCAGTTTTCTGACGGCATTAATTTGCTGATCAATTTCTCCTTTAGCATAGGTATCAACATCCGATGCATTCAGCATGATATCGGTTAATAATGCTTTATTATTTATTGTGCGGAACATGGGGACTTTGCTGTCGGCATTATTATTGGCAGAATTTGCCAGTTCCTTGATGCCATCAATAAGTTGCTCAGTCTCTTCTTTATTATAAGCCCCCACATCAGACGCCATCAGTTTGATATCATTTATTAATTCTTTTCCGTTTATTCGGCGGGTGAGAGGAACTTTGCTTTCGGCATCTTTAATAGCAGTGGTGGCATTGTGGTTGGCGGTCTCAGCCAGTTTCATGGCTT
>KN167922.1:1172-26249 GCA_000757745.1 Steinernema scapterisci
AGCCGTTGCTTGGGTTCACTATGAGACGTTTCATGTGGACTCCGATAAAATTGGTCACGTCAACATCTCTGAGTCCTTGCTCTTTGCTAACAAATTCTTCGTCTGGTCCCCAGAAAGACAACTCTGGAACAACCATATAAGATCTTGATGGGCTGTAAACAACGTCTTGACGACGTTTTTCGAGGGCGACAGCAAAAGGTCCAGCAAGATTTTTGAGATCCTGCGTTGGAATTTTGTCACTTTGAAGCACTATATCTTCGATGATCTCTAAAGGCAGGTTCAGGAATGTGGGAATTGGGGCCAGGTTCTGAAGCCTGTCAGCAATGTGGTCGGGAGATTCGAAGTCATCTGCTTGTCCCATGTTGAAGTTGCCTTTGAACAAGGACTTTTTCAGAATTTCGTCTGAAACAAAGGTCAAGTATTAGAGAAGAAGTTGAAATTTGGAATTTTAGTTCTTGTGTTCCATATGTTTAAATGAAGAAAAGGTGTTAACGAGCCTTTCATGCTGCCAATCACACCTCAAAGATGCGTGGCTTCTGCATAACTAAAAGGGATGCGGTTTGAAAGTGTCGCCCTGAAGTACTATCCCCGCTACAGAGAAGTGGAGCCCAGGCCTGGAACTGTCGCCCTGTTCCTTCACACCCCGTCTTTAGGCGCCTACGGCGCGAAACCAGATTGAAAAATGCCCGAGCCAGCTACGGTACACGTATCCCCACACATCCCGCTGCAGAAATGTGTCGCCTCAAGCCTGAAACTTCTACAGCACTTTATCTGTTAGCTAAAACAACTAAGAGAAAGCTCAGATTGGCACGGTTTGACGCCTAAAACCCATGGCTAAATTTCCGGCTAACTGTGCGAAAGCCAAAACCTGATCCTGCGATGCGTCCAAAACCTGCGATGCGTCTGACGACACACTGGCACGCCACACTAGCACGCCGCGCTTGGCCCGGCGCCTGGCTCGGCGCCACAAATTTACGCTTAGGCGGCTTGTTTCTACAGCGGGATGTACTGAATACGGGTGCTGACTTGGTCATTGTTTAACGTGATTCCGCGCCACAGTGAAATGCCTGCAGACGAAACCTGAGAGGACAGTTCCCGGCTTGGTTGCCCATTTTCTGCACTGGACATAGACTGGAAGCAGCGCTTTCAAGAATATTTCCAGCCGCAGAAGGTGTCGACGCCTGAAGGTGGTGCCTGGAAGGTGGTGCCAGAAGGTGCCTGGAACTGTTGCCCCAAGCCTACATGGCTCGCCTCCAGATGCCTACGACGCAAAACCACATAGAAACATAACCAAACCCGTGTTGCAGTTGCCTTGATAGTGTAAATTAAATGTGTTGTACAAAGGAACGCAGTGTGCTATAACACTCCAACTCACACGTTTTGCTTATTTAAACACATGATGTTTGTCTCAATTTCGCGATTTGTGCTCAAGCCGTGCTTCTATTGAAATTTTAAATTTCAGGTATCTCTAAAAGATCCTTAAAGAAGACTTCAGCATCATGAGCCAAGACAATCAAGCAGGCATCTAACCAGACCTTAGATCATCCCAGGAACCCGACAGCGAAACTCACCACCTTCAAGATCACATCCACTTCGCCACGTTCCTGAACCTTCCTCTGGAAATCATCGAAGACATCGTCCTTCAACGGGAAGATGAACCAAGAGACCTCCAGATTCTCACTGCGCTCCAAAAGCTTACCGGACCATTCTCCGCAGCCGCTGAAAAGTGTTTTCATTGCGTCATCTACAATCCTTCCTACTCTTATGTGGAGCACTGGGAGGACCACAGCACCTTGTCTGACGTCAAAGAAGTCAATTTGACCAATTTCCACGGAGTCCACATGAGACGTCTTGTAGTGAACAGTTCTAACACTGGCAAGGACGATGTTAAGCAGCTTCAAGCTGCTCTACGGGGCTGGTATGACCATCTTCATGTCACCAGCTACTATCACAAGATCGATCGTCGCTGCAAGGAAAACTCTTACAACATAGGCTATGCTTGCTGTCTTTATGAGGCTAATCTCTGTCACATTTTTGAGAATGAAGAATCTGCCAGCGATTACAAGGACAACGACGACGAACCCGAAGATTACGGCTGGCGCGCCACTGACAGCGACAGCGATGACGACGAAGACGACCTGGGCGGATTTGACAACTACGAAGAACGTCGAACCGAGACTTACGACTATTATGGAGGCCACTTTTTCCGAGAATATACCAAGGACTGGAAAGAGTGGATGGAACAAAGAATTAAGCTCTTTAAGCCCGAAGATCAAGCCTGCATCGTAAAATGGCAAAAGTTCACTAACGGCAGGACCTTGCTGAATTCCAAGCTTATCGATGCCATTTTCGCCAATCCACCGGCATTTATACCAGCCAAGACTCTTACCTTGGAAACCCACAACTTTAGACAAATTAAGGAAAAGAAGCTCAAGGGCAAAGAGTTCAAATGCAGTGGGAATCTGACCAAATTCATTATTCAGTTTCTCTGGCAGGATCGTGCGGATCGAGTGAATTTCGAAGCCAACTTTGACCTGGAAGATTCAATAGTTAAAGAGGTCATCGCTGCCTTCTTAAACAACAAAATCGAAAATTGCGAATTACCACAATGCGTACTGTCGTTCGAAAACCTACAGACGTTCCTTAGCTGGGATCCGAAAAAGGCGAAGTTTGATAATTACTATTGTGAATTTCGTTATAATTTGTGGGAGGATTATGGAGATGACGGGTGGCTAAAAGCCGAGGAAAAGATATGTAAAATTGTAAGGGAAAATACCGGCCACTGGGGTAAGCCTAAAAGGTGTTCAGAAGGCTGGTTCTGGAAAACTGATGTATTTGAAGACGGCACGTATTTTTCGATTGAGTATGATTATGACAGATTTGCAGCCACGCGCAAATGCGACAACTATGACGACTAAGGTTGAAGGACTGGTGTTACTTTGTTACTTGTAATTTTGTAATTAACTCGGTAATAAATTCTGTGCTTAGTGTAAACGTTTCCTAACTGCCAGATTCACAGAGTTCAGCAGGAAGCCGTAAGATCGTAAATTTTAGCTCCCGCACTGGTTCGTCAATTACTCGACTCGCTGAACACAGAGAATTGACCTTTGGTTTCGATTGACCTTTCAAACCTTTGTTTTAACCCCTTTGGCTTTCGGACAACTCGCCGAAAAGCAATTAACCGAAAATTTAGCCGTGGGTTTTAGGCGTCAAACTGTGTCAATCTGAGCTTTCTTTTAGTTGCTTTAGCTAACAGACAAAGTTCTGTGGAAGTTTCAGGCTAGAGGCGCCCACATTTCTGCAGCTACGGGTGTAGGGATACGGGTACCGTAGCTGGCTCGGACATTATTCAATGAGGTCTTGCGCCGAAGGCGCCTGCAGACGGGGTGTGTAGGCTTGGGACGAAGTTCCAGACCTGGGCGCCACTTCTCTGCAGCGGGGAAAGTACTTCAAGGCGACACTTACAAACAGGCTTAGGCTTGGGCTTTCGCCTAGTTTCTGAAGAGCCGAAAGCGCTATGAACTGCAGGCTTCGTGCTGCGAAAAGGCTTCGACCTGGAAATAGGCTCCTTTAGTAAACTTGAACAACTAAAAGAGAGCTCAGACTGACACGGTTTGATGCCAAAAATCCACGGCTAAATTTCGAGCAAATTGTTTACCGGCGAGTTGCCCGGAAATCAACTCTCTCGCTTCTTTATAACCCTCTTCGTCTTGGCTCCCCACTTTACGTGCCCAAATCCCGAACCGTTACGAACTGTCGCTCTACGAACAACGAACTGTACTTTTGAAGAAGACTTTCGAACTGTACTCCACTCCTGAAAGAAGCTATTATAGCGTTCTTGGATGATCGGCGCAAGCTGAAGCCTAAGCCTGTTTGAAAGTGTCGCCCTAATTTGACTTCGAAAAAGCCTGAAACCCACGGCTTAATTTCCGGCGAATTGTATTTCCGGCGAAATTTTTCGGCGAATTGTCTTCCGGCGAATTGTCTAGCTTTGTAGGCATATGGAACCACGTACATCTGTGCCTTCGGAGCTTCCTTACTCGCTCGTTGCAAAGACCAACTTGCAAAGTTGCAAAGAGCCCCACTGGTTCGAGAGTCTGTTTCACTACAATCGACTTGGAACGATTTAAAGGAAAACACCGAGAACTCTTCTCAGAAGAGCTGATGTTCCGATGCAGCATTGACAGTTCAACGCATAGCTTTTACATGCGATCTGCACTATTTGAGTGCGTCCGAAAGCGCTGTTTTATACGTTCTTACTGTGCACTCCTGTCCCCACTATCACTCCTGCCCACTCACCAATTTCTCTCCTGGCCAATTCTGTCATGAGCATCCTACAGTACCTTAAGGACAACTCAAAGTTTGCTGAAGAAGCATTTAAGAAGGGAGATCGGCATCTTCAAGCTCATCTAAAGCAGTCACGACAGTTTGCTCGGGCTCAGGAGCGACTTGGCTTTCCAGGCCTGGACCGTGAAACCATTAAGGATATTGTTGTCCTATACGAGAAGCTCAAGAACGACGACTTCCACGGACCACCATCCGCAGCTGCCGACAAGATTGTCCGTCTGATGAACAAGCCTGGCGACCTTCAGCCGACCTTATTAAACCTTCCACTTGAGGTCATTTACGACATTGTCCAACAAAATGACGACGTTCCCACAAGCAAGCTTCAATCACTCGCTGGACCCTTTGGCGACGCAGCCGAGAAACCAACCCACGACATAATCTTCAGCCCCTTCAACACTTACCAGTTCTCTCCGGAAGTGACTGAGCAGGTGGTGACCAACTTTCATGGGGTCGATATGATGACTCTTATGATACACAGCGAAAACACGTCTGATCAGGAGATCCAACAGATCCAAGCTGCCATTCGTGGTTGGTACGACAATCTGTATGTGACGTGTTACTATCCAAAAGTAATACCGGTAAAGAGCGATGTCGGAGAATATTGCGACCACTGCTGCACATACATCGATGGACACTTCGATGATTGTCCTACTAGAGATCAGGATGAAGAAGAGGAAGAGTACGATTTGGGAGAATACATGATCTTTAGTTATGGTTTATTCCCTGGCGAAGAAGAACGAAAGACTGCCGAAAATCACAAAAGGATAACCACAACTAAGAGTTTGAATAATGAAGTTTTGGACAAGATCTTTTCCCAGCCACAGAAATTCATCTCAGCGAAGAAAATCAGCATAGAAACAATGGAAACCGAGAATGACGGAAGCCTTAAAATCTGTTCGCAAAACCTTTGTACGTTCGTGGCGCAGTTCCTCCGCCAAGAACGCCAAGACCGCGTGATTCTGGAAGCCGACTGCAGTTTCGAAGGAGATGTCCTGAAGGAAGCTATATTGGCGTTCTTAGATGATCGCGTTGAGAAATTTAAAATGAACTTTGACAGTTCTCAAATCAAAGATCTGTCTCTTCTGCTGAACTGGAATCCTGCAAAGGCGAAGTTCGACAGCTATGAATTTGATATATTTTGCCCTTCTCATGGAGAAGAAGAAGTGTTCACCGACTTCAAAAATGCGTGGGTGCAAAAGTTCAATGCGACCCTAGACGATTCTGGCTATTATCCGAAATGGATTGGAGTCGAAGGGGATTTTGAGATCACACTGGATGCTTCTGGCTGGAATTGCGAATTTACTGCAAAACGAACTTTAAGCATGCAGAAAGTTAATTCTCAAGAGGCTGGCAAGACGAATTAAGCTTAAGCTTCTTATCGATCGGAATGTGTTAATAAAGGTTTGAGTGAAGATATGAGGTGAACAAATATAAAAGACTTAAAACACAGAGGTTGGTTGAGGTTTCGTCTGTCGTCTTAGGTTAACATGCTTTACGCACCGTAGCTGACGAATACGACGTGGAGATATCCCATTTCATTCACTATCATGGAATTTCTACTGTCTTGAGTGCTAAGAAACGTGTCTGAATGATTTCCGTCCTTTTATGGTGTTTGCAGGTTATTGTAGGCCAAATGAATTTTATGCGTACAGCCCGTTTTTACCCTTTATTCCCTCCAAACACACCCTTATTCACACGAAAACTCCTCACAAAGTTATCTCGACTCCCTATCACCAACTTGTATCCGTATTCGTCCCTCAGACTCGCCGGCGCTCCAAATGTTTCGCCTGGTAGCTGGAGAATTTTCTTGGCCTTGACGTCCACGTTCTTGGGGTCCAGAAGGTCTTCTTTGCGTATGGTGATTACGGTACCTGAAATGGTGCTCATCATGAACCGTTCACTCTACCTATGCTACGATCACAATTAAGACCTTCAATCCTTTCATTATAGCTCCCTAAACACCGCTCCCCCTGCTTACCATTCGTCGCAGACAACACAAAGAAGTTTTGGAACATAACTGGCGCCTTGACCAATGTCGAATCCTTCCATAAAATCGTCCTCAGAAGCTGGAATTGGCTCTTGTCATAGCCAATGACGTGGATACTTCCATTCTGTCCACAAGCGACAAGCTGGGAAGGCGAGACGACGAAAGGAGCGTCGTAGAAGTGCGTCTTGAGGTCGATTGACGCTCGTTCCTGAAAACCCACACTTAAGCACTGATATTAAAGAGAATTCTTACCTTCAGAAGCCGATCAAAAAACGTTACAGTGCCTGTGACAGCCGTCACAAGGAACCCGTCCGCGAAAGCCACGATCGGAGCGAAAATTGGCGATTTTAGGCTTGTTTCCGCGAGGATTTCTCCTGAGTCCTAAACTTACAAGTACATAGTCCTGCATCGGTCGATTACGAGCATACCTGGTCCACAAGATAAACGAATCCATTAAGCGTAGCCGCTACAACTGCCTCTTCTCCAAGCAACAACGGTGTGCTCACAATGGCTCCGTTCAGAGGGGTTGAGAAGATCGCTCTATCCTTCTAAAAATAGGACTTAGTTACGGTAGTTTCAGAGACCCAAACCTCAACGTCATATTTCACAAGATTCCTATCATGTGAGCCACAAAAAAGCCGATCTGAAGCGTCGAAAACGGGCGTGCATTTGACCACATCTTCGCCGAGGTGGAATACCGTAACCAGCTCCAGGGAGCGCCTGTCAAGGACGTAGATCTTGCCTTTGTAGGTGCCTGAAAAATACGATCCCTTCGGTCAAGAAAGGACAAAGTCAGCCTTACCAAAAGCGACGTATTTCTCCCCGAATCGACAAGTCTTCTCTATCCTACCATCAACTTCCAGGTTCAGCTTCAAATCTCCCGTTTCCAGATCGATGACTTTGAATAAACCCGCGTGAGATCCTACGAAAACTGACCTAAAACAAGGATCTAAACACGGCTAAACCAAGCGCAACTTACCCGTCAATTATCACCGGAGAAGCGTCGATGCACTTCTTGAGATCTTCCTCCCATAAGAGCTCCAAATTACCCGTTTCCTCTGCTACCGTAATCTCCAAATTCACGTCTTCCTCCTTATCATTCTTAAGATCGTCAAAATTCAGGTATTTCAATAGATCTGCCACGGTTCCATCCTCTGACAGCATCAACTGGTGGAGGCTTCCTTTGGCTTCATCATCGACCAGAGGATCCAACTTGAACATGAGTTCTGTGGCTTGGAGAGACGTGAATCCGAGGCTTTCGAACGTCGCGGAGCTGTCACGGTCGATGTCGACACCGTATTCTGCTAGGAGCATCTTGACGCTGTCGGTGGAGCCGACTTGGATAAGTCGTCGGGCTTCGGAGAGGAGGGCTTCTTCGTTGACCTTGCCTAAACGATAATACTTAGGCGTTGGACACGACCGCTCTCAGCTTGAAGGATGCCCAGAAATGAGACTCTTGGCGCGAGGCTACGTCTGTGAGACACTGGCCTTGAGTCTAGCAGACCCTGAATACGACCAAAAGACAAAATCCGGTCGAAACACAACATTCGATGTCTGCCAGACATCATCCGTGCGCCAGTCAGACCTTCATCATTTCCAGCCATCCTCCATCCAGATACCGGTCGTTGCCAGCTTCGATACGACCGCTCAATTCTCCTGGGATCGCCATAAAAGACGGTCTGGCTGACACACCGTCTAGTAGACACTGACTTTTCGTCTCGGAGACGTTTCCTAAAGCCAGAAGACGGAAATCTCGTCTCGACACACCATCCAATGTCTCCCAGACGTTCCCACCTCCCGCCAAATAACCCTCATTTCCACCTACTCTCCGTCCAGAGACCGGTCGTCTCCAACTCCTCCCCAGCTCCCCAACTCACCATTTCCTGTCAGCGGCCACTCCTTAACGTGACAAACCAATCCAGGCCTCTTCGCCGACGGCAGATTCGCCGAAATGAACTCCGCGATCTCTTCATCGAAGGCCTCCATCGACTTGTAGAAGAGAACCGCGAAATTCCCGTCGAAGATGACCTTCGCTAGCTCCACTTCTTGGAATTCGGTGAGGATTAGGTCTTCGACTTCTGTTGATGGGAGAATCGCGTTTGGTTTGTGCTAAAACCAGGTTACATAATCAGGAACGAGGTAAAGCGGACTGACCCTTCCAGTGACGATTATCTTCGCATCCAAAACGTGTCCGCGATCTCCAGTTCGATGGGGAATCGCCCTCTCGGGTCCGAAATTCACGAAGCAGAATCGGTCTCCAGTGATGACGACTGCACCATCTTCAACTGCGAGCTTCGTGCCTTTAATGGGCTCTCCAGCGTGGATACGTTTCTCCCTGAAACTGCAAATATCAGAAAACCAAATTTAAGACCAAAACTGACCTGTGTCCGACTTCTTGGACGGACGCCCAACAGGACACCTCCGTAACGCCATAAACATTGAAGATCCTCGTTGCGTTAGCCTCGCTTCTGGCTCCGTTTATCAGGTTCAACGGGAACGCTTCACCGCCTAGCAGGAGAATCCGCAGTGGCGAGCGGTTGCCCAGGAGATCAGCCAGGAATTCTCTTCGAAACTGGGCCAAACAAGACGGCGTCATCTGGAGGAAATTCGGGCGGAACTTGGAAATGAAGGCAGCTAGGATTGAAGGCTGTGCTGAGAGCGTTGGAAACCCGTGTTCTTCGCTGAATATGGCCAGTTCTGCTCCTGATTCTGCGGCAAGGAGGACCTCGACCATGGAGGGGTCGAAGGTCAGGGAAGTAAGATGGAGAATCCGGTCCGTGGAGGTCACATCGAAGCGTTCTCTGCAAAGCAAATCAGAAGTCGAACTAATCCAAATAAATCTACGAATTTGAGCAAATATCGAGCACCAATCTGCGCCCAAACCTAGCCCCTAAACACACCCAAAAATCTCCGGAAAAGAGCGTGACTTTCTGCAAATTTAGCCCTCTCGCGGATGCCCATTTGCGGCTCTTAAACGCACCCAAAACCCCATAAAAGACTCACCGAAAATCGTCGATATTGTTCGAGATACAATCCCACGGCACGTGGACGGTCTTCGGCTTCCCAGTGGTTCCAGAAGTTTGGATCGCGTAGGCGATCTCCTGATCCCAAGGCATCTTGAACTCCCCACAGCGCTGGATCCAAAGCGCCGTCGAATCCACGCGAAACTCCTCGGAATCCGGCATTTCGAGACTTCTAATCACCGAATTGATCTTGAAGCGTTTCTTCATGATTTCAATGTAGGCTTCCGAGTCACTTGGGATGAAGATAAACGCGTTTCCGGATTCCAGAATCCTAAACAAAGTCGTCAAACACGGCGAAACACGCAGTCGCTTACCCAAGCATGAGAATGACGGTCAGGGGACATTTTTCGACTGCGATTCCGATTAATTCGCCTCTTCTCGGCTTCAAGACGATCTTCACATCTTCGACGGCACATCGGATCCTTGTGGCCGAGATTCTCTCGCTTGAGAGGTCACGCCGGACCGAGAGAATCCGAAATTCGGGGTGAAGAGTGAGCATTAAAAACTGCAAAATTCGGCGGCCACCCACGTCGAAATAGGCGCGTTGGGACCTGCAAAGCTGGTGAGTGGATGCAGGCGGACATGTTTTCGCTCTAGCATGGATAGCAATCCGTGGAACTCAGAACGCAGTCAGGCACGTAACCCATTAAAACGCCAGAACGGCTCCTTAATCGATCACCTGGAGGTGGGCCACCTTATTTTGGGTCTTTGGCTTCTTGTTATGTCCTCGGCTGCATGGAGCATAATGTGTAAGATCCTTAGTTCCTCCATTTGACGGCTTTAGGAAGCCGCTTTCAGATGGCCAATACCGCCTTCGAATTGAGGAGGTCAAAATTCAGGCCGTGACGTCCATAAGGAGCCAAATCGCCTTGAATCAGGCTTCTAATCCTCAAAGCTTCACCAAGTCAGCCCCACTTCTTTTGGCCTAAAAACCAAAACACCTAACTTTTAAGATCCAGAATCTCTCCAAATGACCGAGTCGAAGGGTCCCCAGCTTGGTTCAACGACTTCGGTGTTCCCAGCAATCAACCGAACCCGAATTCCTCCACTGCAGACCCACAACGAACCCGGAAAATCTCGCGAAAAATCTCAGCAATGCTGGCTAGGCACAACATGAAGAAAACGCTATTCGCTGAGTTTAGGGAGTATCGGAATTTCGATGGAACGCAGACTTCTATAACGCCTGTAAGCTGCCAATTACAGCCGTACCCATCAATTTCTGCGTTTAGCCACTCGACAACCCTCATTATCTGAACCAAGACAACGAGGAACGGGTTGTTATCATCGATATCTGCGCGATTCTTAAGGATCCAGTCGAGCTGTAAGTCCAAAGATCCTTTAGGTCCTAAAAACCCTGGTTGTAGGCGCAAGGTTGAAGCCAAGCTAGCGGCCTTTGAGGAGTTGTCCGATAGGACCAGAAATGGGTCTCTGAAGCTGTGGGACGAGTTCTTCGAGGAGCTGATGGAGGTCTTGTTGGAAACGCTCCAGAGGACTCTGTATGAAGATATCCGGAAAGCGGCTATGACAACCATAGCCGAGATTTGGTAAGACTCAAAAGCTTGAGCTTGACATTCTAGAATGGTGGCTTTTGAGCTCGTGCTCTCAGATTAGACCTGTTCCAGCCAAAGCCAGCCAACTCGCTTCACGCCTATCGCCGACGTAGTCTTCACCTCAATCCTCAAGATGTGCGACGACTTTGACCTCTCTGTGAGAAAAACAGCAGCAGAAACTGCTTGCATTCTGGCCGTTCACATGGAAATTAACGTCGTCTTGGACCTATTGATCCCCATCATAGAATCAACTTCTACTCTACAAATCCCCAAAATCTTTGAACCCAGAATCGTCAACGTGGCTCTGAAGATGGCAAAGAGACTTGCTAAGAGTTGCGGTAAAAAGGTTTTGATGGACATACTGCCTCAGCTAGCTCCGGCTTTGGTTCAGGTGACTCTAGGTCAAGAGACTTATGGCTACGGTCATTTTAGGCCTATAACCACGACGAAACTTTGATTAGAAACGCGGCAGTCTTGGTGCTGGTGGCTATTTATGAGATTGTGGGAAATGGAGTATTCGCTTATATGGAGCATCTTCATGACTCGAGGGTGAGATGGAGATATTCAACTCATTGGGAACAAGACAGATTTCAGATCCAAATATTCGAAGCCTACGTCAAGGAAGTCAGAGATGGTAAAGTTCCTAGTGAGATCGATATCCTGTGAACCCAACTTTTCTCTTGAGATAAAGCTACACTACTGCTTTTTGTTATTTCTGTGCTTGTCTAACTCCCCTCGGACCCATGCGACGATAGAACCTCCCGTATTGGGACATGTCACTGGGCTGATTCAGACCTGGTTAACAGTAAATTGCCGATAGATCGCAATTCCCTAACAACTCTTCAGTCAAAATGGCCTCTTCCAAAAAATCCAAAGGCAAAAAACAGCCAAAAAGGTGGTCGAAGTCCTCAACCCTGAGCAAGGAATGGTTGACCCCGCTGTGATTACCCGCTTCCACGTTCTTGACCATTCCTCTGCATGCAATACGCAATGCCAAAAGTGTGACTTCGCACCCATGCGGCCAACACAATGATTTGAAATAGCGTCGCTCTCGTCGGATATACGTAAGGTCTGGTTTCTCGTAAAGCACCAAACCTCTTTCTACCCTTTTTTGCAGCGTGAAGTAAGCAAGAGCGCGAACACATCTGGAAAGACTCGCACATGGACATCTTAACGGACTTGTCTGGATACGAAGCAGATTGGGAAGATCAGCCCGAGGACTGCGAACTGCGCGATCATGAAGACATGGAATGTTCATTCGACTTACCCACTTCCACGTTCTTGAACCTGCCTCTCGAAGTCATGGAAGACATAGTCCTCCAACACGACGACGTTCCCACCGACAAGCTTCGACAGTTTTGTGGACCTTACGGAGACGCTGCGGAACGAAAACTCCACAACGTGATTTTCAGCCCTTCTCTTACGTTTATCAGCTCTCCTGAGATCAGAGACGTCAAAGTGATCAACTTCAACGGCGTCCACATGAAACGCATCATTGTGAACGGGACTCACACGTCTAAGAAGAAAATCCAGCGAATTCAGGAAGCTCTTCACGGATGGTATGACCATCTCTACTTGACCTATCGCTATTATAAAGAGCGAAGGACTTACCGCAAGCACTCATACCACTGTGCCTATCGGCGCGATCTGCCTCCCAACGAGTGCAGCTGTAGGAAAGCTTCTTCTAAAGGATCAGAAAACCATCAACAAGAGGCAATACCTATTGGCGAGTACTATCGAGAATGGTATCAGCGCAATCCGGAACATCTGCGGCACATGCCACGAGTTTGCGAATTTAGCAAAAACCAGCTGGAAGAGATTTTTTCTCGACCTCCAAAATTCATTCCGGCCAAAAAAATTACGCTCGAAATTGAGAATTTCAAATCTGACGAAAGTTTCATTTGTGGTGAGAACCTAGCCAAGTTCGTCCTCCAGTTTCTACGACAGAAGAGAGAAGACCGCGTGTCTCTTGAAGCTATCTGTAATTTCAAGGGGAACGTAATCAAAGAAGCCATTTCTGCGTTTTTAGAAGACCGACTGGAGATTCTCGATCTCTGCTTTAACGGCGCTCATCCTGAAGACATCCAACGTTTGCTGGAATGGAAAATGGAGGATACCAAGTTTGACAGTTACAAGTTTTCATTTAACTTGATTGACATTTACGAAGAATTCGATGAAAACAACCCTTTGGGATACAAAGCATATTACGACTTTCAGGAATTCGGCCGGAATTTGACTAAGAAGTTTGATTCAAGGAGAGAAGAGAGCACTCGAGAGAGTCGACAATGGTTCGCGACCGTCGGCGGTTTTACCGTAGAGATAGAATTCTATGACAATTTTATAAATTTTTCTGCTGAACGTAAATTATTGGTGCAGGCAGATGACATTAATGCTGAAATGGAGCAGGGTCTGTCTTGACCACAATGAAAGATTCAACATTTCTGGGTTTGTTGTGTATTTGAATAAACTTGTTGCAAGCTTAAAGTCTTGACTGTTCCTTCGAGGTCGACTGGTTTTTGGACAGTTCACCGGAAAGCAATTAACCGGAAATTTCGTCACGAATTTTAGGCGTGAAACCGTGCCAATCTGAGCTTTCTTTTAGTTGTTTTAGCTAACAGATAAAGTGCTGTAGAAGTTTCAGGCTTGAGGCGACACATTTCTGCAGCGGGGTGTGTAGGGATACGGGTACCGTAGCTGGCGCGGACATTCTTCAATGTGGTTTCGCGCCGTAGGCGCCTGCAGACGGGATGTGTAGGCTTGGGACGAAGTTCCATGGTTGGGCACCACTTCTCTGCAGCGGGGATAGTACTTCAAGGCGACACTTTCACACAGGCTTAGGCTTGGGCTTTTGCCTAGTTTCTGAAGCGCCGTAGACGCTGTGAACTGCAGGCTTCGTACTGCAAACAAGCTTTGAGCTAAGAGGCCTCGGCATTGGGGGTGTAGACTTGGAACAACATTTGCAAACCTGACTATGTCTTTAGTAACCTTGAACGACTGAAAGAGAGCTCAGGTTGGCATGGTTTGACGTCTAAAACCCACGACTAAATTTCCGGCGAATTGTCCGTCCGGCGAGTTGCCCGGAAATCAGCTTGACTACTGTCCTCAAGTTCCCCGGTAACCGGACTTCATCTGTTCATGGCGACAAGGCCGCGAATCCGTGAAACCTCGCATACGTCGATACGCTGCGCGTCATCTTTACACCTTTGATGTGACAATGACAGTTCAGCACAAAGGCTCACAAAGACTCATACCACAACACTTGTGATCTCCCCCAAACGTATTCAATACTATCGATCTGTTTTCCGTGCTCCCCTCTCTTCTCCCATCTGCTATGAACCCAACGGACTTCCCAAGCTACCTTGAAGACAACACCAAGTTCGCTGAGGAGGCTTTCAAGAACGGACAATATCTCCTTCAGGCTCATCTCAAAAAGTCACGACTGTTCGCTCGAGCTCAGGAACGACTTGGATCTTCATATCTAGACCGTGACTCTATCGAAGACATTATTTGCCAATACGAAAAGCTCAAGGTCAACAACTTCGATGGACCTCCAGCCGCAGCTGCCGACAAGATCGCCCGTTTGCTGAACAAGCCAGGCGATCTGACGCCAACGTTCCTAAACCTTCCAGTTGAGATAATTCAGGACATTGTCGGACAGAATGACAGCGTTCCTACGAAGCACCTCCGACGGCTGGCGGGACCTTTTGGTGACGCGGCCGACAAACCCACCCACGACATCATTTTCAGCCCTTACCTCACTTACCAGTGCTATCCTGAAGCCAGTGAAGACGTGGTCACCAACTTCAATGGGGTCCACATGAAGACTCTCATGGTCAACAGCACCAATACGTCCATCAAGCAAATCCAGCAGATCCAAACGGCCCTTCGTGGGTGGTACGAAACGCTTTACGTCACTTGCCATTATCTCAGGAGAACATCCACTGGGAACACGAATCAATCCAGCGTCCGCACATCCCCGCATGCCAGTAGAACACGCGTAACGCATCTATTGGCTCAACTGTCCCGTTCTCAAGATTCTTTCGGATATCAAGATTCCGAAGACTCCAATAAGTTCGATTCATTTTGCCCCAATTGGAAACAACTGAAGATCGCTGCAAATGCCAATCGCGTGCTAAGTAAAGAACCTTTGAAGCCCGAAATCTTGCACCAAATCTTTTCCCAGCCGCTAAAGTTTGTTTCCGCTAAGAGAATTGTCATCGAAATGACGCAAATCGATGGTGAAACCAGCAAGATTTGCCCTGGGAATCTCTCAAGATTCGTGCTGCAGTTTCTCCAGCAGAAAGACCGAGAAGACCGCGTGATTCTGGAAGCCGATTGCAGCTTCGAAGAGGCCGTCGTAAAAGAAGCCATTTCGGCATTCTTAGATGACCGAGTCGAGAAGTTCAAGATGGACGTTGACAGATTCCAGATAAGAGAACTGCCTCTTCTGCTCAGTTGGGATCCTGAAAAGGCTAAGTGCGACAAGTACGAATTCCATATCTATCGAGCTTGTGATGGAGAATCGCTGTTTGCCAATTTTACTAGAAGTCTGGTGGAGAAGTTCAATGCGATCGCTTTGGATGAATCAACCTATTCGAAGCAGTGGATTGCGGATGCCGGCGAGTTTCGGATCAAAATGAAGATTTGTAGTCGGTCTTGTGAGTTTTCTGCTATGAGGATGTAAAAGTGTGGTAAACGACTTTAGATAAGCGACATCGGCGAAATGAAAGGCGTCGATTTGTGTCTGTAATTGTGGGTAATTTGTGTAAAATGTGGATTCTTAATAAAATCACTTTTTAAACCCATTTTCGAGATTGTTTTTCCATAATATTTTGGCGATCTTAGGCTCAAGCCGGCGTCACAAAAGGTCAGAACTGCCCACAACCTTCTGGCATTCGACCATAGAGGTTAGCCAATTTGAGTTTCACAGCTCTGCGCATAGCTTTTGATCTCCATCCACAGCATTTCTGAGCGTTCCAAAAACAGTTACGTATGTTACCTTCTACATTTCCTTTTTGAAGCTTCAATCTTCTCAAGACTGTCATGGAGATCCTACAGTACCTTGAAGCAAACTCAAAGTTTGCTGAGGAAGCATTCAAGAACGGAAATCACCATCTTCACATCCATCTAAAGCAGTCACGGCTGTTTGCTCGAGCTCAGGAACGGCTTGGATCTTCATATCTAGACCGAGAAACTATTGAGGACATTATCGTTCAATACGAGAAGCTCAAGAACAAGGATTTTAATGGACCACCAGCCGCAGCTGCCGACAAGATTGCTCGTTTGATGAACAAGCATAGCGACCTTCAGTCGAGCTTCTTAAACCTTCCCCTAGAGGTCATTCAGGACATTGTCCACCAAAATGACGACCTTCCTACAAGCAAGCTTCAAATGCTGGCAGGTCCTTATGGCGACGCGGCCGAGAAACTCACCCACGACATAATCTTCAGTCCCTTCAACACCTACCAGCACTCTCCTGAAGTCAAGGAAGACGTGGTTACCAACTTCAACGGAGTCCACATGAAAACTCTTATGATCAACAGTACCAACACGTCCAAAGATGAGATCCAACACATCCAGACTGCCCTTCGTGGGTGGTACGAAAATCTGTACGTGACATGTTATTGTCTAAAAAGAGTAGTTTTGAGCCAACGCTACAAATACTACTGTCAAGATTGCGACCGGTACGTCGACGGGAATTCGGACTCTGATGACGATGATGAAGAGTGCGATTGTGGCGAATTCAGCACTTTTGATTATGGGATGTGTCCCGAGAGGGAAAAACGGGCAATTGCCGAAAACTGCAAGAGGGTTTTAAGGACTGAACCTTTGAATAACGGAGTTTTGAACGCTATCTTTTCCCGACCTGTAAACTTCATCCCAGCAAAGCAGATTTATGTGGAAATGATGGAGACCGAACTTGACAAGACCGTGAAAACCTGTCCGCAAAACCTTACCAAGTTCGTGCTGCAATTTCTTCGCCAGAAGCGCGAAGACCGTATAATTCTAGAAGCCGACTGTTGCTTTGAAGGAGACGTTCTGAAAGAATCCATTTTGGCGTTCTTAGAGGATAAAGTCGAGAAATTCAGCTTTTTCTTTGACAGCGCACAGATCAAAGATCTACCGCTCCTTCTGAACTGGGACCCTAAAAAAGCCAAATACGACAGCTACGAATTTCACTTGACTAGCCTCTTTAAGGAAGAAGAAGAAGCCTTCACCAACTTCACAGATAATCTTGTGAAGAAGTTCAATTTGGCCCCGGAGGACCCTGAATTTAAGCGTTACCCGAAAGGATATGCTGGCGACTTTAGGATCGAACTGAGTTTCAGTTCAACGCATTGCGGGTTTACAGCAAAGCGGCAGTGAAATTTGCAGGATGTTGATTTACTGCAGGAGACTCATTAAAGCTACTGAAGTCGTTGATTTCTTTGTTATTTGAACTAAAGCTTAGAACAGTTAATGAACCGTTGCTAATCTGCAAAGCTTGTTGTGGGATTGTTAAGAGAGGGTCACCTTTAAAGAACCTTGGGACTCATGTTTCCTTCCCCGTCGTAATACACCAGCGAATCCTAGCCATGTTACAAAGGTTATATAGATCTGGATCGCTTCGTTAAGTCACCAGGTAACTTTAGACATTCCGCAGAACGGGCTAAATGATCGCGGCTGGGTCGTACATGTGAAGCTCATGGGAACGTTGGTCGTCGTCTTAACCGACGGATTGAAGACAAGGTGACGAATTGATTGGACTAGGTGACATGTGGGTGACCGGCCAGGGCCACAAGCTACGATGTCGTCCCGTTCGAGCCAGAGCCAGAGACGTGTGGATTAGGTGAAGTAAGTAGAGGAGCTCTTAGAATGAGTGCAACTAGATTGATTATTGCTTTAAAAGTAACATAAAGGTATAACATAGTTTATGCAAGGTGGTCACTTATATAGTGCAGGTAAAACTGAGCCTAAAAACTATATATTCCGCGGGGATCAGCGGCTTCTTCGCTGCTCAGGTCTTTGTCCTCATTCTGATGTGTCGGCTGTCTTAGGGGATGTTCCTCATCGAGAGCCGGCTCGGAGTCCGAGTCACTCGTGAGGTCGATAGCCTCATCGAACGCTATCCTTACGACGGTCGCCGCTGGTTGGTTGAGAGCCGGGTTTGGGTGGTGGATGTTTAGCGTGACGTCACCGTGTTGGTTGTAATCTTCCAACGAGGAGTTCCCGGCATCGATTTGGCTTCCTTGGGAGGCTTCGATTGCCGTGTTCTGCTGGACCGTTATGAACTTGTAGAGTTCGACTAGGGCCCGGTAGGCTACTGCCGCGCGCTCCCATTTGGTGATGGGAGCGCTCCATAGCAGAAAGTTTTGGTCGACTGGGTGGAGACGACGTAGCTGGTTTTCTTCGGTTGGATTCGGCTTGTCTGCCTTGCTTTTTTGAACGCCTTCCTTCCTTTTCCAGCCGCGTTCATTAGTCTGCGACCTTTCCTACTCTTCTTAAAACCTCGGAAAGCTTCGGAAGCTCTAGTCAAATTTGACTCGGGCTCCCAAGTATTTTGTCCCCTGTCGTAGCCGACCCACTTCACACAAGTCTTAAACCCACGAGTGAAGACGCTTTCAATCTTTTCGACTTCGTAGAGGTCGTTCGCGGATGTGCTGACACTGAAAAGAAACTCGCCAAATGCTCAAGGGACTCATTTTCTACACGAGTCAAACTCCAGCTCATGAGTCAAGGTCGGAGTCTTAACTCAAGTACTTCCTTAAATGCCCTGACATTATTCTCAGGAAACTTCAGGAACGGTGGTCATATTCGCCTTACGTGAACTTGGATCCGGAGACGTCCGTCAATGACCGCCGAAGTCCATGATGTCACATTCTGCAGCCATTGCAAGACGCTACGTGTGGTCATCCCAACGGATGGAGAGGTGGAAATGAAGGATGAGATGAGTACTTGGCTGAAGTTTTAGGATCTGAAATCATCATTATTACAAGACATCAAAATGCAGAGTCGTTACCTGAAATTGAAGACAAGGCGAGTCCTGCTTGAAGTCTATTATTGGAACTCCTTTTCTCAGTAAGTTTAAATACTCATAAATCTCAGTGTGAATTTAAGAAAGGCTGGAAAAATGTGTCCGCGTCGCCTTCACACATTTGTGGACTTTTTGAGAAACGATGGGTCTTGCAACGCTTAGAATGTGCGCCAATATCAAGAAAATTAATGCGTTCAGTGCTTCGGGGGCAACGTTATTAGTCTACTGCAGTAGATTCGATGGCAAATACGCTTGATTCACCAAAGCATGTTTTGCGGCCAGGACGCCATAAGGTGAATTTCATGATGCCTTCAACTGCAATTTGTCCACTTCCGCATTTGTCTTATTCCGCATTTGTCCGATAACCGGCATTGACTGTCTCACGCATAGCTTTTGAGGACAATCTACAACATTAAAGAGCGTCCACAGACACTGTCGTATGTCTCTTCTGCTCTACTTGCAACCGCCATGAACATCCAGAAGTACCTTGAGGCAAACTCAAAGTTTGCTGAGGAGGCATTTAAGAACGGAGACCACCGTCTTCAAGCTGATCTAAAAGAGTTGCGCTTGTTCGCTCGGGCTCAGGAACGACGTGGCTCTTCAGGTCTAGACCGCGACACTATTGAAGACATCATAGACCGATACGAGAAGCTCAAGAAAAAGGGTTTTGAAGGATCACCTGCTGCAGCTGCCGACAAGATTGCCCGTTCCATGAACAAGCCTAGCGACGTTCAGCCGACCTTCTTAAATCTCCCCTTAGAAGTCATTCAGGACATCGTCCGCCAAAATGACGACGTTCCCACAAGCAAGCTTCAAATGCTGGTAGGACCTTTTGGAGACGCGGCCGAGAAACCGACTCATAGCATAGTTTTCAGTCCTGGCCTTACTTGCCAATCTTCTCCGGAAGTGAGCGAACAGGTGGTGACCAACTTCAACGAAGTCCACATGGAATCTATTACGGTTAACAGCGATAATAGGTCTGATGAGGAGATCCAGCAGATCCAAACTGCTCTTCAGGGCTGGTACGACCGTTTGTACGTCACTTGCTATTATCCGACAACATTTTTCTTGAATCAATGCTGGGACGGTTTTTGCGATGACTGCGGTGGGTCTATCGAGGGACACAGAAGCCGTGACTGCGAAGATGTCGACATGGGAGATTACACCATGTATGGTTTTGGTACCTTCTTTGGGTTGAACAAACTGAAGGTTGCAAAATTTCACAAGCGGATATGCAAGCTTCGAGCATTGAGTAAGGACATTTTGGACAAAACGTTTTCCAAACCAGTAAACTTCATTCCAGCGAAAGAAATCTACGTTGAAACGAGAAAGGGCGAATGCGACGACAAAGACAGAGTTTGCTCCGGAAACCTCTCAAAGTTTATAATCCAGTTTCTTCGTCAGGAGCGAGAGGACCGTGTAATTCTGAGAGCTGACTGCCGTTTTGAAGAAGACGTTCTAAAGGAAGGCATTTTGGCCTTCTTAGACGATCGAGTAGAAGACGTTGAGCTAAGGTTTAGCAAGAGTCAAGTCAAAGATCTTCCTTTTCTGCTTAACTGGAATCCTACAAAGGCGAAATTCAACAACTACGACCTTTCTTTTCGCGGTGTTTTCGAAGAAGATGCCGCGTTTACAAGTTTTACAAATAGCCTGGCAAAGAAGTTTAATGTTACAGTACCAGATGAATTTGGTAAGTGCCGGAGGTTCACAGGATCTGTAGGCGACTTTGACATCAAACTGTATTTTGGCTCAAACAGTTGTTGGTTTTCGGCAACACGCGAACCAAGATTTTATGATTGATTTTCTTGTGTTCATTGAGTCAGTGGCTTAATAGGCTCAATAGATTACAGTGGAATTGACTGTTTTGGTCCTGGTAATTTTAATAAAGGTGGTAGTTATAGCTTCTTTTGGTCATAAAGGTCTCAAGTAAGTGTTTCTTCGAGCAACCCATTAACGTTGTGGGTGTGTCATTTGGCAAGGTCAACAACGTTTATTGCCTTAGGGCAACATTTTAAGACATTACAGATTAGTATATATTGACCAGGAGCGCCGTCCACCTCGAACTGTGCGGATCCGTCGATGACATCTCTCTGCAATCAGGCCATCAGCAAATTCCTCGTACTTCAAATTACCTTAGTTTTCTTGATTCCCCGATGCTTGTTAGCACCCTGGATTCCCAAAGCAATAAAGGTGAGGTTGAGAAGAGCATAGAAGAAGAGACGAGCCATGGAGAAGTGGACGAGTTTGGGATGATGGAGATACGAGTCTAGTAGGCTGGTTATGTACACGCAACGCTGAGACTGTAGGAGGCAAACATGCAGATTTATGACAATCTACGAGACTGATAATGCGGTGCCAGACGTCAACAAGTTGGGTAGAGTGGCACGAATTACTAGATTTGGGTCACAGGTCTAGATAAATCTGGTAATGAGGGTTCTAAGGACTATCCTGAACCATGGCCACTGCCGTGGCCTTCTGGACATGGAGCCGAAACGATCGGGTTTGCTAGAAGCCATGGCCCATTAGCCATGGTTATGGTTTAGGGTAAAGCGTCCATGGCTATGGTTTAGAGTAGTCCGGCTTCTAAAATCAAGTGAAACCGACCGTATCCGATTAGAATTATCCTAACAGGAGATCCCCATTAAAGCCAATCTGATCCCGGACCCAATACATTAAGATATAAATAGATTTATCGCATTGATATGTTATGACAAGGGTTCAACCATGTAAGATTGTGACAAATAACCGGTATGAAAATACTACAAAGATCATAAATTAGGTCGATAGAAGCGAAGAGACAACATTAACATTACAATAAGTAATAAGTTAGCACCTGAGAAACAAAGATTCTCATCGCTTAAGATTGACCAGAATGTATGAGGGATGAGATCAACAAGATAGAGTTAAGGAACCGGTAGAACTTAAGAAATCACGCAAACTGAGGAGTTCTTCTCGTTTTTCTTGAGGTTAGAAGAGTCACGGACCTTCGCTTTCTGGCTGCCAATCCTGAGGCGGCTGGGTTTGGCAGTCGCGGGTCGAGTGAGGGAATGGATGAGGGAGTCAAAGAACTGTTGGGTGTTGGTGAAGTCGTTGAAGGAGAATGAGCGAAACTCGCACTTTGTGCCAAGTTGCTGGGCTAGTTCTTCTCCCTAAAAAGAGTCAAATTTAGCCAAATTCGCGGGTTTGCTTTAAGCCAAAATAGGCTTTTGGCGTTCTGAAGATTTAAGCTTAGGTTGTTCCCTTACCTGTTGCCTGGTAACACGGCCAATCTCTTCTATATTCCTAATCTGATTCATCGAACGGCGCCTTTTCAAGCTTTTTGTGCGAACCGGATGCGGCGTCTCTGACTCATAACCTTCGGAAACTGACGTCGCTCCTGTAGAACTCTCTTCATCATCTCCTTCGTCGTCGTACACATCGTCCTCGTTGCAGAGCAGCTTCACCGGCGGCTGAAAAGTGACGAATTGTTATAGTTTGAACTGTTGAGAAATCGTTTCCCGTCATTCCGGACCGTTTTCGTGCTTAAAACGGGTCGACTTTGGGGTTAAGGAGAAGAAGACCTGGTTTGTTTGCTTAGTATGACTGGAGGGGTTAACAGAGTTTGCAGAGGATTGTGGAGGAATGGTATTTTTAGATAGGGCAGAGTGTACGGGACGGAAAGATGCAGTCTACTTGGGAATTTTCCAGCTGGACTCTAATCAGAAGATAGTGGAGTGAGAAGAATAGGTCTTCCCCATAGACGGCGTGCAATCCCGGTGTTTGTGATAAGGGAAAGGATGGCGAAACAGGTCAGATTTGGTTGCAAGGCAGATTAGGGTATAAGAAGTGACGTCACCCAGAAAATGTTGTCTGGTGAAAACCGTAAAATGCAGCCTGCACTAAACTCAAATGCCGTGTTCTGGTCAAGTCTTGCACTACCTCCTTAATTTGGTGACCGCGCAATTGAAGATAGAGGACAATCGGATCTATCACTAATCCGAGCTACAAGCTGTGACGTGGCGTCGTCATTTTGAGTCTTATTTGGTGCGTTGGTCCTTTTAGTTCTGTGCGCGGACCTACAAGATACTCTCATAGGGATGCCTGAAATTGTCCCTTGAAGCCAGCTGTTGGCGACTACTTTATAGTAACTTCCAAATCGTGCAGAAGCTAGGGAACATGGGAACATGAGTTTAGATTTACGGCTTTCTAGTGAACCCGAATCCTTCTGGAGATCTCTCCCCCGCAAAGGTCAAGGGACCCCTAATTGACGGTAAGAAGCTCCTTTCCCTTTTGTTGAGATAGACTAGAATTTGACAAATGGCAGATTGGAACTGGTGGGTTAGCGCTTAGAGGTACCCCTCGATGGAGCCAAGGTATCGAACAGACCTTAAGGCAACCCTAAGCACATCTTTCAAAATCTTCAATTTCTCAATGCAGCATCGAGAAGCCAAAACCCCGCATGTCCAGTGTCCCACCCGGTCCTCCCCCATTCCCCCTTATCCCCTTTCTTCCCCTCCTTTTTGCCAACGTTTTCATAAAGCAATCAAACGTTCCCCGATAATGTTTGCCTTCGCTCTCGATGATTTTATCGCCCCTCTTATCACCCTTCCCTCTTCTCCCCAAAAGCCCCGCTTTCATAGACCAAAAAAGCAAACATCAAAAACCTACAAATTTGCCATGCTTGCGCAACTTGAAGTCTTCGAGAAGTCCGAAAAGCTGATTGTAAGAATCCGCATTTGAAGCTGCGTAGGTCAGAATCACAGCTGCGGCCTTGCGGATACCCATCTCCCGGGCTCCAGTATGCTCCATCCCGGTGTCCGTGAGCTCGATCACATACTCCTTCTCGTCCACCTTTACGGTCAGGTAGTGAACGTCGCTGTACATGACGTGGCGTTCGCATTTTTCCGATGCGTTTTTGAGCTTCTCAAACTGCAAAACGGAGCAGAAGTGTTGGGCAAACAGAGAATGGGGAAACCTACGAGGACTTGTTTGTCGTGTGATCCGAGAAACATCACTTTGAATTCCGGTGGGGGAGCTGCTGGTGTGGCGACCGGTGTGGCATTCTCTTCTGATGCTGATGATGACATTTTGCTTGTTTATTGGGTGGCTGGAAAGAGAGAGAAAGAGGTAAATAGAGGGTAAAATACAAACACGGCACGAGAGAGGGTCACACGGATTGGCAGCACGGGGTTCGGCAGCACGTAGTCATAGGATGGCTTTGATGGCTGGGATCTGTGGACCCGGTCGAACTCAACTCTGGACTAATCAAATACTCTAGTCATAGGACTAGCTTCAATGCTCGAGATCTCAGGACCGTTCAGGCATAGGCTCTGGGACACTTGAAGGAAGTATCCTAGTCTGAACAATCTAAGTGCACAAGCTGTGAAGCTCGAGTCAAGAATCCGAATCCACAGATACCCAGCATCTCTGAATCTTGGCCCTTTTGGCACCAGATCCCCAGTTTCGCCCTTTCACTCTGACCGCCCTCCGACATTTACCAAATGCCACAAAAACAACCCAAAATCTTATCTTCTAGCCCAATATTTGCTTGCCGAACACGCGGCCCAAACTCAAAATGACCAAAGACATCAAAATTGGTCACCTGACAAGCCTTCTGATAAGAAACCCTTGCAGCTGACGTAGGGAAGAAAGCCTTGACAGTGGCAAGGAGAACGGCGAAGCCTACGTGGAAACGTCCAGGCAGCCATGATTGACACATCAAGGTTTGGTAACGCCGATTCTATGGTAAACAAGCGACGTGGAAGCAAATTGTAGTAATTGGAAAAACTAATTCTCAGTGGTCGTTAATCGTAAAATGGGAATAATGAGGCTAGGAATGAGAGTGAGATATGGCAATTTGGGATTTATCGCAGTGGCGTCGGCTAGGTGAGGAAGTGGAATTAGAAAGGCAAATTCCAGAAACTCAGCTTGTTCATAAGTGGCTTTAAAGGCCAGACTCTAATTTCCTAAATTCTGAGTTTCAAGGGAGACAACATAGTGGCTTTGGGCGCTCATTACCCAAAGTGCAGGCCTGGCTGAAACTGACTAGAATTGGACTTTCGAGAGGCTATTGATTCCTTTAAGAGTCGATTTCCTGACAGGTGCATGACGTCTGTTTTGAGTAATTATGCCACCTACGGAACTCGCCTTATCCGGAAGAAGGAAACCGAAACCTGG
>KN167922.1:58820-74530 GCA_000757745.1 Steinernema scapterisci
AGTAAACTGAAAAGTCCGATTTAGGACAGCTTTGACGGATATGACTTACCTTAGCCGGAGCGGTTCCAGAAGCAGAATAGGACTCAATGAAAGGCAAAGCCTTCTTCATCGCCTGGAGATCTGTCAGAGATCCGCACCCAGACTCGATAATGCTGAGAAGTTGCATAGCCGAAGTCGTAGACAGCCCAAAAGCTCGGATATACGTCAGCGCCTCCTTGGCTCCAACCCCATTTAGAGCGATCTTGCTAAGCCTGTCATCACTTGAACACAGCATCTTCTTCTTAAGATCCACGCTAAGGAGTTCCACGTCTTCCAGATCTCCGGATTCGGTGTACTTCTGGACCGTGGGCTGTTTCTTCGAGTCCGCGGGGAACCACACGTCCAGGAGCTGCTCCCGCATTTCCGCCACATCACTATCGGATTCAGTCTTGGCAAAACAGAGAAGCTTAATAAGAGCCGATAGAGCGTGAGAAGTCATGGTTACGGTAGTGTCGGGGAGTTTCACTCGGACTCGGCTCAAGTGGAGGTCTTCGTCAAAGGACCAATCGATTTTGCCTTCGCTGGAGGACGCCGCTGAGATGTAATCGGTGTAGAAGTGCAGGAGAGCGCCGTTTACAGATTCGGAATTCATGCACCGATCTACTAGGAAGCTGAGACGGACCGACACCTAAACATTCAATCCTATGAGATTCCCAAACACTATGATTCCTACCTCATGCCAAGCCTCAACAGAGATATGCTCCTTGATGAACTGGATGTACTCGGCCAGGTATTCGGGGTTCGATTCCATGGTGCAGGCTTTGCTGGACAGTGACGCGCAGATATCCTGCTTCATTTCGGCAAAGAAGACGACTTCGTCCAGGCGTTCTAGGATGCCTATGTTGTTCTGGAAACGCTTATGAGACATTTGCATGATTTCAGCCAGCTTACCAAAAGAATCCTCTCGAAAAGCTTCACGGCGGCTTCTCTCTGAGCGCTGGTTGTAGCTCCAAGTTGGTCCACAACGTAGTAGAGCAGTTCTTTAACCCTCTCGATTGTGGATTTTGGATCGCGGAGATAGTGACGTAGCTTGGAGATGATCTAAAGATCGGATTTAGTGGATCGAAACATAGGGATTTGGACTTACCGAGTCCAAATTCTCCTCCGTGAGACCTTCGCCCCCAGCGTGCGATTCCGTGTTGTCAATACAGAACAGAGCGATCTGGGCCAAGCAGAGCAGAGGAAGATGGTGGATAGCTTGGCCAGTGCTGGAAACGATCCTCGTAATCGAGGGCATAGCTCGCTGGGTTCCTTGATCCCGGATCAGGTCCAGGAGAATATCAGGAGTCCGGCACTGGCACAACTGGGCTCCGAGGAAATGTATCTCGTTAATGGTCTTGAGATCGTTGAAGAATTCGTCCGTGGGAGCGCGCATCGGACCCCTAAAATCTCTAATTGACTTGAAGATCTACGGTAGAGCTTACTGAGGATTGTTCAAGCACAGCCTGTTCACAAGCCTGGATTTCTCCAAAGTCTTCGTAGTCTTGTACATCCTGGACTCGACTTCCAGAATCGTCCTCTTCTCATCAGCAGCCCGGATCTCCTCTTCTTCCCGGATCTTCTCCGATGTGGTATTCTGTCCAAAAGCCGGAGGAGGGAAGCTGTAGTCCCGGGTTACCGAGACCTGGATTACCAGCTTCAGAATCGGGAATTTCTCATAAGCTACGGGAAGAATCGTGGTCTTGTTCATGCAGCACCAGACCATGAGGATTAGCCAGGCTTTCCAGTAGTTCTCCTTGACGGCTAGGACGTTGTCGTCTTCGCTATAATGGAAAAGTTATGAATTTCGACATCTTTTGAAGCCTTACCTCTCAACAGGCTTCTGAGGATCTCCTCGGAACGACGTCAGCTGGAAGAGCTTCTCAACAACCTCGAAATTCGTGATTGTGATACTTGGGTTCTCCTCTGAAACAGCCATAATTTAGAGAGCCCATATGCTCCAACTTACTCTGCTGCCCAAGTCCGCAATTAGTGCTATTCAAGGTCCTCATCGTCATCTTGCCCATCAGATCCAAAATATACCCAGGATCCATAGGTTGCTCTGGGTTAAGACCGATCTCAAACAGAGGGTTGAACAGGTTTTCCCCAAACTGGACTTCAGCTGCCATCTTCTGCATGTAATTCAAGTCTTGTTCCGTGGGCCAGTTCTCCGTTGGGACATGATAGTCGCTATACTAAAATCAGAACTTTAGGCACAGATCTTAAGATTCCAGATACCTGAGAAAAGTACATAATCTTGTAAAATGCGTGGTGATACACGTTCTTGGCGTCATCCACCTTCACCGACTTTAGCCACTCGAAAGATACTGTAAACAGCTCTAAAAGTTGCGCCTGCATCCGAGCCACAGCTTCAAAATGTGACTGGGTCATGGTAGGCGTGGGTCCACTTCTACGAACAGCGAAAGCCTGCCGTATCTGGTTCGTGAGTCCAAGGAATGGCATCGAGCACACGGTATCGATCACCCCATTAAATAGCTTTGCCTAAAAATCGTAATTTAAGACAGATCCAACCCGAGAATGGCTTACGGTGATAGGCTCATCCCCGGCTTTCTTGGTCACAGCAGCGTAGATATCCTTGGCCATCGCGGAGAAGGAAAAGTCGGATCTGAGATGCGTCCTGACGAGTTCTCGGATGAAGTTCTTCTGCAGCCGGAATGTGTCGTCTTTGTCCTTCATTTTGACAATCTTCTCGGCCAAAACTTGGCGCGTTATCTTCGGATTCAGATTGTAGAGGCTTGGAAGGACGCCCATACCGTAGCCGGACTTGTTGTCCGAGAACTCGGATTCCACAAGAAGCCCAGCTAGGACTCCAATGGATTTCTCGTCGTTTCTGGCTATCTCCCTGAAAAGTGAAATTCTAGGACCATTTTTGGAAAAATGCAGGCTTACCTTACGACCACATTGTAGATAAGATTAATCTGCTTGCTGGACATCGATTTCATGTGAGCCAGAAACTTCATAACGGACTTGTATCCATCGGTTCCTTCGCTGCCGACATTCGAAGCCAGGAATAAGAACAACTCAATGGCGCAGCGTTGGAGCTTCGCATTCTGAAGCCAGTTGTCCAAACGCTTCGTGGCGAAAATCCGAAATTCAGAGATTCCTAAGCAGGCGGACATAGTCCTGATCGCGTTCTTGGATAATGCCTCCCGCTGAGCTGTTTCGCGTTGAAGGCATTTCTCCAGCAGATCCACAAGTTTCATTCTCATGCAGCTGATCTCCTTCGTGTCCTTCTTGAACTTGCTCACGAATTCAGCCGAAGTTTGGCGTTTTCCTAAGATCGGCATTCCCACTTCTTTTATCATTTCATCGGTCGGGAACTGGGTGTCAAAAGCGGAGAAGATCTTCGCCACAAGATTCGCCGCTTGGGGGTGATCGATCCAGCCTCTTCGATCCAGAGAATCCGCCACGGCCAAGGAAATGAAAGCCAAGGGCCACTCTTCAAGATGGTCCAGGACGGTTTCCAACAATCCCAGGATGAGGCCGATTCGGTCGTTCATCTTCTCGCGTTCTGTGGCCGTGCTCATGGTGTGCAGAGCTGAGTAGAGGGCCGATTGGACCATCTGCTTGGAGGAGAGTTCCTTCTCGGAGGTGAAGACGTTGCGCATGGTGGAGGCAAACGTAGGATTCATGGGAACGGCCACGTTCTCGGATTGGAAGACCTTCAGAGCGCAGCAAATGAGTTTCGCGAGTTGGTCTTCAGTTTCCGAGGTTTTGGCTTCTTCTACAAGCTGAAATCGAGCCCAGATTGGAAGATTAAAATGAGGAAAAGGCAACTTACATTCGAAAACTCAGCAGCCGAATATTGAACATCCGTACACTCATTCTTCCAGGACAGCAAATCCACGGAAAATACGCCTTCACTGAGCAGCGTGGACAGCGAAGCGACGTTGAAGCTCGAAGCAGCCGTGGCGAATGATCCAATCTTGCCTCCTCCCATCACGTCCACCGAAGTCCCGGCGCTGCTGGGACGATTCGCTC
The DNA here is from genome assembly GCA_000757745.1 of Steinernema scapterisci. Taxonomy (NCBI): domain Eukaryota; kingdom Metazoa; phylum Nematoda; class Chromadorea; order Rhabditida; family Steinernematidae; genus Steinernema; species Steinernema scapterisci. Next base: position 62,841 of record KN167922.1, read on the forward strand.
CTTTCGCAAAGGCGCCGCCTTTCCCAAACAATGTCGTAGATGCGCCAGCTTGGGAAGTTCCAGCGGCGGCTTGTTTCGCGGCATTCTGCTTTTGGAGACGAGGATCCACGCGCTTCTTCTTCCCAGCTGGCGATGCTGTTGGGCTTTTCTGAAACACAAGATTGAGTTCCTGGATAAATCAAAGCTTGGACTCACCTCTGTAGTCCCAGAAGTCGGATGAGATCGCTTAATAACAGTCCTTGGAGTCGGCACAGGTGCTTCTTGGGGTGGAGCCTGGCCTACGGAGTTACTGGAGCCCTTCTTCCCTAGGGCGAAGAGCTGCGTCGCGGCTTTTGGTCCTTTCACCTTCTCGAAACGGCTTGGTGGTGGAGCCATATTTCGGGGATTCACGAGCTTGGGTTTGTCAAGCGTTCATGTGAAATTTGGCGCCCTGAAAGGTGTCATCGGTAACGTTGAAAAAGCGCTGCGATTAGGAGCGATGCATGGGTTTGCGGGCAGCTTAGGCACGGATACACGGATAAGAATGTCTGAATTACAGATCGAGCCCAGGGAAAAGTTCTCAATCCAAGAGAGGCACGAAAAACGCGGAGAACAAACGCTGAGAAACCGCTATTTTCGAGAGATCGAACGTGGGAAGTTTCCTGGTGTCCCCGAAAGGAGCGGCGGCGTTGTTGGGAAATGCACAGATTGCCATGTTCAAGCTCAAGCTGTGTGACAGAACTATGTGCAGGTTATCGCTCACCGCGGTGCTGAGAAAGGGACTAATTCGGCCATGCGAGGATCGTCGAGAATACGTGCAGGCTAGCTCAGAAGCGCCTTCTTCACACATAAAATCTTGGGATATCCAAACCCGAATTCAAACCCAAGAACACCATAAATATGCCTTCTTATCTTGCTAAACTGTTTTATTATTACAAAGCTCACAAATCCATAAATCCACAAGTGAATTCCAACCTTGTAACCATTCACATACACATGCGGTAGAGATATATACAAACACAGATTCAAGAGTTCTCTTCTGTACAGGTAAGAACAGGCGGACCATCGGGGGACATTGGCTTATTGGATAATTGCACGTTCCAGAGTGAATTTGTAGTTGCAGTCAGCTGAAGCCAAACTCGGCTCCCGCAAAGCTGGTAAAACTCGTTCTTGTTCGGAGAAGAGGCTGTTCTTCGCTGAAGGGCTGAGCTGGAACGGGACTCCTTCGATGGATCGGCCGACGGCGGCTTGACCATTGGACTTCTGACGGATTGTGAAGGCGTCCATTCCGGATTGGATTTGGGAGATGTCGGAGGTTGAATGCCTCATGTCGGGGAAGGCGCCTTCTCCTCCGGTTCCGTTCAGGCCTGGGTAGAGATTTGAAGGGTTCCTAAACGGAGTCGAGTCAATAAAGGTCCAGTCATCGGAGCCCACTGACGAGTTGCTGTGGGACAGTGGAGCGGCGCCGAAAGTTTGCGGGATGACCACGTGCTTGTAGCAGACCAGCATTCCGTCGATTTCTCTGAAAATAGCCAAAGTTAAGCACTTAAGAGTGGCTTTAGGCTTACCCAGCCAGGGAATAAGGCATCGGCGGTCGCTTGGTCTTGGCCAGGATTATGATGTCCCCGATGGCGTCGACGACGGAACTTCGGGCGGCGGTTTTGATGCAAATGTACTTTTTCCGAAGGCCTTTTTCACCTGAAGATAAGAATTTGAAGGGTTTGAAAAGTTGAAATTTGGCTTACGGGAATCGGCAGTGAAATCCAGCGCTGTGAATCCTGGCGGCACGGGATCCTTGTCGTTCACGATTGTGATATCGACCAGGACTTCGATGTTGTTCTACAATCCACAAAATCTCATTTTAAGAACCAAAACAAGCCAAAGATAGAGCGAAGTTCGGAATTCGAATGTTCGGAAGTTGTACTGACTCAAAGCCTTAAAATCGGCCAAGCGCCTAAGTGACGACCTGCTTGATTTAGCGCTTCATGCCCTGGAGAACCACGACAAGTAGCGACGTTCTTAGTTTCCGAACGCCGCGTACTTTCAAGCGCAAGAAACCCAGAAACACAGAAAATGATGACTTACAGGAGTGGATCCTTTGGGGACTTGTCGGCTGACGGCGATGTATCGGACAGGACGGTTCAGAATTGCCCACATTCCTTCCTTCCAGAGATCGGCGTCAGAGTGGTCATCGAAGGTCCTTGTGATCTGGAAATGCAGGCATTAGAATTCTGCGCATAGAAATTGGATTTTCGGATAGAAAATCCAGCGTGACAGAGATCAAAAGTTCGAATTTTTGAGCCATATGGCTGGCAAATGAAGCTCCAAAACCGAAGCCCAAAAACTGGATTTTTAGCACGCAGATTCAGCACGAAAATCACAAATCTAAGCATGGAAAAATCCAAGAATGACCAAACGACTTACCGCAGAGAATCCAAACGGAGCCTTGTGACGATCGGCAACGAGGCACAACGCGACGATCGGCGTTTGCTCGCCTTCTTCGCCCATCTCAGATTGACGCTGCAACATTTCAGTTTCGTTGAAAACGCGAAGCTTCAGAGATTCAAATATGCCAACAATGTCGACGACGACCAAACGCGGCGATGCTTCTCGACGCGATTCTTCCGTAAACCTCGGACGACGCAACCTCGGCCAATTGGAGGCCAAATTTCCTTAGGGAGTGACGTGAGCCAGGCGGGGATAACGCGAGAGGGAGGCAAATAAGGAGGATTTCATAAATGCGCCGTGGGTTCACGTCATGCAAACTGCTGGGAAAATAGAAGGGCACGATTGCGAAACTGGGGAAACCAATGAACGGCTGACGTGAATCTTTGACTCATCATCTCTGTGAATCGATCAGGCAAAGCGTGTGGGGATTAGAAGCAGGCTGGGGGTCAGTGCGGCGGAGGGAAGCGAACGGAGATGACGTAGGGATGACAGCTTAAAAATAGGTCGGCCGTGGTGATCAAAATAGCTCAATTCGAAGATGCGGAATAGGTAGCGGTAGCTGCTAATGAAATCGTTGAATCTCCTAAACATGAATTCTGACAAACAGGGACTTCCCAAGTCCGCAAACGAATGGATCATGGGACCATCTAGCCGCGTAGGATCCAGTCAGGTGAGGATGGGCTGGATGGATGGGAAGAGCGAACGGAGATGACGTGGGGACGATGGTCTTAAAGATAGGTTAAGCCGCCTTTCGCTATTAGGATTGGCCATTTTGAAGCCACTACTCGGAGCTCTGCATTATGCGATCCTTGAAGCGCGGATCTTGGAACTATCGGGACCGCATAATCTAAATATTATCCGTTCCGGCAAGATCTAAACAGTTCTTGGCGGGCGTTTCGGCCCACATAGATATGGAACCTGAAGCGCCAAAGTCCGATCGCAGAAACTGACTCGATTATTAGATAATGAGGAGTCCCCAATCCGCGCCAAATCCCAAATACCAGTATAAACAGCATCCAAAGTACCAGAAATAGTCTTACAGAGTTGCCTTGTCCTGAGTTCTCGTCATATATCTGAGAACTGGCCAAGGAAGTTGCATGACGAAATAGTAGGCAGATAAGAAAATACCATTCCTGAATACAAATTAATTGTAAGTCAACTTCGTGACAACCCCGAAGATTCCACGACAAGACTAAACCGACGCCAAGCACACACCCAAACTACTTCTCTGTAAACCCAGCTAACCGAAATGCAATTGTGACTCAGCGCGATAAACGCATCGCATTGTGGGAAAAAGACGCCAACTCGCGACAATCGCGGAGGAGAAGTGGCGTCTCAAAGAAATCGATTAGGAGTGGATGCACGCAATCAACCGCGTTCGCTAAGAAAGTGACACGACCTGTTTGCAGAGCAAAGGGTGCGTCTTTACAGTTCATCTGGGAGCACGAGGAACAAGATGAATGAGTGAAGGAGTGTTTAGTGTACTTAGTTTGGTCTTTCATCTGGCTAGCTGGAATAGGTACTTTACAAAGCGTTTCTCGGAGAGCCAGAAATTTGGGGATCTTCCTAATAAGATCCAGGCAGTACGGACTCGAGAGGCAGATCCTCAATACGAGATGTTTTTGAAGATCAAACCAAGCCAAAACAATCCTAAAATAAAGTCACGCGGACGAGTGAATCTGTGGCTTCTCTCTTTGCGGTTCCAGAGTGTCCCAGGTCCAGCTTTATCAAGTCACAAGCCACGTTCCCCATAACCCAACTTTCCAATCACCCTGCTTCCATTTATTAAGCTCAGTACACCTGCCGTCATCAACCCCACAGATCACAGTCCCGTCACATCCAATAAACAAGCGATCATCTCCTTCTCATTGCGCCAAGACCGCCTCATCACTCCTGTCCATCTGCCTTGTTCGCCGAGATTAATTAATGACGACTGACCGTCAGCGGATGTCCATCCAGCCTCTTGCGTGTGGCGCGCTGGCCGCGCGCCCATCTTCTTCTTCATCGGTGGTGGTGCAGGTAAGGGCTCTCATGCACGAATAGTTGCAATAATCGGCTGAAAGACACACACATCTGCCACTGCGGTCGTCGTCCGGACGCGCGCGTGGCCAGCGGTAATTACCGGCTGTTTACGGGTTTACCTTGGCTGTCTTTTACAAATCAATCATAACCAGCGCGCTGTCTTAAGAGAGTGACCTCGGATGGGTTCGGCTCCTGGAGGAGTTTTTGGATAATGGTTTTCACGGTCAGCGGGCGCTTTGTTCTGCGGTTTCCAACGGGATCTGAGTCACTTTTGGGGTTCCGGGCCCTCTTTTTAGGTATCTCAGAGCCCAAGTCTCTAAGGCTCTAAGGTTAGGTCTTATTTGGGTCTTGTGTCATGGAACCTGAGGCTTCTTTTTAAGATTGTCAGGGTCACTTTTCTTATTACAGCGTGCCTAGCGCAATGTTTACCCCCGGTGTGTCTAAGCGGTCAAGTAAACAGGACTAGAGAAGTTGAAGAGTCTTGTCCCAAAGCGGAAAGACGCGGCCAGTCGGCCAGAGCGAGTTAATCCAATTGTTTATGCTATGTTGTGCAGATCGGTGCAGCCGCAATCATCTTTGGACAGCGTTTCCTATTGTTGCGTTCGGGTATTAAGCCATTTCGGGGTTTTTGAAACCAGCTTTCGGAGTCAAAGTTGATTGGTTTAAGATCTCGCCTGGCCAAATTTCGCGCTCCAAAGACAAATCAATCTCCAAGTTTGGCTCAAATTACGATTTTATCTCCACTTTCCAGATCGCGCGCTCGATAGCGCACGTGTGAGTTGACACAAAGGTGTCATTAGGCGATTTCGCAGGATTTCCGCACATCTGCGAGGGTCGCCGGCATTTTTAGGGCGGCTCCTTTTTTGTCTTTGCTAACGAACCGCCAGGTTTGAATGGAAGCGGAAGCCTGCGCACGCTCATTTGCATATAATTGCTTTGGGGATGTCTTCGGTGGCTGAAAGAGGCCTAGGAGGCGCCGGACGCCATGACGCGGGGATGCTTGGGTGGGAATGGGCTTAGTCATCCAGGTGTTCCTTGTGCCTCTCTTGTGCTTTGGCGACCTCGGGAGAGGAATGTGGGGTGTAGAGTTGGGGTTTGTTTTGGCGACTTGATGGGGTTGGGAGATGGTGTTACGGTGGTTTAGGATAGCTTAGGATTCTAATTGGGTTCAGAACGTTGAAATTACGACTTTTGGCTCTTAGATCTTAGATCGTTTTAGGTCTCTGAATACTGAGTTTGACTACTTTAAGCGTTTGGCTCTCTCAGTCTTCTAACTCTTATCTCCGTGTGTGTAAGCTCTCGCTCTCCTGTCACTGTGAACCCATGTTCTGCAAGCGGGCAATGACGTCCAACCGTGAGAATTTTAAATTTACGACCCACCGCATAACGCAGATAATCTCTGGTTTTCACGTTTTTTGGACTCTCCCTTAAACTGGACAAATCCGAGTTTCTTAAATCTTAAGAAACCCAATCCATTACACTCCCGCCACCCTCCAACACCTCATCAACAGCCCACCCAGACACCCTCAAACGCGTTCGCCGGGGTCACTTTCGCCTCTTCAAACTTGCCCGCTCGTTTTCAATGCTCAGAGTTCGTCGCTCACGCGCGCCGAGGCGCGACTGGACAAACAGTCAATTCAACCGCGACAATCTGAAATCGTCAAATGAGTTTTAAGATCTCGCAACTCAGTTTCGCATTTCGAGGTGTTTGCGTGGATTTTGAAGAGATTGTCGTCGATTGGCGACGGCGGCCGTCGCACTTCCCGGTCTCCTTTTAAGTGTTTTTCGATTTGGCCTCCTCCGCAGCGGCACCTATCGCGCACGGCGACGGAAATGTGTCAATCTGGAGTGATTTACGCACTCAAATCTGTGTTAAGTAGAAGTGGACGGCATTGTTTTAGATGGTCGAACGGTGTTTGCCTGCACGTGTTTTGGTCTGTTCTGTCGAGTTTCGGCTCCTTCTGTCGGTCCTTCTCCTTTCAGGCTTCAAACTGTGCTAATCTGGCATAGATCACTAAATCCTCTATAAGAGCCAAGGCTACTGTCCCTAGGTACGTGATCCTACCGTAATCTATGCTCGCTTGTTGCCTGCATCTTCTCTCAATTATCCCTTTTTATGACCCTAAGATATCGATATAATTAGGCCTAGTTTCACTCTGCTGTCCTCGCAGCGTCAACATTCCTCTTCTCCAAACTTAATCACCCCATCAGCATCTCATCGCCACTCGCGCCGGGGTCTCCACCACTCGCACTCCCTAATTAAACTCAATGTTGCGTGTACGCTGCTGCAAACAACAACGATTGAAACTGATCCGCCTCTGGTAAATTCTGACCGGCGTCACCGCCGCTAGTATACTTGAATTCCTTTTGTCCCCGGCGCACGCCACCCGGGTCGCCGTGTCGATGTCGTTATCTCTTATCTCGCGAGTCGGGAATTCTCGCTTCGAGCGTCCTTTCACGTCTTCGTCGACGACGTTGTAGAACATTCCATGTAGCGAAATCGCGTGCGCTCCAATTTTTGTGATCGATTTGATTGGTTTTATGTTGTTTTGTTTACAGACGCGGAAGAACAAAGATGCGTGGAGGACCGAAGTTTACGCAACTTCCGGACCATTTCGTGGATTCGTTGAGAGTTCTGTTCGATATTGTCGATGAGCAGAGGAGAGGTTTTGTCACTTATAAAGAGGTTGGTTTGTTAGACTTGATGTAATTTAAGAGTAAGCTTTGAAACTATATGTTAACGTTTGGCTAGACCTGGTTTGTAATAAGCGTTTAGTCGGGCCTCAGATTCTCCGGTTCGGGTTGTCCAGGTTTGGACTTGTTCAATTACAACGCCTGCACTCGGACTATGTGGGCCGCGGATTGTCAGGGGCAGCCCGACTTTGGAAGGTCTTGAGTCTTGGATCGTCCGACCATAGGAATGCCCAGATCATGGTCTTAGATTCTTATAGTTAGAACGGAATTTGTATCTTGGCATTTTTGACCCAACTTCTAAATTAACTTGTTCAATTACAACGCGTGCACTCGGATTGTGTAAGCCGCGGGGTGTCAGGGGCCGCTCAGGATTCGAATGGTTCTGAGGCTCAGATCTCCCGAGCCTAGGATTTCCCAGATCATGGTCTAAGATTGTTCCTTGGTCTCGAAATGCTCCGGAGATCCCTTTTAACCATTTCAACAGTTAGAACGAAATTCAACAGTTAGAACGAAACGAAATATCTTGTCATTTTTGACCCAAATCGTAGACTGACGGCAGCAGGGCACTTATGGCCCTGGTGATCTCATGTTGTCCAGGCCTTGGATTGCTTAACATTGCCAGCAACCTTCGATTAATCGGAGATTGCCCATATCAATGGGAGGCCTCATACAAGCTTTCCGCAGATTTCCAAGTCGAGAATCCTGGAGATTTACTGAAAATGCAATTATCGAAATCTGACTTTTTGGAATTGCCCGCTTTAAAATTTAAGTGTAAAACGCAGTCGTAGGTTTCGCAGAAAGCGTATCAAACACCGTCATATGCCCAGAAGCCATACGTTGCTCCCATCAGTTCCTTGTTTTGAGTTAACTGCTCTGACTCAACTTCTAAACGATTCCTCTTCCCCCTTCGACCAAAACCAGTTCCAAAACGGGCAAATTCATATCTCTCCCAAAAATCCAGTCATTAAAGAAAAGAAATCTCGTTAACACCATCCAGAATTCTTATCGAAAATTGCTCTAAACACTATATCCAATCTAATCGGATCAAAAACTGCAGATCTGCACACGTTGGCGCCACCTCCCGACATCCCAACTTCCTCAGAACTTCCTCGATTGCCTCGGGCGCGTCACACCACCCAGCGGGAAACTCACATTCGAACGATTTCTCGCTGGAATTCGACTTGCGTTGAACGAAAAACGTCTTGGAACTTCGAATCTGCACAGGGTGAAGAGCGAAGGAAAACTCGATATGGACGATTATGGGTAAGATTGCTTGAATTCAGTACTCGAAACAAGTCTTAATATTTCGGAGGATATTTACAAGTCGGGAAAACCGGTAAACAAACATTGAGATTCAGGTTTTTGGCTGTTTACTCAGGTATGACCTTCAAAAATAAGCCGATCGTTTGGAGCGGATTAGTTGTCGGGTTTCTAGGGGTACCGAAACTTAGGACCTTACAGCTTCCGAAAACAGCTTGAAGCCAAGCTTCCAAAGTTTAGAGTTTTAGGGTTAATTAAGGTCGGAAGGTTTACGTAAGGAAACCTTGCCTTCAGATCTCAATTTTGCCCAAAACTCGGCCAAACCATTTCACCGAATTCCTCAGATTCTTAACCCTTATCCCCAGTTTCAGAAAAACTTCAAATCCGCTTAACTCTGTTTACCAAACCTATCATCCGTGTCTCACAAAACAAACCCTTTTCACACCCTTGCCCACTTTTCCCTTCCTCGGGCGTTCTCCACTTCCTCTCCTTAGTCACCTCAGCCAACAAACGTCGACAAATCGGGTAAAATCGAAAGCGATTACAAACCGTAAAACTGTTAAACAACGCGTTTCTTCTTCTCCCAAACCGACGGCCGTGTCCACACACACACACCCACAAAACTCAGATTAACGCAAACAAATATTTTTCTCCGTCTTGCAGCTGCCTCCTCCCCAAAACGAACCCAACAATACCCAAACTGCCCTGTGTCTCTGTGCGCGGCAACGTCGTCGGTTGCCCGGAGGGTTGTGACGTGTTGATTTAATAGCTCCCGGAGTGTCGTAAAACTCTCGCGCGCACCCATGATCTTCTCGCATGCAAAAGAAGAACCTGTCGTGGTCGCGCAGGCGTCTCTGGGCGATCAGCCAACAGCAGCAGCCTGCACACCACAAGAGACGTCGGAACCGTTTGGAAATTGAACAGTTCTAATTGTCCGAGGAGACGATGGATACGAACCCATTTACGAGTCCGAGCCCTATTCGATCTTTTCAATTTACGCGTTTTTTCGCTCGACCCCTAACTACCAGCTGTTTGCGTTTTGCATTAACGGTCTCCCAAGGGGTGTCTGGGTCGCGGGTCGCTCCCAGCTGCACCCCTAATTCCACAAAAAACTCGCTGACCTAAAAGTCGTTTTTGGACTTGGGCAGTTTAACCCTAGTTCTCTATCCAAGGCTTAGTCGTTCATGGCCTAGTCGAGAGAGAACCGATTAGTAGACTTTTCCCAGTTCTCCATCTTTGGGCTTTTTGAGTTTCTGCTAATCCCAGATCTATTTCAGAATGGAGCGAAAGCGCTTCGGCGGCCCCACGATGGGCCTAAATGGATTCGACCGCCGCTCAGCGCACTACACCAGCCAGCCTGAAGTTTACTCAAACAACGTCCATGCCGACAATTACCACGTTATTATGAGACCAAAGAAGGTGAGGCAGTTTGCGAAAATTGATTTATGACCTTGACTGGATGGGAAAGCATTTAGAGGTTATTATGCAAGAGAGGGTTGGATGGGGTTAAGTGGGTCAGGCATATAGTATTTGAGAGGCGCCTAAAGGGTTTCATTTTTGTGTTTTGAAGATTCTGAGCGGAAGAATTAAGTAAAAGATGATGGTTGGGGGTCGATTTATGCCTACGGTGAGTGCTGTCTTCGGGCGTTTCTGGTAGGTGCAGGCCAGAAGGAGATAAGATCTGTCCAAAACTAGTTCTAAATTTACTGTTTTGTCTTGTTTTCGAGTTTTCTTAATACCTAAAAATTCTAAATTTTAGACCCTTCCACCCACCTACAACAACGTGATGGACAACCGAGATTCCCGACTCATCCGCATTCCTCAGCCTCCGCCAGAGAAGGAACCCATTATGGTCAAAGTACCGTTGCAAACTAACAACAACATCGGAGGCCGGTTTAGGCCTATCAGTTCGAACTCTTTCGGGAGTGTTTGTAAGCTACGAGCACTGAGGAATCAAGGCTAAAGACTGACATTTAGCCAGCGGAATGGCCGAGATCCAGTGGCGCAACTCTCAGATGTCCACGTCTCCGTCCACTATTAGCGGAGAGTCACAGTCGAGTGGTGGGAGACAAGCTTATAGCGAAGATCAGCATCCTAAAGTGGTAAGTTGAGGGACTTTTAGGCTCTTTAGAAACATGAATAAGACTGTAAAATTTCGGTTCCAGCTTACCTAAAATCCAAACCCTAGTATTCCTCCATCTCCCTGTGGTCAGCCTCCAACTGCCACCACACCCCGCTGACCATAAATTCTCGCACTCTCTTTTTTATGACGCAGATGTTCCCCGCTCGCATATCGTTACCCGCATCTGACGTTTCCGGTTTGACCTTGCATGTCCACGCAGCCCATAAAACAGTATGACACCTACTAATTGATGACAACTTGATATATGGAGATTTGCGGGCAATTATGGATCCGTTAGGGTAGGATCCAAACTCTCAAACATCCCTGTGACCAAGATTCCTTGGTTTGTGTTTCCTGTTTACTCCATTTTGATCCCGAAACTCCAAAATCCGGTAAACACTCAAATCCCCACCTGATCTACCACCCAACCTCGCGCTCTCCCCATGACCCACGTGCAAAACAGCCCCACTACAAAACGTTCCCAAAAGCCTAAAGCCTTCTCCAATGCTCTAGTCGCACGTCCCCCTCGCTTCCCTTTCGTGCTAGTTGACATGGCTCTGATATGAGTCATATTTCGCAAATTCCCCTCTTTGTGTTCTTGCAATCGGCGCCTGAGGGCGTAAAAAGGCCAACGGAGAGATGTGAATGGGTCACGCACCTGCGGATCAAGAAGAACTAAATCGGTCAAAAACAACAGAATTTTTAGTTTTTTGGCGGGCTGCAGGTGGGCGGCAAGGAAGAGGGAAGACAGCGGAAAGGGAAGTGGCGGACGGGTGAGACCGACGTGGGAATGTGGAATGGGAAGATGGCTATAAATTTTTGGTACTTTGGGTTGTCAGGCAAGGTGCAAACCGAGGTTTTGCGTCTTAAGATCGGTGCAGGAATGCTTAGTACAGTTTGGCGAACTTTAGCTGAGTTTCGGATTGCCTATTAAAGCTGCATTTTGCACGGCGTGCGGCTGAACTTGTCGGCTTAAGAAGGCTTTGTCGAGCTTTGCAAGCCTGAATTTCACAGACGAATTGGACGAATTGGAAAGCTAGACGAGGGGATATCCTTAATTAAAATTTCCAATTCTTTATATTTTCCTGTTTGCTCAGAATTTCAAATTTGGGTTTTGTCCAAACATCGTCTCCTATACATCCAAGGAGCTGTCCATTTTGGGTTC
>KN167922.1:80770-113100 GCA_000757745.1 Steinernema scapterisci
CGTTGCGAAGACCGGCCTTCTCGCACTTCACCTGGAATTTGCGCAGCGTTTGCTCGATCGAATCCAACATCTTCGCTGTTGCGTCCTTCGAGGGCTGAAAAGAACGCAAATGAAGTCACAACCCGCGATGAAAACCCCAGAACTCACAGGAGAGATGACGCTGAAGGCCATTGTAGAGCGGCGACCGACCTTACGTTCCGAATGAACGAGCTGGAAATGAAGCGGAGTTGCCCGGTGAGGGTGACCTGAAGTCTAGACAGGACGGTGTGTCTATAGACAGGCTGAAGACCAAAGTGCGACTGAAATCAACCGCGAAATCGGAGCGGTCAACTCAACGAGACATTTCCCAGACGTCTCGAGGCGATGGCTCGCAGGCGCCAGTCGGGGTTCATTTCGACTTTCATCTTTCGCAGCATGTGGTCGGTCCGTTTGCTCATCGTGCTTCTGCTCATCACAGGGTTTTCGGTACGTTTTCAGGGGATTTATAGCTTCCAAATGTCCGAGATTTCTGCGTTAAAAATTGTGGCTGGTGTGCTCTCTATCTGGTGTATTTTTTGAGGTGTAGGATGGGCTTCTTTTAGCTTAAATCACATCTCGTGATTTTTTGTTTTGGCTTCTTGAATTTGGCTGCGATTTAGCGTGAGATTGCTGGTTTCATGTGCCGCGCGTTTGCGTCCGCCATATTTGGTCTTCACTGATCGATTTTGATGGATTTTCACGGCTGTTTTGGCCTTTTAGTAACTTTGCTCTTGTCATAATTTCATGCTCATTTTTGGGCGAATTTGAGAGGAATCACTCCCATTCGTGCAACCATTTAACGCTTAACGTTTAAAAATTTTTCCAGATTTTGTCGCGTGATTTATTCAGTTTTTTTCTACCAAACAGTGTTCATTTATTGCGATTTTAGGCAGCAAACAAAGAACATGAAATCGTGGTTCCGGCCGTCAATGGAAAATCTGGCCAGGATGTTGTGGATACCGATGTGAATACTGGTGAATCCGCCGACGGAAAGGGGAAGACCGATGTGAAGACCGGGAGATCGAGCCCGAACGAGGAGACCGTTGTGAAGTTCGGTGAAGCCGACGGGAATGAGAAGACCGCTGTGAAGACCGAGGGATCCAACACGAATGAGGAGACCGATGTGAAGCCCAGTGAAGTCGACGGGAATAAGAAGACCGCTGTGAAGACCGAGGGATCCAGCACGAATGAGGAGACCGATGTGAAGCCCAGTGAAGTCGACGGGAATGAGAAGCCCGCTGTGAAGACCGAGGGATCCAGCACGAATGAGGAGACCGATGTGAAGCCCAGTGAAGTCGACGGGAATAAGAAGCCCGCTGTGAAGACCGAGGGATCCAGCACGAATGAGGAGACCGATGTGGAGCCCAGTGAAGTCGACGGGAATAAGAAGACCGCTGTGAAGACCGCTGAAGCCGACGATTCGGTGCCCTCCACGCAAGAACCGTCCACGACTACTCCAGCAGATCCAAGCACGACTCCGGCGAGCACACCAGAACCCACCGTGACGTCGACTCAAGCTCCTTCCACTTCAACGCAGGGGCCTACAACCTCTCAAGCCAGTTCCACCGTGGAAGCGACGACAGCAGCTCCTTCCACTTCTACGCAGGAGCCTACAACTTCTCAAGTCAGTTCCACCGTCGAGGCGACGACAGCAGCTTCTTCCACCTCTACTCAGGAGCCTACAACTTCTTCATCCAGTTCCACCGTAACATCGACTCCAGCTCCTTCCACTTCAACTCAGGGGCCTACAACTTCTCAAGTCAGTTCCACCGCGACATCGACTCCAGCTCCTTCCACTTCAACTCAGGAGCCTACAACTTCTCCATCCAGTTCCACCGCGACAACGGCTCCAGCTCCTTCCACTTCAACGCAGGAGCCTACAACTTCTCAAGTCAGTTCCACTGTTAAGACGACTACAGCAGCTCCTTCCACTTCAACTCAGGAACCTTCCACTTCTCAAGCCAGTTCCACCGTCGAGGCGACGACTGCAGCTTCTTCCACTTTAACTCAGGAAGCTTCCACTACTTCCCAGGCCGCTTCAACGACTGTTGCGTCCACCACTCAAACGCCGACCACTATGCAGATGACGTCGACCGCAGATCCAACCACGACGGTTCCTCCTTTAACGACGTCCATCGCCGAAACGACCACGGAGAAGTCAACGGCCGTTTCTTCAACTTCCCAAGGTCCTACTACGACGTCCAAGTCCGAAACGACCACGGCGAAGACAACCGCTGTTCCTTCAACTTCCCAAGGTCCTACTACGACGTCCAAGTCCGAAACGACCACTGCCGATGCGAAGTCCACGTCGGCTCAGGCATCGACACCCTCGACGACCGCGGAAATCGTCAAAAGTAAGTTGTCTTCCGACTTTAGCTGAACTTTTACACGCGTTTTCAGGCTCCACGGCGACCTCTGCGGCTACGCAGACGCCCGGAACAACGCCTGGCAGCCAATCTCCAAGTACGCCGGGTTCGACCTCCGCATCTGGATCTACGCGCACGAGTGCCACGGAAGCTCCTGAGCGTCATCAGCCCCCATCTCCTGGTCTAACCTTGGCCGAAAGAATGAACCGATCTGGAACTCCTGGTAGGTTCCTCAATTCTGAACCTTCTTAATCTCGTCAATTTCAGTCGTGTTCTTCCGTGCTGACCAGTTCCACAACCAAGCGCCATGTCCCGACGGCGAGATTTGCAAGGGAAGCTCCACGGCCACGTTCGTCTTAGGCCTCGTCGCTTCGATTTTCGTGTTTGCAATGTGATTTTGGGAATTTTATGGACAAAACACGAGAGAACAAACAATAAAAATGTTCTGGTTCCACACAGGAGAAAGGAGATAAGGGTCGACCTGGGTCGGAGAGTCGGCGATCCCACTTGATCGGCGGGAAACGCGAAGGTGAGAGGATATTGGAGACGAATCCACGTGTATTCAAGATACCGGTATTTCAGCAGTAGTACAGGACCAACGTTTTGGGATCGCTCGCGAATCAGTTGAACAGGATGTAGAACGACCAGTAGATGCAGTTGAAGAGGACGAACGTCATCGGGAACACGAAACGGCTCTTCTCGTCGATTTTGTTCGCGATCGCTCGGCCACGGAGGTTCCGGAGTGTGCGCGTCCAGCTCAACGCTCGACGGGTCACCTGAAGAAGCTGAAACGATTAAAAGAACGTTTTGTCGGCATGCACGCGGAGCTGCGGAAAGGGCCATTTACTAACTACCTGATCTCGAAGTTTGCTGACGCTCTGTTTCTTGCTCCGCTTCTGGCTCAGCCGGTCCGAGCCGACGAAGTAGGACGGGACATCGTTGTTCAGCTCTGACGGGATCCGCAGCTTCGATTCTATGGAATTCGAGTGGTTCATCCGCTGACGCTCGATGTCCACTTGTCGGGACTGGAAAGGAGGCTTAAATTAGGGATGCGAATTAAGCGGATGTGAGCAATTTTTGGGTCAATTTGAACCCGTAATTTAATGAAATTCAGGGATAAAACTGCTTACCAGTTCTTCCATATTCGCTTCGCCTCCAAAGAGCGTCGTTAGCGTCGTATCCACAATGAGATTTGGCGCCGGATCGCTTCGGTGCATCTCCTGATTCTTGGCAAAATGGCAAATCGTGAATTCTATCATGACACCGAAGACGAACGCCATACAGCTGCCCATCCAAACGTCGATTGCCTTCATGTAGCTGACCTCTGGGAGGGCCATTTTGACCGCGTTGGCCTGGGTGGAGATCGTGAGGAGGGTGGTGATAGAGAGGGAAACCCGAGCTGGGGCTGAATCGATGTCCAGCCAGAAATTGAACCTGGAAATGATAGGGTTACGGTAAGATTAAGTGTCCAAGACCTACCATGATATGACGACTATTAAGGCTGTGGGAAAGTAGGTCTGCATGACATGGTGCATCATCTCCCGTTCCACGAGGAACACGGCGGTCATGCAGCTCCAGATCCCCGTGGAATATGTGCCATTGCAAGTCCCCGTTCGGATATCGATGAGCTGCATGTCGGGCATCCTGATATCCATGTTCCTGTCGATTGGGGGTTGGATGCGTTCGGACCATCGAAGGTGAAGCTGTGATTCGGGATATGCATCTGAAAATTGGATTTTGGGGACTGAAGCTTAGGATAAACCTACAGCTAAGTATCCTCATCTCGCACGTCTGGGAGTCGAGCGGATACTTCCAGAGGTCCATCATGCAGATGACGATAAGTGATATCCTGGAATTTAGCATTAGAGTCTTAGGATAAGGTCTTAAGGCCTACCTGCAGTCATACCAAATCTTCCCGTCCGGATAAACCCATACTAAGAAATTGTCGTCAGTGATATCCTGGAAACTGGCGTGCCTAGCATTGGCAAAATAGACGTCCGGGTGCCACATGAGGCCGAAGACTTTCTTGTCCCGGACCAGGACGGGACCGGTTCCGTTGTGCCTTAGGCGTGGGTCTATCCATTCCTGGAAACAAGGGTACTTTAGGCTGATTTCACGTCCCCAAAACCCTAGCCACTAGGGTTCCCCGACCTCCCATGCTTCCCTGTGTGGCCTCATGAATATTTAACGCTGAGTCACTCACCTGCTGAAAGTACATATCGAGATGATAGTCCATCGTTTGCGCGCTGAAGGACGAGATTCCCTCTATGTACATCGACATCGAAACGTTGGTCGCATGGCCTAAACATTAATATTTGAGTGGGGCGCATCGAGAACTGCGCGCTAATCGGAAGCGATCATGCGTAGGCAGATTTGAGGGAGAAGGTCGGCGTGGTGGAGGTGGAGAGACAGAAAGAAGAGAAAGGGTAAAAGAGAGGCCGTGATGAAAAAGTGAATGCGGAGTGAGATTGACCTTTGGATTTAGGACTACGGGGTGACAGGAGAGGTCATGGTAACCTTCTGGGGCACTTTGCCAACGGGCTAAGTTCCGCCTAACTTTGAAGCTTAGAAAATGAGATTTTGACAGGTTTCCGAGAAACGCTGTATGCCCAAATCAGCTTCCTAAATGCGTTCCCAAAGATTGCTTCAAAATCCTGTTCTTTTTGAATCTAAGATCTAGTAAAGCTCCCAATCCTTAAGTGCCTGGACAGCTTGACCACTTAGAAGTCGAGAATCCAAAAGTTCGATAACGCCAAACTCCCCCGTGAAAAGTGAAAATGGCAGCATTCAACAAAAAATGAAGAAAAGAGCATTTCCGAGTCGTAAAAAATTGGGAAAGAATAGCCATAACCATAGAGTTCCAAGCTTAAAACGATCCAAAAAGGTAAGAAAAGATAGCTAAGATTTATGCACCTTTACTAGACACATTCGTCATTTCCTCTGTAATTGGAGATTAAGGTCAAAAGAGGGTTTTCCAATGATAGCCTGGCTTACCTAAGTACTGCGTTGGCGTGGCGTACCGATTGTAGACCTCCTCATTCTTGAGCAAATCGATGAATTCGCGTGTGAGTGGAATGAAATTGTCCGAGTTGATCTCGTCCGAGTAGTCTCCGTAGACCGGCGGAAGCACGAGGACGAAATAAATAGTTAAGAGAAGCAGCATCTTGTGGGTCTGAGGGTTGGGAGAGCGAGCAAGAGGGAGGACAGACCTCGTGGTCCACCTGTAACCGTCAGAGGGGAAATTCTCGCGAGGAGCTAAAATCACGTCGTTTGCAGCAGATGTGTTGGCCTTGGCATCATTGCTATGACATCAACAGCACGGGCAAATGTAGAAACGACGAGCGGAAAAGTTCCTGAAAAAGTACGAGTCAAATGTTGACATGGTTACTTTTGAAAGCGAGAGTGGGTTGGGGAGTCCCAACGCGCGGCGTCGTCGCGATTTAACATGCGGGCTCATCGAATATTCAGAGGTGTTGCAGAAGAACAAACTACATGTGGACACATGAAATCACGGCCACGCGAGAGGTTTTTAAAGGCGTGAATAGAATTGGATAGTGGGAGGAGGGGGAAGTAGAGATTGGGGAGGAGTGGGTTTGGGTTGGGAGTAGTTGCGAGGTTGGGTAATGTGTTCAGGCTGGGTTAGACAAGTTGGAAATAAGGTCAGAATCTACCTAAGGTAAGGGTTATTTTTAAGCACTAAATTTCTTAATGCCCTGAGAAAAGACAGGAAATGGTGGGCCCCAAATAAGGTTAATTTCTCGTCAGCCTTAACTTGAAACAGGGCAGTTTTCTTAAATCCTTTTGTCTTGAGCCTAACACCTTTAGACTCCTGGAATCCGACTTTACGAAATCTGACAGATGCCGACTTTTAAAGTTTAGGTTAGGACCGGTTGAAAGGTTAACTTACGTCCTCAGATCGGACTAGAAAGGTCTTATGGTCGTCCAGTCATAAGCCTAAGACCCTAAGACTCCAGGTACATAAGCTTAACGGTATTCAACTGATTGTTCACATCTGAACTGTTCACATCTAACCCCAAAAAGCTGTTCTCTGTTACATTCCGTGTATTTTTGTCAATTCGACCTTTACCCAAAAACACAATTTTGATACACAAAAGCCATCTTAACAACCTTAAACTTTTCCAAATGACTCTGTTTACAGTGTCCTAACCTTGAAGAGCCATTGACCTTGTTGGGAAAACAAGGTGAATTACTACTGAATGTACACATGTGAACATTGGAGTCGTTCGGTGTCCTGTATTCCCAAAAGTTGTTGTGTTCAGTGAGATCCAAGACGCAGAACACAATTAGTGTAAACAATTCTGTTGTTCCATTGAAGTCTCTCCCTAAAACGGCCTGCGATAAAATTGTATTTGGGCCACTTCGTAAAGAAATCAACGATTAAGTCGTCAATCTAGGGAGGGGAGAAAAGTGGGGTCCTCTGAAATGGGGTTGTCGGTGAATTTGGTCTCTGATACCTTAAGAATGGGTAAAACTCTAAATTGAAGAATTAAGACTGCTTTAAGATACCAGTTTTTGGTCACTTCCGGCTTCGGTGGGAACCTGGCACCGGCAGAAAACAGGCACAAAACCTAAAGATCTTTCGATTCCCAGAGAGATCTTGATCACTCCCAGGTTTGAGTGTGAAAGATAGGAAACACAAGGTCTAGAAAAACAGCAAAACCAAGAGGAAGTGTCCCATGAAGCAGACCAGAGAAGACACGAAAAAGACCGATGGGTCTGAAAAGTTGACACCACTTATCACTTCGGCGACAAAAGCGGGTTTTGTGCGTCACAACGCAGACCTAAATTTGGCATTCTATCCATTTTTAAGGGTTCGCGGAAGCTCGGTTGTCTGGGACTGGAGAGGAGGCATAGTCAGCTGATCAGGAGACATGGTTTGGCAATTCGGAATGACCCAAAAACTGAAAGATGTAAACTTTGAGAATCTGGATCTTGTAGGACAAAACCTTATCTCACACCACGTCGCCTGCATCCAGCACAGCACCCGACCCGATCCATCGCGTAACATTATCTTGAATTGATCTCTGTATCGTCTTGTTTTTATGAGATCGTCTTAAGATCCTAACGAGATCTCCAAGACGTCATCACATGAACACCCGAAGATATCGATTCCAGGAAGAGGCTAATGACAGTTTTTGGGGTAAATCTAGAAGCCCACAATAGTATAAACAAATGCCTATCTCTCAGCACCCGTTAACTGCCCTAAGTGACCCTTCCTGAAGGAACCAAACACTCAAAAGTGGGTCAATTCATAAAAACAAAACAATCTGTTTGGTCTGTAAATTGAAAAAGGCACGCACAGCCTGAGAGAGTCTCTTAGCAATTCCATATGGTTCTCAGCGTCTAGGAAACAAAACAAGAATTGGTGTTGTGGCTTTGGTGTCACCATTTGGTGGCTGAAAGAGATTTCGCACAAAGCCTAAATGCTAAAAATGAGGAAGCTTAAGAGGCTTCTTAAAGAGCATCTTTGGCTCAAAGCCATATACCCGGCTTTCCCGGATATCGAAAAAGACCCGATTATAAACCGAAACAAGCCTCTCCTGCACGCCTCATTGAAGAAAAGACCCCTTCTCTTCGACTCAAAGAAGACCCATCTTTGGATTGCTCCTAATCGAATCAAACAGAGTCGCCGCCGTTCAATGCCGTCTTCAGCGGCGACCACACACAGCGACCGCCATTGCGGAAGCAAAGAGGCAACAGAATCCGGGAGACGCTCGACGGCAACGCCGCGGAGGCCGTTTTCACCCTTATATAATCAAATCGAGCAGCGTTGTAACACAAAAGGGGTTGAATGAATAGGAAAATCCGGCACATTCACACGCGGCGGCGTCCTACGACGCTTGAAAAGGGCCAGCGGAAGGGGACAGAGAGGCATAAGAGAAACATGAAGTAGCAATAACACGTGAACGCAACGCTGCTCACTTCAGCTTCAGGAAGCTGCCGGTGATGGGTGCTAGTATGTTGTAGTGAGAGGCAATCGAAACGAGGGCAAAAACAAGATGTAATCGGTTTTTTTCACTCCTGAAACAATCGCTCTCGGAGACGAGTCGATGAAGAGGACACGGAAGAGGACCTAACGGGGTCGTCGTCGTCGTTGCGAATTGGTTCGCGCTTTATGGGCTGCTGCTTGCGATAAGTCGGGTTTTGGGAGTTGGGGGTAAGCCATAGGGAGACTGGGGAGGGGCGGCGACAACATGGGTAGGTAAATATTTGAACAGCTAAGCGATTTAGGAAAAAGTTTTGCCGATATGGGAGTGGTGGGAAATGTGTGGGGCGGGGGCAGGCAGATATTGGGTTTGGGGGAAAATGGTGGGAAGAGAAGTTTTGGGGTCAAACCTGATTTTAGGTCTCCGGTCAGGCCACCTAAGAATGCCATTAATCCAAGAACTCCAGAGTCATAAGGTCCGAATAAAGATGACCAGAGATCCCTATCCCACTCTTGCTAACAGTGCCTTCTCCCTGAGCAAAGGCAAATTAGTGAAATAACGCGGAAGACTTCCTCATCCCATTTAACTCATATCCGCCACCTCCACCACCAACACAAGGCCTTCCTCTCCTCCACGACACGTTGTGTTGACGTCACAATACTCGAGATAAAAAACTGCGGCAATAAAATTTCATCTCTAACGCACACGGGCCGAAGTGGACAGCGTCACGGAGGCAGGAGGCAGACAGACAACAATGGTTTTTATTTGTCATTTGCATTTGAGGAGTTAGTTGCCTTTGTTGGCAAACTAAATTATTTATTTTCTGGCGGAACAGGCAGCATAGCACAAAGGCTGGATAGTAAATTGGTGAGTGGAGATCTCTGGGAAGAAATCTGGGTTTTGGACTAGCTCGATTTGTTGTGTTTCTTCAATTTTCGACTTTGTCATTTTAAAGCTTGAGACTCAACTAGCTTAAGTACCTCTCTAAACCCGGTCAAACGCCAACAATTCCAAATTGATAACATGTTTTTGGCATGTGTTTTCCCACAAAACTGTCTGGGAAACCATAACACAGACCCATACAGGTCAACCTCATTGGTTTTAGGGAGGTCAGCACAATATTTGCCTGCCGGTGTTTTGGGTTATCATTTCTCTACAAAACATGACAGTGGGCAAATTATCATGGAGCCAGACTGGTCACCGACCCAGACAAAACGCAATATTTGTTTTCTGGGATTGTTAATCAATCTATCTCTTATGAACTATTGTTTTGCTGGGTTTCCGTGTGGTCAAATGTCATTTGTTTTCGCATCATGCTGGGGAGAATAATGACTATTTTCAGAAGCGACAGGGCCAATTGAAATTAGATTAGAAGATGTTCTTTAAAGGAGCACGGAAATCGTTATTTGAGTCGCCAGATCGACGACGCAGATTAGCGCCTTTTTGTGCACCCGGAGAGTAGGGCCGCACACTTAGAATCTTAATTGTCTCAAAGGTTCATTTTTATGTTTTGGTCTGAGGTCAACACGTGGATTCCTTGGGTTGCTAGAAATTCCCAAAACTGAGCGAGGGGAACGCAACACCGGACGACTCCGTTATTTCAAGGCTGGAGGTTGCGCAGGGAGTTAGCATGCGGGTCTATGGTCAAACCGTATAGGTCAGCCTCCGCTCCGAGGCCTGTTTCTGGAAAACACAGGTTTGAATCAAGATTCTGACAAAGGAATCGTGATTAGCTAAGTCCAAAACCCTGCGATAATCCACCTCGATTTGACGTCGAAAAGTTCCGCCTTAATTCACAATGTCCGTGTGTAGCCACTTACGCCTTCAATGACGCTTACATGGCTACATGAAAAAACCCCAAAAGTCCCAAAAACTCAAAAAACCTAACATTTCGAAGTTAACTTTCAATTCTAATATTGAGGTGTTCTAAATGATTTTAAGCTATAAAGAAGAATTTAAAGGATTTTTCACCCCGGAACACTACATTACTATAATGAATTACCCCCAAACAAACAATGTCCAAATATTCCAAAACGTAGACAAACAGTTACACACCTCATCGCTTCTCCTACACCCCTAGCGGCGTGTGTGTCCTTGCCAAATAATAATTCAAATGCAATGTTTCCGTCTGCGGGACTCATTTTTCTTCCGTCGCCGCCGCCGTCCTTGCCGTCCGGCGATTGCCGCTAGCCTCTGAACGACACGTTTTTCTCACACAAAACATTTTGTAAATAATGGCCCAAGCGGCGCGCGCAAAAAGTGCGCTTCGTCTTTAGATTTGCGGCGCCCTGGGCCGGCCGGGCCAGGGGCCAAGGCCAGGAGGCGGTGATGGTCTTCCTCAAGAGAAGGACCATCCAGCTTTCTTCGACACATGTCCCAGAAAGCGGCCCGATCGCGTTGGGCCTAAAATAATGCGATCAATCAATGGCGGACTGATAGCCGCCATCAGGACGATTTACGTTGTTTCGAACCGGTTTTGACGGCACACGGAACAAACGGGTCTTGAGTGTTTATGTTGGCACCGAGGAGGTGGGACGGAAGCGAATAATTAGGCCTGGCCGATCAGTGCGATCTCTAAGATTTAGAGGAGCTTGGCGGCTTGGGACACCAGCTCAAAAGGCTCCATCGCGACCACATGTAAAGCCAGGACATGCTTAGGTGGCACCGAATTTAAGGACTAGCTTTAAAGTCTTGCCAACGCAACTTTAAGACCCTCTCCAAGCGCTGATAAATCTTAAAAAGACCTATAAATCAATGGTGTCTTATCCTGAACGTTGAACATTGCTTGTTTGCTAACATGTGGGCGCAGATATGATTGATGAAGGTGGCGCTCAGCGATCAATAAGTCGGAAAGATACAGGAGAGCCAGCTGACCAAGGCTTGGAATTGATGGGAGGACACCTTTGCAGAATGACCACAAATCTGGCATTCTTTGAGCTGCACTCTGGCTCGGTCAACCTACTGAGGACATCATCCATCTAACGATGTAGACCTTGAGATTTCTATAGATCATAGCTGCCAAAACCTGTGCGAACCACACTTAGAAATCCCGGACTACGCTGTTCTAAATCTAGCTCTAAATCGCGGAATCCACTTCCTTCCATCCTCCCATAAGAAACTAATTAAACTCAAGCCCAAGACTCTCCATTCCCAAACCAATTAAAATTGTGACGAAAGCAGCGGATATCTGAAGTTTGCTTGGAACCAATGACGTTGCGTAAAATTGGTCTTTTTACCAACTGCCAAAGCGCAGATCATCATTTAAGATAAGCACTGGGAAATGAAGAAAATTTGCACGAGGTCAGCTGCCCTCGAAATGCCTAAAAAGACCCCGGATCCAATTTGCATACTTAACGCTTTAATTGTCTCCAAACTGCAAAAAAGTGACTAAAAGAGAAGAACGAAAGACTCCGGACACTAAATGGGATCTCCGGGCTTTAGAGAGCCGCGCCAAGCTAGGAGGAGCCCAGCGGGAGACAGACAAGGTGGACGCCTCGCCCACCTTTCGTTTTGTTGCTTGTTGCACTTACCAATTCGGCATTTCCGAGAAGTTGAAAAGCCAAAAACCCGGACGTGCCAGGTGCGCACAGGGTTGACGTTGAATCTAATTGCAGCTGTGGGACGCTGCTAATCATGGGGGCGATCGACCAAGGGTCGGAGTTTGCAGACTTCAAAGGGCGTGACGTGGCTTTTGGCATTTGCTGTGTAGAGGTGGAACTAGAGACCAAAAGTTGGAAAAACCCGTCTGGACATGGAGTCACTGATGACAGGTTGATTTCGGTTTTGTTTGACAAAACCACCTGTAGGAGATGACTAAGCGCTTTGGTTATTCTTAATTCTATTAACCCTTTGGCAGCTTACCTTTAGGAAAGGTTCTGGGGAGCGGGTCGTCGGGGTCGTCCCGCAGTCTCTGGCCGCGTGTCTCCAGAACCTTTTTTCTCTCGATCAAAGATCGTCTCAGGATCTAACAGAATTATCGCTTGAGACCCTCAGTTTTGGTTGACAACAGAAACGTGTTATGTGTTTTCTGGAGAAGGGGAATTTAAGCGAGTTGAAACACGAGGGCGTTTCAATAAATTGAAAATTAGCAGGCAAATATGTTTTGAAGTCTTAAGGAGTTTTTGTGTGCTTAGTGACTCACAATGAAAACAACTCTTAGATTTTATTAAGAAACGTATCTTCGGGAGATACATTAAAACGCTTTCTTGTGAACGCGACGCTTCAACTCTTCGGAAAGACAGTTTAACGCAGCGATAGTTTTAGCCAGAAGGCCCGGAAGACTTCTGTAGACCAAGCATGTGCCTAACAGCCTGTACCCGTTGTGGAGAACGGCACCCGTAGGTCGCATAAGCGTGAAACTGCAGCCTTAAACCATACAAGCCATGGATCTAAACTTAGATTTGCAGACCGAACTACTAAAGCCAATTTGTCCGTGGAGTCACCGATATATTCAATAACCAGTATCTTAAGATACCTTTAGAACTCTTAGAGCATTTCAAGATTCAATCCGTGTCAAAATTCTAAACCTTCATCAACACTCCACCAAAGCTCCGTCGCCAGAAGATCCATACCTCTTCAAACCCATCTAAAACTCCATAAACCTCGAAAACCCGACCCGAAGACAGCCAATCGCTCACTTTGATATCTGCGGTTCGGCACCTGTTTATCCAACATTTTGCCACGAGCTGCGTGAAGCCCACCTTCACATGATGAAGTGGTATTGACACGCCATGGGGAGAAAAAGGAAAATAATGATTTACGGACACGACAGGCAACAAGGAATTCGCAGATCTTGGCGCCTGCAATCTTGGTCAAGAATGTACAGCTCGCTTTTAAGGTTTAGCCTGAGAAATTTGTGTCGGAAGTTTTCAACGAGTGTCCTGGAGGTCTGAATTACCTGCACAGACTTAAAATCGAATGTCCCAGAAACGTACTTATGTTAGCCAGTCAAGCTCTAGGGTCAACAAGGCGGGCGGTTGAAATGAAGAAGCACTTAGATTGAAGTTCTGAACGGAAATGTTTGTAAGCACATGTTCTATGGATAGCACATTAATCAGTTCGAGAACTGGATTTTAGGCTTTGTTATTGAAAACACGTGGTTAATGACTCTGACCTTAAGGAAACTGGGAAGTGAAAATCACAATAATGTGATTTTTGGGCTCAGAGGTGAGGTTCTAATAAAAGGTCAACTCCTAGAAAAACATATTTTTCAAGGATTTCTTAGATCTTACAAGACAGGTTCGTCTTCCGTTGAAAAGAGAGCGTTTAGAAGCTGAGATTCACCATGTACAGATCTGACGATAGGCAAACACCTCAAAGCTCTCCTGAACTTCCAAAATATAAGTTTTTGACAGCCTTAAAGCCTTAAAGCAAAGTTTAAACACTTAAGGAAGCAAAGAACCAGCAGTTGACAATGAGCAAAGACCATCTACCCCTGGAAACAAGTTTCAAATCCACAAAACTCAACTTTTTGCCCGAAAAAGTTAGCGCTCAAACCACCCCAAAAACCCATAAAGCATGTCTTAAAACCTTTTTACTAGACGCGATCGACCGGATCACAGCTTAAACGAAGAAAAACAAGACACAGATACACCGGGCGCTATAAAAAAATTCTCCTAAGGCTTCACGATCGGAGCACCACAACAAGCCCAAGGGCGCACAGGTATATCTCGAGGCGCCATCATCCACACGGTTGGCGTCATTCGCAAGTGATAATATTGCTGCCATTAATCACTTCCCGCCGGCTCTCGCGCCATGAAATACGCGCTTGGCCCTTACTCCCTGGAGCTTGGGCGGTCGGAGAACAGCGGCGGGTGCGGCCTTTTGTCTTCCGCCACTGCGGCAGGGCGGCCACATAAACCCTTTAAACAAACAAAGTGGAAGTTTGGCTTCGGACAGGGGGTTTAGAAGGGGGCTTTGGGATGCTTTTGGGCACTTTTAGGCGGTAAATCAGATGCCTAAATCAGGCTAAGAATTAGCCAGATTAGCCAAATCGCGATTAGCCAAATCCTGACATAACACAGATCTAAGATTTGCCAGAGCTGACCAAACTCCAAATCCAAGCCAAAGGCCATCGCACCCTTGCAATAAGGAAACGGACGTGAGGGTGTAAAGAAGGGAAGGAAACGATTGCTAGATTGAGGCTATTAGAGCACAATTTAAATGTATTGCAAACGTTTCCTCCGCATGTTCACCGGAAGCGAAGGAGGAGGCGATGTGATCGCTTACACGCGGATATGGAAAAGTGCTAAGGACTCGTTTGATGTATTATTTTAAGACGATGACATTTTTGTTGACAGCTCATAAATGTCATACTTCTCATTGTCAAACATCACAACACTTGTGGTCAAGGTTAGCGCCTGTAGTTAACAGTTGTGGTTAGGTCAAACCCACCGCAAAATATTAAAACTAGCTTTGAATCTAAAAATATCAGCTGTTTCCTCAAATTCTTTCAATTGACAAGTGCAAACACGTTGTCATTCAGCTGCAAAATTACAGTAAAAATGTGAAAGTACACAAAATCTGAGAAAATGACGTATTTGTTGACAGAAATTTTAAAATGTTAATTCCGTGTTTTTGCACTAGCCAAACTTGATAATACGGAAACTGATTTGACTAGGATTACGTTTAGGATCAAAGATCAGAGTTGTGTTGGTTTTGCACTATTTAGGCCTTAAGGTTAAATTTTTACATTTTGGAGTCCCTCTCGAAAATCAGAAAAACACAAAAGTCTTAAAATTGTTTACTGGACTCTAAATCCAAAAGTTTAAATTTAAAGAACGTTAAATACACTTAAAAATTGGGTTTTTATGTACTTAAAAGTTGAAAATCAAAATTTTAGACTAAATTTTTAGGTGAATTTTTATTATTTTTTAATTTAAGTTTTTTAAACTTTTATTTTAAATTTTCTTTAAATTTTTAAGATTAAAAAGTCTTTTTTATAATTTGTTTTTTGTTTTTTTATAATTTTTTACTAATTTTAGTTTTAGTAAAAGTAACTTTTAATTTTTAGTAAATGATAGTTTTAGCTTTAAGACATTTGACCCCGGCTGCCCTTGCCGACAACCCCAGACGACCAATAAAAATATAGTTTAGTCGCTGTCAACTATAAATAAGGCCCTCACGAAATAAAAGCGACTGGGTAAACGTTCCCACACACTGTTTGAGACGCCAAACAACCAACCCTACGCATCTCCCTTTGGGACCACCATTAATATCGCTATCTCTTTTTTGTCGACAAATCCATATTGCGTCTCAGAAGTGATGAAACATGGAGTTCTATTTGGCCTACCCACATAGTCCTCAGGATTCTGGTCCTTTTTAGGTCTTCGGGTTTATGACAGTCGTTATATTCTACAATTTGTGTCCTTATTAAGCTTCTAAAATTTCTTCGCGGAACTTCTAAGAATATCTTACGTTATCTTAAGTTTTTGTTGTCTCATAGAGCTCGATGAAGAAGTCATAAACTCGTTTATGATGCCGTAAAGTTGTGTGCACTTGGTGGTTTTCGATGAAGGTTCGTTGGATATGAGGCCCAAAGTTCGTCTTTTATCTGTCTTTCAGAAGACTTTTGGTTCTGTGAGCGATGGAATGTTTGTGTTGAATAGATGAGGGAGTGAACTTTGATGATGGGTGTACTTTTTCAAACAGAAACATCTGAGGGACTTAGAAGCCAACTTGAATATAAAGTTTGAAATGCCCGAAATATCAGATGGTAGAGCGGAAGCTGAGGCTTAGGTGTTGAGATTAAGTCAAATTTCATGATCGGAAGTTGGTGTTAGGTGGCGGAAAGGTGGGATTAAGGTAGATTAGGACAGAGATAGGGTTTCACTACCCTGACAAAGTACAAAACTAGCTGCTTTTTGGCTCTTCTAGAACAGATAGAGCTTATATTTTTAGCCTCTCGCAAAGCCGACACCATCCGAGTACATCAGCAACAAAACCCACGCTCCCACAGATCTTACCTTACATAAGTAACAAAACGTCAAGATCTGAAAGTAACCACATAAACGTCATCCAAAACAAATATCTTAGAGACAAGAAACAAGCAAATTCCATTTTTCTATGTGCCAAAGTGTCCGAACCAAAAACCGCCGCCACTTGCAAATAGAAACAAAACCAAAGTCGCCAAGAATTAACATGTTTAAACAAAGCCCACTAAAGGCCAAATCCGCGAGAACACGCTAAGGGCCGACGACAGCTGCTGTCATGTAGTGCCAAGACGAGACTGCGGCACTTGGGGACAAAAGTTATGCATTTGGGAGGAGAATCAAGGTCGATTGTACTAAGAACTGAGGAAAGGTTGGAGTAGGAAAATGTCGATCAAATGTCAATCTGTGGTCAGGGGAACTTGAGGTACACGTTAGGTCTTCTGGGTTTTAGACACTTCTTAGAAGAACGACAAAAGGCGGAAGTGGTGGTGAAGGTCGAAAATTAGGATTTGCGCTTAAAATCAGGGTAAAGGCATATAAGGGAGACATGACGCAAGTGTTGCAAGCGCTGTCTTTGGGATGTTTATGAGGCGACGCTAAGGATTAAGGTCATGTAAGGAGAATGTGCAGAAAACATCAAATTTTAGGCTTTTGACATTGTTTCTTAAGGTCATTTGGTGCCGAAATCTTTAAAAACCAAGTCTTTATTAGAAGCCTAAGCTAAAAATATAAGTTGGACCACAAACAGAATACCTCTAACCTAAAGCACAACCCTAAAACACAACCCACCCTCGAAAAAGACTCCTAAAATAGCTTTGCGCTCTTAATTAATTGAAAACTCCCCCGTAGGGATGCCCATGAATACCAAAAAGTTTGTGTCCACGGCCTAACTTATTGCCGCGCTAGGCCTCCCACGTCTTTCTGCGAATGTTTCAGCTCCAAGTCACTCAAATATTGATGCGACAGATACGGAACTGCACGGAATGGCGCATCAGTCTTCAACGTATGCTCTAAAACAACAGTTCGATTTGGAGAGGGCAGATTGACAGAAGTGACAATTTCGGGGTCAACGGTCAAGCTAAAAACGAGATAAGATTCTCTCTAAGACTCTACACCATCCGAAGTTAGTATGGACCAAGTGATGACGGCATCCAAGCCTCTCCAACCCCAAATCGATCACTTTTAATCCGCCTAATATTCCCACTTGGGTTCCAAAAGGCGACGAAAGACTCTGTTTTCTTATCACGACCCCGAACATTTCAAAGTTGCGACTCGAAGTTCACGAATTCCCCTAAGGGTCTCCCCCGAAAATGTCTGACTAAAAACTGACTAAAACTCTGCGTTTTCGTCGTCTGCCACGCCGACCGGAAACGCCAATCCGAACGGATCAAACCACGCCTAATCGGGCGGCTACTAGGAATTTATGTTTGTGTGGTATCGAGACCCACTTAGCCAAATTTTCATGAATTTGAGCGAACGTCTGCATTTGACGGCGCGTCAGAAACGAGTAATCCGGGATTATACGCTGATTTGAGCAAACGGCAACAATAACAGAGGATGGATTGTGGATTAAAGGTCTTCTAGGACTCCAGGGCAATCAGAATCCGTGATAAGCTAGCGCTCTGCTTAGGTTACAGTCTGCAGGTTACAGGTTACAGCCTGCACCGAAAAATAACGTACTTTTATTGCCTTGTATTTTAAAGTCACAAAATTGCAAATTTTAAGCCTTATGCTTTCGGTGGACCCTATGCTTCTTCCCCGACTTTGCCACAGTCCTGGCCGCTTCTGCCTGCTGTCCACCTATGACCTTTGGACTGGATTTGCCAGTCGACTTCACGCCGTTGACTTTTCCATGTGTTCGACTCCCACTCTTCTTGGAAGACCGTGTTTTCGTAGTTTTGACACCTGCGAGGGAACGAAAGGATGTTGCTCTGTTCGGTGGAGCAAGGCTTGGAGGACCATTGGCGCCATCAGGGTTGTATCCGGCTGGAGGAGCTGGTATAGGAGTAGCAGGTTCTGAGGCTTCTTCAGAGGCACGTTCCTCGGCTGAATATCCTGCGTTTTCGACGACAGCGTCAGTGCCTGGGGCAGCGGCTTCTACGCCTGCATCTGGACCAGCTTCGGCGGTCTCTTCAGGAGCCGCTTCTATGAAGGCATCATTTCCAGAAGGTCCTTCTTCGGATTTCTTTGGAACCTCTTCTTCGACGCCTTCAGGTGCAGGAGAGGCTTCTGGCGCCTCAGCGGAGAGTGGGGCATCGGTGTTGTCAAAGTGAGGAACGACCATACTAGTGGTTGTGGGCTCAGGCTCAAGGGTCGTCTCGGGAACGGTTTCGGGGACGACGTTGGCTTCTGGAACAGCCTGGGGAGCGGCTGGCGCTTCGGGAACGGAAGCAGGAACGTTTGGTGACATGGGGACGGCTGGTGGAGCTTCAGGTGCAGGCGGCTGAGTTGATGAAGATTCTGGAGCTTGGGTTGCTTCTGACGTAGGCGCTACAGTTGTCTCAGTAGGTGCCTGGGGAGGAAGAGTCTCTGCTACAGCTGGAACGGCAGCCGGAGCAGGAACTGCAGGAACGGCAGCTGAAGCCGGTGCAGGCGCAGCTTTGGGTGGTGTTGAAATGGGAGCTGCCGGAACTGGTGCAGCAGCTGGCTCAGAAGCTTGACTTGGCGCATGGACAGTTGGTAGAGACAGTGAAGCAGAGGCCGCTTCAGGTTCAACAGGCGCAGGAACTGTCACCGGCCCCTCTACAGTTACAGGAACATTAGCCGGAACCTCAGTCACCACAGGGGCAGATTCCACAGCTTCATCAGGACGTGGAGCAGGAGCTGTTTCTACGACAGATGGCTCTGGAGGCAGCTCGGTAGTTGGAGGAGATGGCGCAGCGGGAGGAGCTTCTGTAGATGCTTGTGTGTCGGGCTCTGGAGGGGAAGTTTCAGCAACTGGTTCTGGGGTCATGACAAATTCAGGCTGAGCAGGGGCAGCCTCGGGAGTTTCAGGAAGAGTTGTAGTACCTTCGGTAATTGGAGGAATTGAAGGAGTTGTCACGGGGACATCTGACGTTGTTTCGATCGCTGGTTCAGCTGAAGCCGGAGGGGGAGGTGCAGCTGGTCCAGCGTCTGCTGGAGCTGCAGCGCTTGCTGCCGTTTCTGCTGGTGGAGCGGTCTCGACAAAAACGATTGGGGCTGCAGTAGTTTCGGGAGCTGGTGCAGGCTCAACTGGAGCCGCCTCTTCAGATTTTGTTTCTGGCGTCTCTTCAACAGCGTTGGTCTCAGGAACTGCCGAGGCAACCGATGCAGGCTCGGGAGCAGGTTGTGAAGCAACCTGACCAGCCTGAGCAGGTGGCGCTTCTGGGACAGCTGTAGATGAACCTGGTGCAGGCGATGTGGTTTCGGAAGCGGCTGCTGGAGTTTGTGAGGCGGAAGGTGGTGTCTGAGTTTCCGAAACTGCAGGTGCTGGGCCTGCCTCAGCAATCTGAGGAGTGTTCTCGACGGCTGCGTCGACGCCCGGAGTTTCAGCGAGAGATGGGGCAGCTTGGGTGTGCGTTTCTACAGCTGCATCTGGACCAGGAGCATTTTCCATAGTTTGAGGAGCGGATTCTACGGCGAGGTCAGTTCCTGGAACAGGGGCAGCTTCAGCTGGACCAGCTTCGGCCACCTGAGGAGTGGCTACGACACCAGCATCAGGCTTGGGCGCTTCTCCCTCGTAACCAGGTCCAGAAGAAGGAGCTGCAGGAGCTGCTGGTGCAGGCGCAGCGGTCTCAGAACCCGCGGCGCCTCCAGCTGATTGAGGTGCAGCCTTCCCATTTTCTTCCACAGCCAGAGTGCGAGGAGGACAAGGACAGTATCCTGCGTCAGCTCCAGGTCCGCCTGGGCCTCCAGGTCCACCTGCCGGTCCATCTTTTCCAGGAGTTCCTGGATTTCCTGGAGATCCAGCAGGTCCAGCTGGTCCAGGAGGACCTTCTCCACCGGGAGCGCCGTCGGTTCCAGGATTTCCAGGTGTACCAGGTGGTCCAGGCTCGCCTGCAGGTCCAGGAGAATTGACGGCTCGGTCTGCTTGGGCGCCGGGTTCTCCAGGTGGTCCAGCAGCACCCGGGGGTCCTAAATTTACCACATATTATCAATATTATGCTTCAGGGCTACCGTCTGGTCCAGGATCGCCTTCAGGTCCAGGAGGACCAGCTGGACCATCCTTTCCGGGAGGTCCAGTCTCGCCAATCAGTCCAGGTGGTCCTGCAGGTCCAGGAGGCCCATCAGGTCCGGGTGGTCCAGGAGGTCCAGGTTCACATTTAGGACAAGGCACTTTCTTCTTAGGTGAACTCACAGGTTGAGTTGCAGGAACTCCCGGAATTCCGTCCAGTCCAGCCGGTCCATCGTAGCCTGGTTCGCCATCCGTTCCTTTGGGTCCAGGAGCTCCGGCAGGACATGGAGGAGCGTCGGGGCAACATACTAAAAATTTCACGATTTTTTAAGACTTCAGATTAGGTAATACTGACCACATTTGCCATTAGCTCCACCAGCAGCTGTCCCAGCTCCTCCATCCGTCACCCCAGCGTCATACTGGCGCTTTCCACGATGACCCAGATCCATTTCCCGCATCAAATCAGGCCTATTCACGTCCATCATCGTCTTCCAAGCGTCATCGGCAAACAGTTTAAACTCGCTCAAATCAAACAGGACCTCATTCCTGAGGTCATGAATATCAGAAAACAGATTTGCCACAATTAACACACTGACCACAACGACGATGGCACTGGCCATCATGGTCAGGCCCACAAGCGCGCGACTCACAGGACCCATCTTGCTTGGATTCCTGTCATCATCAAAAAGTTGCTCTTTTATGCGTTGCGACAGTCGCGATAACGACCTTCACGCAGTTGAGAATTTCTAGTTTTCGCTGCTCGGTGGTCAAAGTCGTCATTGTCGAGAATCTCATTTCGTCACAACAATGGCAGTTAGCAAGATCAGAATTGTGATGTCCGAACAGAGGTTCTGTCATGTGGGGCTTTCACGGCTTGCGCTGACGAGACTTCCTTGTCTGCGTCTTTCAGGCCTTCTGACAAACAAACCTATCTGACTTTTACACTTGATTTTTTGGTTTTGGCACTTAAGAATAGTTAGATGACGACCTTTTCTGAGTTTCAGGTCGATCTTAGGCTATTCCTGAATGCTCTTAGGCCACCCCTTCAGGTCAATCTTAGGCTACCCTTGAATGCCAGAGTTCATATCTCGTGTAAGCCGAGTTGGGGCTTCTAGGTGTTGTTTTCGAGAGTTTCAGCTTATTTAAGAGTTTTAAGAGGTATTCGAGTTCCATGGAGTCTATCGTATGCCCTATAGCTTAGTTATTAGGCAGTCTGGGCAAAGAACTGTTGAAAAGTCTTTAAAGCTTGACAGCCATTTGAGCTGTAACCAGTTATCCGATAAACCTGTCCCATTTCAGAAATTCACTTTCAAAGACTTCATCGTACGCAGAGCCACATATCCAAACATCACATCGTCTTCCGTACTACCCTATTTCCATTGTCGACACAATCTCGTCACGGTCATTCTTCTTCCTGATGCGCCGCAACATCAAGGGAGAGACATGAATCAATCAACGCGTCCGATCTACTAATAGACCGAAGAAGGAAGTTTTAATGAATTGCGTCTGGTTTTCACTGAGCACGATTTTTTGAATAAAAAATGGAATTGATTGGGTTCGGGTGTTGCATTACGGGCGAAGGGGGAGAGCACCACAGGTGCTGTCTTAACAGTCATCTTGAAGTTCTAAGTTGACCCCGTATTTCCGACCCTAAGCCTAAGCTATCTATGATAGTCGTGCCGAATCTCCGACAGATAAACCCGTCCCATAAATATTTGCTTTATGATGTCATTCCTACTTTTACCACCCAGTTTTAAATTTCCTATTTTCCTGCTTTCCCTTGCTCTTATTAGCAGAAAAGCCCACCCGCTCCAAATCTAAGTCCAGATTAAAACATGCACCCTGTGCATAAATATGCGTATTAGTCTCGCTCTAATAGAGACCGCTTTGAGTGGAAAACGAGAAAACATGGTTGAACTGAGAGAGATGACATGTATGTTTAGCGGCGGGTCGCTCTTGTGCTAAAGCGGCGGCGGCGATTCCGGATTTTCAATAATGATTTCACAGTGCCGAGGTCGCATTGTCACGTAATAGCTTAGTTTTTAACGGGATGGATGTTTCGCAAAAGTGAACAAGGCTGTTTTGGGGTTGTGTGGGATGCTTAGGGTTGCTTAGGGTTGCACTTATAGGGCAGGTTTGGGATTAAGGTTTGTGTGAAATGTCATATCCCAGGTTCCACTTAAAGTTGCTTATCAATCTCACATGTCCGTTAGTTCAGTAATGTTTACTTAACTGATTACACACGAAAAGCGGAATGAAAAAAGCGATTTGTGATTTCTTTCAGCGTTTTGTGTAATCAAAGAACTTTAAAACGCGCTGGGTAAACAGATGTCCTTGTTTTCCGATTCCAATATAAACCTCTTTTCTGTGATTTTTTTCGGCGTCTCTTATTTCCATTTTGCTAGCCATAAGCTTCACCTAACTGAATTAATTAATTTCCGGCCCACAATTACGATACTTTCATTCCTACAATTCACTCAAGTACAGTGCTGTAAACATGCGAACTCCTGTTATGGTCACATGGATTCCAATCCTGATAAACAAGTTGTAAATCGTTTTTATAGTGATGTCAGTTCATAGATACCAAGAGGAGATTTACAAGAATTACAGAACTGGAGTTTGTGGCGGTGCTTAATTTTTGTGATTTGGAAATGACCGAAAGTGCAGGACAAGCCCACTTTTTAAAGATACTTTATGGGTGCCGTAACAGTAATTTTTCGGTTGTTCTTGGATTAACAAGAACTTAACTACATTGTGCATGACCTGTTTTTCAAGGATTATTGACCAAAACTGATTTATGGCTTTTGGAAAACATAAATACAGGAATTTCGTGGTATGCTTAATTTAGTTTCAGTGTTACGTTGTTGGGTTACGGTTGTTCTGGGCTTGAGGTCTTGAGGTCACCGACTTCCTTGGGATTTGTGGACAAATCTCACAAGAATTTGTGAGATTTGTGGTTGTCAAGTTTTAGAACTAAGAGTATTTGGCTTTTATGGCATATGTGGGTTCTAAATATAGTTTGGTGCTTTGGAATCTTTCTTAAGGAGATCTTCAGAGATCGCTCAAGACGGGCTTCGCTTTAGACTCAATCTTTGTGCTTGCCAAACCAAACTCCAATCCAGCTTACCAAAATAATGAGAGCTTATCCCAATATTTCAAAATTTAGTACTTGACTTACTAGAACGTTCCTAAGTGTCTTAAAAGCGGCAAAAACTGGGTCCGAAAATCTGATAAACTGGGTTTAAAATACCCTCAAGCCAACTTTCCTCTAATTTGCATGGTGCGAAACTACGACTCGCGCTTGAAATTGGACATAACCCCACCGGTGTTCGGGAGGAATGGCTTAGGGATGACCATTTAGCCAAAACTGACAGAGACCCGTGAAAGCGTTCTTCCGTCTGTCGCTAATCAGGTGTGCTTCCACTGGTTAAAAGCATCTAAATGTGTTCTCTAGAAAAAGCTAAAAAAACTGTAAAACGTCACATTTTGTTATGCTGATTTGCAGATGTATTAGTAGATTAGGTCAAGTTTAGGTTTTCAGGTTACTGTGTTTAAGCTGCGCACGCCTGATTCCTTCAAAATGTAGTAACTCACATAACAAGAAAACATGCTGTTGCTGAACCAAGACCACACTCCCGCTTTTAAGTTTGCGCTTTTTGGGAGTTTAATCAAACAAGAGCCAGAGAGACCTTCGTATAGTCTATCATCGTCACACCCTTTTTAACGCCCTTTAAACCCTTAAAAATCCACTTCCAATTCCTATTAGCTGTGATCCAATTCCCGAACCCCTTTAAAAGCCCCTTACAAAGCCTTTCTCGCCGCATTCAAATTAACCCCGATGTTTCACGGCCCCGCTACACTTTTTCCGCTCTCAACACATCTCCCCTTTCAAAATTCCATTCACGTGCTCCTATCCCCTGCTCGCTTACCGAAAATCGATCAATCACACATTGCATTGTATAAATAAGGTCCACAGTCCGGCGGCGTGGCTCCAGTTGATAAGCGATCGGGGTTCTCTCTCGCTGGAGCCAGATGGGTAATGACTCTCGAGAAAGTAGCTGAAATCATGTAGTCATTGGGGAAATTAATTTTTGGAGGTTGGTACGTGCGCTGTCGTTGTTTGCTGAGCCAGTTGTACTTTGTTCAAAGCCGAGTCGGCGAGTTCAATCGGGATTGTCCAGGGCTATGGGGTGGTTAAAAGGATGGTGGTGTTTCTCACTTTTGGCAATGTTGGAGTTTGGAGAGGAAACGGTGCTTAGCACGCGAGGATAGGTCAGATACCGTTTTGCGTAAGTCGTAAGTAGCTATGTCTTCCGTGTCTCATCGCCCCTGCCTTGAGCTTATTCGGGTCTCTTATCATGCCCGGCTCTTTCCGTTTAATGCTAAGCCTATTTACGGGAATGCGATAATCTTTTAGGTCTTTATCATCGGGAAGTTTTTGTCCTCCGTTATCTTAAAATCGATTTTTCGATACATTCCATAACGGTGTTTTGCAACAGCCACTTTTATGAGACCTAGATTTGTGTCGTTTTTTGAAATTTTCAGCTTTTAAATTTTGACACTTTTGAAATTTTCAGCTCTCATGGCTTGTTTACCTTGAGCGCCTTTCATAAATCACACCCACGCAGCCTGCCTTTTCTGACCCTTGTAAATATTTGCCCAACCCTGTCTTTGCAACAGTAAAACCAGCTCCAGCAGACACCATCCTTGTCTAAGATCCTCCCGACTTTGATGAATCAAAAATTATTTATTTGCTCACGGTGCCATTTTTATTCTGCAGGGAAGCACGAGAGCAATGCGAAAACGATCAGTTCACTTGCCTCGTTTTACAAAACAAATATGGCCAAGGTAAACAGAGAACAGCTTCCGGTGAGTTACTTATTGTGATCACCTTTCACTACTTAACCGTGCGAGCGTTTTCCTTTGGGTTTTGGTTTCAGGTATCTATTGAGTGTAGGTGGTGGTGGGAGCTTGTGTGAACGTTTTTGGAATAGCTTCGACTGACTTGCTATTTTGAAAATTGTTTTTAAGATTTGACAGCTGTATTTGTTTAGGACTTTGAGCGAATATTATCAAAAGCTTGGACGTAGTTTCAATAATAGTTGATCTTAACTGATATTTCCGGGTTAAATGTGTGTTTTCAGGCGTCCAAACTTATTAAAAACTTAGATTTAGAATCTATTGTGGTGGAAGCATGTGTGGATATTATAAAACTGTCAGGCGAAGTCAAATCATGCATAACCATGAAAGCTTGTTTTGGATTAAATTCTGTTTAAAGCTCCCAATGACACGATTTGAAAATTGAGCTCTAGAATCTGTCAATATTGGTCAATATAGTTTATAATTTTAAAAGTATGACCCAATGACTAATCCGACTAAGACGTAAACGACTAATTCGACCTTTATTCTTTACGTAACAGATCTGGCGATTGCTCTCCAAAGTATAAAATTCGATCATTGTGGGCAATTTGAAACTATTATTTTTGATGACTGTATTTTAGTGTTTTTATAAAAGCTGACTGAGTTCACAAACGTTGTTGCCTACATCAAACAGTTTAACGTAATTTCAGAAGCTGAAATTCAGTAAAGCCAAAACTGTCAGAATTCCAGTCATCTCAGTGATTCAGCTAAAGGCTTCCCGTTCAAAGTTTGAATACCCTTTTCAGCTTCTTAAAAGCTTGTTTTCATCTCAATTCCTATAATCTAGGCAACGCGTGTGCGCACACAAACGCCAATTATATAAGCTTAGTAAGTGCAACAGTTGCATAAGCTCTCACGGACTGACGTAGGACCTGATGTTGAACTGATGTGCAGCATCGGATCTGTGTCCGTGACCAGTTTTTAAGCCTTCCCGGTCTCACGTTTTTCCGGGTTTCTCATAGCTATACTTCGTTCTTAGAGACAAAAGTAAAGATCTCTCTCTTAATGACTTGGATTCTTGAGCTCTATTGCATAGAATGCCAATTACGCTCACCCCTTATTTATGTTTGCACGCCAATTAAACCCAAGAGCAATGATTGTGCTCCTCCTTTACGTGACCACTGTTTCCAGCCCATTGCAGGAATCTCGTGGTCTGCCTTATCAACGCGTGGCAAACACTCGCGTTTCCGCGTGTTTTATGAGATTATGTGATTGACATAGTTTAGAACTCCCAACTTTCGGAAAATAAGGATTCGTAGAAAGACGGAAACTGGTCAAAATGGTGCAGGTTGCAATTGTAAGTTTCCATCTTTAGATCTTAAGTCTAAGGCGCAATTCAGAGTACACCCGGCAGCGGCACTGCCGAGCGTCCAGCCCAAGAACCCAAACTTGGCTGGTATGTCTATCTCCTCTCCTTCATGGCCGTCATAGGCGGATTCCTCTTTGGCTACGACACAGGAATCGTCTCCTCGGCCATGCTATATGTTCAAAATAATAGAGGAATGAAACCCATGGAAAGCGTATGGCAAGAATTGATCGTCAGCATTACCCCTGGAATGGCCGGAATTGGATCTCTTTTGGCTGGACCCGGTTCGGACATATTCGGACGGAAGAAACTAATCATCGCTTCGTGTATCATATTCACCGTTGGAGCCATTGTCTGCGCTGCGGCTCCTGAGAAGATCACGCTTCTGATCGGCCGGATTCTCCTAGGTTTGGCCATTGGTTTCGCGTCCATGATTGTCCCAATCTACGTTGGCGAGGCATCTCCAGCGCATATCCGAGGTCGCCTTGTCACTGGATTTCAGCTTATGATCACATTTGGTCTTGTCGCGGCTAATATCATCGCTGGAGGATTCTCCTACATTGACCCTAACAACGTCGGCTGGAGGCTCATGTTCGGCTTCGCGGCGGTTCCGGCTATAATCCAGTTCATTGGATTCTTGTTCTTGCCTGAAAGTCCACGTTGGCTCTATGAGCATGGATACGAGAAGGAGACCCGAGAGGTGCGCATCCCAAACCTGACTCTAATAATCACCCAGGTTCAGGTCCTAAACAAGGTCTACAACGGAAACACAGAATGGATCGAGTACGAGATGTCAGAAATCTCCGCTGCCGACGACCAGGAGAAGACCGACTCCGATAGTGATGGATGGGTCCTGGGACGAATCCTCTCGACTGCTCATATCCGCAAGGCTTTGATTATTGGATGTCTTATGCAGGCGTTCCAGCAGATGTCTGGAATCAATACCATAATGTAAGACAGTCCGGTGCCTGTAGAGGGTCAAAGATGAAGTCTTTAGGTACTACACGGGAACTATCATCAAGTCGGCTGGAGTTCGGGACAACCATACGACTATTTGGATCTCTGTGGGAATTTCAAGTAAGGCATTTTAAGTAAAAGTCACATTTCAAAGATTTCGTGGCAGGACCCATTCTTTTATTCAATTTTTTTACTTTGTGATTTAAGTTGAATTGTGAGTTTTAGGCGTAAACTTCTTTTGCACCTTCGTCCCCATGGCTCTGGTCGAACGCGTCGGACGCCGAGTCCTCCTCCTTATCAGCATCATCGGCGTCATTATCGCCCTTTGCCTTATGGGAGGCGCTTTCCTCATGATCAACAAGGACTCCGCCAGCACAGAACCTCTGAACCTCTATGGCCAGTTTAACGTCAGCTCTGAGTTCAAGACCGGGTTTGATCGTTGCAAGGCTTACACGTAGGCTTACGGCAACCCC
Organism: Steinernema scapterisci; assembly: GCA_000757745.1. Taxonomy (NCBI): domain Eukaryota; kingdom Metazoa; phylum Nematoda; class Chromadorea; order Rhabditida; family Steinernematidae; genus Steinernema; species Steinernema scapterisci. Next base: position 108,825 of record KN167922.1, read on the forward strand.
AAAAATCCTAAAAACGGCTTTCAGAAATTGCGACTTCTGCGTGACCGATGAATCCTGCGGATTCTGTGCTCAGGATTCTGAAAACAGCAAGATTGGATACTGCTTCCCGGTTCGCCAGAAACACGAAGATACCCAGAGTACTGTCGGATTCTGTTCTAATGGAACTTCGGATACCAAGACTGTCGGAGGAGTCAAGTACGACTGGGCTAATTCCTATTGCCAGACTAAGTATACCGCTGTCCCAATCGTGGTTATGGTCATCTACCTATGCTTCTTCTCTATAGGTACGTAATCTATCCCTTCGGACTTCTATTAAACCATTTTCAGGTTTTGCCCCACTCCCCTGGGTCCTAAACTCCGAGTTCTACCCAATCTGGGCTCGTAGTACCTGCGTGGCCTTGTCCACATTCATGAACTGGGCCTTCAACCTACTGATCTCTCTCACCTTCCTTTCCTTGAGTCAGGCTGCGACTAAATATGGTCAGTTCTAGCCACCTTATCTCAATTAGACATATTGCGACTTTAGGCGCCTTTTTCATCTACGCTGGAATCACCGTAGTCGCCTTAATCTTCACGTTCTTCATGGTCCCAGAAACGAAAGGCTTCAGCATCGACGAAGTGGAACAGCTCTTCATGACCAAAGAAGCCCGGCGAAAAGTCTCTGACACATTCCACCACAGGAACATTAAGAAAGAGAACGGATTAGAAACTTCAAAGCTTTAAAAACCCAATAGAAATATCATATATTTGTGCTGTTTTGAAGTTGTACATATTGGAGAAGAGGTATTAATAAACACACATCGGTCTTTGCTTCCGGGTATTGATCGAGACTAATACAGCGTGGATAGGCACAAAAAACAGGAAAGGCGGGTTATGGAATGGTATGTTGTTGGAGTGCTGTGTCGTAACGATTTTTTGGGGAATTGGGGAATAAGGAAGCGGGCTGGGTTTTGATACCTTTGCTCCTGGCTTGGGTTTGATTTTAGTCTTTGTCTGGCTCTCTTTCCAGGATTTCCAGGACTAGCGTCTTCAGGTCCTTTAGACCCTCCTAGCTGGTCTTTGGTCCTCCTAAGATTTCTCCTCAGAAGCATCTCTCAAACTACATCCTTGACACTACGCTACAACTCGAATTCTCTTATCTAGAATCACCCTTTAGACCCTCTTCCGGAACTGCTCCTGCCATCTGTCATTTAAGACTGTCTGGCTCCACTGTCGACCTGCAAAAACTCTTCCAAAAAAAGTGTCGCTTTTATCAGCCGCGTTCAGTAGCTCATTCTACTATGTCTCGTTATCACGTCTGCTCTCTATCTAACCTCTGCTGCGATCTGGAAAGATTTATCGATTTACCTGACGTACTTTTGAGCTGAGCCCTTGTTGTTCGTCCATGCCGATTTTATGATTTTATGACTGTTATAATTTAGAGGATTTAGAAGTTACAGGGCACTCATCAGCAACATCAAAGAGCGGATTTGGATGTTTACGTAGACCAGTGCAGAACAGTTCTAGTCAGTTTTGTGGTATTAACTCTGGTTATCGCGTGCTCAGGCTGAGGAGGATCAAGGAAGAACGGAGCCATGGTGGCTGTTGCAGCGGTAAGTCAGTTTGGAACCATCTTTTTGACCTTTCCTTGATTTGAGTCCAACAATGACACCTTTGGCGACAAGCCCTCGTCAGAACCCAAACTCAGCGGCTTTGTAATCCTACTCGCCTCAATGGCAATCATCGGAGGATTCCTCTTCGGCTATGACACAGGAATCGTCTCCGCAGCAATGCTTTACGTCCCTGAGAACGCTGGAATGCGCCCTATGACCAGCATATGGCAAGAAGTTATTATCAGCTTTACCCCAGGGATGGCTGGGATTGGATCACTCCTGGCTGGACCCGCGTCTGACCGATTTGGTCGAAAGAAGGTGATTAGCATGGCTTCAGTTATCTTCACCGTGGGAGCGCTGATCTGTGCCGTGGCTCCTGAGAAGGTGACTCTACTTGTTGGTCGGATTTTGCTGGGATTGGCCATAGGATTTGCGTCCATGATCGTTCCCGTCTACATTGGTGAAGCGTCGCCAGCGAATGTCAGAGGCAGACTTGTGACCGGGTTCCAGTTTATGATCACTTTTGGCCAAGTAGTCGCTAACGTCTTTGCTGGAGGATTCTCCTATATCGATCCTGTAAACATCGGCTGGAGGCTCATGTTCGGGCTAGCCGCGGTTCCGGCTATCATCCAGTTTATTGGATTTGTGTTCCTGCCTGAGAGTCCGAGGTGGCTTTACGAGCGAGGGCAGGAGAAACAGGCTCGACAGGTACGTGGCTCAAGACATGTTCCCAATCTAACGGCTTCTTAGATCCTCCACAGAGTCTACCATGGCGACTCAAAATGGGTAGAATTTGAGCTAGCCGAGATCGCCGCAGCCCACCAACAAGAAAATCTGGCCAGAGCTTTGCATGGAGGAGAACTCTTATTATGGAGGATATTGGCTACTCCTCATATTAGGAAAGCTCTGATGGTGGGATGCGCCCTGCAGGCTTTCCAGCAGTTGGCAGGAATTAACACTATTATGTTAGGACTTACTTGGAATCTTAGCTTCAAGGTGTATTTCAGGTACTACACAGGAACCATCGTAAAGTCAGCTGGCGTCAGGGACAATCACATGACTATCTGGATCACGGTTGGGATTACATGTAAGTACTACTAATTCAGATCCGGGTCCCGACACGATATACCCTGACCTAACGCACTATGTGCGCTGTGTAGTTCTCGCTTCCAAATATTGTTTTAGCATGTCTGGCATTAGGAACCATATTTCCACTCTTCACTATCGACAAGCTCGGCCGCCGTTTCCTTCTTATCATCAGCATAGTGGGTGTGCTGATCTCTCTCGCCTGCATGGGAGGCGCCTTCTACATGATTAATCGAGATTCTGCTATCACTGAAGCGGAATCCATGTACAATTTCACAATCCCAGCTGGGGAAGAGGAAGCGTATCATCGATGTCTCCAGTTAAGGTAAGGGTTTTGGTCTCAAGAAGAAGAAAAGAGGTCGAATTTCAGTAATTGCGACCACTGCGTCACTGACGAGACCTGCGGATTCTGTGCCAAGAGCAGCCTGGTGACAGCCATGGGATATTGTTTGCCTGTAGACTCAGAAAGGCCAGAGGATAAGTCTGCCGTGGGATTCTGCACTTTTAGCCAAGATCAGGACTCTGATCTCAATGGGACTTCCTACGCCTGGGCTAACAACTTCTGCCAGACTAGATACACGGCGCTTCCAATTGTGATGATGGTTATCTATCTGTTCGTGTTTTCCATCGGTAGGTCTCAAACCCTAACCCTTCTCTAAGAGCCACGTTTCAGGTTTCGGTCCCGTCCCCTGGGTCTGCAACTCCGAATTCTACCCGATCTGGGCCAGAAGCACCTGCGTGGCTATAGCTACATTCCATAACTGGTTTTTCAATCTTCTCGTTTCTTTGACGTTTTTGTCTTTGAGTCAAGCTGTTACTAAATACGGTAAGCCTAAAAGTCCTGGACTGGTTAAGAAAGCTAAGATTCCAGGCGCCTTCTTCATCTACGCTGGAATCACCGCCGTCGTCTTATTGTTCGTTATCTTCATGCTACCCGAGACTCGTGGCTGTAGCATCGAAGAAGTGGAACAAATGTTTATGGGCGACGAGCAGAGGAGAAAAATGAGTGAAGATTTCCAGAAGAGGAGGAGGAGCACGTTTAGTTCTATTGATATTGGGAATGAGGATTTGTGACACGAAGGAAGCATAAATAAAACTGGTCTTTGGGCTGAAGAGCGATTGCAGGTCTGAAGTGTCCACAAATGACCATGCAAATTCACAAAAATTTTTACAGAATTTAATTTTCGAGCTTAAGAAACATATCAATTTCGGCTTTCGGACAACTCGCCGGAAAACAATTTGCCGGAAATTCGCCGGAAAGTTAGATTTTAGGTTTTAGGCGTCAAACCGTGCCAATCTGAGCTTTCTTTCAGTGGTTTTAGCTCACAGACAAAGAGCTGTGGAAGTTTCAGGCTTGAGGCGACACATTTCTGCAGCGGGGTGTGTAGGGATACGGGTACCGTAGCTGGCTCGGACATTTTTCAATGTGGTTTCGCGCCGTAGGCGCCTGCGGACGGGGTGTGTAGGAATAGGGCGACAGTTCCAGGCCTGGGCGCCACTTCTCTGCAGCGGGGATAGTACTTCAGGGCGACACTTTCAAACATGCTTAGGCTTAGGCTTGGGCTTTTGCCTAGTTTCTGAAGCGCCGAAGGCGCTGT
>KN167925.1:3435-22123 GCA_000757745.1 Steinernema scapterisci
GCACCGAAGCCTGCAAGTGGAGAGAAGCCCAAGACCGGAGAGAAGCCGAAGGCCACTCCAAGCAAGAAGTGATCCCAGTTGTAAATGGATAAAGGTTTTCATGTTTATTCAAGTTTTCTTGGAGCAGATTTCCGTGATCTCCGAAGTAAGTTTGGTTTGAACCGTTCAGGCGTCAATTTCTCACGCGTTTGGGTTCATCTTTGATTCGTTATTAGGCAGGTTTAGGATGACCGTTTATGGCCAAGAGTCCAGACTCTAGATCAAGGTCCAAAGTCCAAATCACCTTGTAGTCCCGCTGTGAACGGTCTTATTGTTAGCTCCCAAATCCCGAAATTGTGATAATCCGTGTCCGTCTTGTCTTATCTGTACACCTGTCCTGCCTCCTCCTCGTCCTGCACCGATCAAAGACCGCTTGCCGTCGCCGTCCGTCGGCGCACCTTAGCGGCCGGCGACCTCCCACAGCATTTCGTCGTCGTTATCAGGATGGGGAAAATCTATAGATTGCGCAACAATCGATTTCGTCCAGGTCTGTGGGTCACTTGGGAAGTGAGAAAACAGCTTCCGCTTCTCACTTTGCAAAAGCGATGCTTCAGTGTTATCGTGCGCCACTGCGTGCGCGCCTGCATTTGGAATAAATTATTTTTGAATGCCAACGTTTCGTCGGAAGACACACGCGTGGGTTTGGCGCCTGACGCTCGTGAAAGGGCGCGTTCTTTTGGATTTGATTTTCCAGCCTCCTTCTTCTCCTGCACGTCGTCAATTTTGGTCATTTCTGGCGCTCTTGTCAGAGGTTATCCACGAGCTATCCACGAGCATGGCCAGCCCTGCTTTCAGGCGTCGCTTTCAATCGCGCCGTGAATATTTACGCCGATAGATTTCCTTGAAGTAAATTTAAGATTCGGCGATTTTCAGATATCGCGAAACATGGGTGACCGTAACCCTGAGCCGACGACGGCTTCTGGATCTTCTCCCCAAGCGTCTTCAGAGACTCCACGAACCAATTTGAACGGAACTGCTCGGCCCGTAATCCGACGTTCCCAGCGAATCAAGACCCAGGCAGAAGCACGCCAAGCTGCTGTTGCAGTCCAGGCCGTTCGAAGCCAGAATCTACCACCCGTGGTAACCGTTCGCACAGCCGCTCGTATGCGAGTCCCGTCGAATTCTCCGCCAAGATTTGTACCTCCTCGAAGGGTTCGAGGTCGGCGGCAAGCTGGGCGTATGTCGACGGGAGGAAGGCGGCCCCAACGTTCCCCATCCCCACCTCCTCAGATGGCTCGGAGGACTCCTCAGATGGCCTTTGGCCAGGTGATGGTGCCTCACTCACCGCCGGTCAGCTCTTCGTCTTCTTCTTCTTCGGACTCCAATACGGTCGAAGTGGATTCCGATTCCGCTTCCGAGAATCCCCGTGGAGACAAGAACATCGTCCTCTATTCAGTCTTCAAGAAAGCGCTCGAAAAAACGCAGACAAACGTTGAACAAGCGAGGAAGGAGTCCACGAAAGAGGCCCCGAAAGAGCCGTCTTCAGGCCAGGTCCAGTCCTTCAAGAAGAGCTTCTACGAAGAGTTCAAATGCAATATTTGCATGGATCTACTTTACAAGCCTGTCGTGTAAGTTAAGCTCCTAAATCTGGCTTTCTCTAATTGCCTATATTTCCAGGGTGACGCCGTGCAGCCACCGCTTCTGCAGCGCCTGCATTTCGGAACTCTTCCGGACCGAACTGCTGAAAAACAACGTTCAATGTGCCAGATGTCCAGAGTGCCGAACTGACATCACCCATTCTGCCAAGGATTGCCGAACTCGCGCGGTTCTGAAGCATTTTGTGAAGTGTTTCCCGGACACGGAGAGGTCGGAGGCGGAGAAGAAGATTCTCGACGAGAAGGACGCGTTCAAGGAGATCGGCGGAAATGTAATTAAGACTCATAATTGTAACGGTGTTTAAATTGTGGTTATTTCTTGTTTTCGTTGTTACTAGAAGCATTCATTTGAGACGTGCAATATTCCATTTTACGTGAGTAACAATAAATTCCAATTCCGAGTCTAGACAAGAATGGTTTTGGTCTGAAACTGGCTTCACTTTGAAGTGGGGATCGGTTGGATGTCTGAACCCGAATCCGAGATGTCTGAAACGGCTTCATTTCGAGCTATTAGGGGACCGGTTGTGCTGTCTGGAAGCTAGCCTTTCATCTCGCCTGATTCGAGACTAGACGAGTCTAGCTCGCCCGTGCCTTCATTTCGCCCATCCGTGGAAGCTCGACCCGGTCGGTCAATCGAATGACAGTCCGCCTCAGATGTCTAGAGACGCCAGACAAATACACCATTTTCCACAAATACGTGAGTTTCGAAACTAGACAAGAATGGTTTTGGTCTGAAACTGGCTTCATTTTGAAGTGGGGAGCGCGGGGGATCGGTTGGATGTCTGAGCCCGATTACGGGATGTCTGAAACGGCGTCATTTTGCCCATCCATGGCACGTCGAGCCGGTCGATAGATCGGTTTCCAGCCCGTCCTAGAAGTCTACACACGTGTGCCTGAAACCCAACTCCAACAATAGAAACAAAAACAATCAAGTCAATTTTTTCACAAGTTCAACAATCAGGGATGATGACAATGCAATGTTAATGATTTCTACAAATTCTCTCCGTAAATTTCTGTATCTTCTGTCTATGTACACAACAACGCGCATCCACCGACCGCATCGCCAGGAGCGGTTGGCCGTCGTGTTACGTAGTATCCTCGTGGTTCGTCGATGTCCTCGCGCCATTGCTCATCAGTCCAAGGACGTCCTGCTGGAATACCGCGAGTTGTTGTTCGTTCAGGCCGGCGCAGTATCTCTTCACCGTCGTTGCTGGAAATAGACGGGTTACAAAACATCGAAAACAGGGTCTGCATACCGAATTCCCGGTCGTAGTCATCGTCGTCTGAATCGTCCGAGTCGCAAGGATGAGGACGCTTCCGCCAGTTGCTGAGGCCAGGGTTGTTCTCGAGCCTGTCGAGGCCTGAGATAGACGAGCAGCTGGTAGACAACGGCGACGGGACTTGCGGGGAGAAGGACGACGTTGAAGCGGCGGCACTTTCGGATTCTCCGCGAGCGTGCTCGATGAGTTCTCTCGCCATCTCCTTGAGCTGCTCTGAAAATTCCAGACCTGAGTTATATTCCATGATCCGCTCGATGACTGAAATGGAACCCGTGGATTAGACATTCTCATATTTAGACGATCGGGCATGTCTGTCCGTTTCAGACACAGATCAAGAAATTCAAATCTCTCAAAATCCGGCCGTCTAGACGCATTCGGTCTAGCTGCCAAAATCAGATCACATCTAAAATGCAAATGTCTAAACTCGGTTCATTCCTGAGATCAATGTGGCACGGACCGGTCGGAAATACCCACCGGTCTCCCATACCCAGCGAATGATCCCTCGCACGTCCAACTGGTCGAGCGATCATTTCAGACTCAGACAGTCTAAACCACGTCATAATTAGCTTACCTTCTTCCACTCTCCCACTGTTCGCAGCAATCTGGATCTTCTTCTTGAGACCTTCAAGTCTGGCCTCGTCCTCGGGCAGATGCAGGAAACTGAACTTGGTATTCTTGAGCAGCTCGGCCAGCGTCTCTTCCGTGAGCGCCTCCATCGAGCGCATGTAGTTGTACATCTTCAGATCGTGCAAATCGCGCTCGTCCGACGAATTCTTCAGCTGACGTTTGATCTTCGCATCCAACACTTCAGCGTCATCATCCTTTATCCAGCTCAAGAATATCCGAGACGCAATCTAAAAAATTGACGAATTGAAATACCGTAACCCAGAGACTTGTGTGCGTTTTCAAAGCTCCAAAAACCACAAGTGGGTACTACAGTACTACTAACAGCAGATACAAAAGAGATAGACAGGATTTTAGACGGTGACCGTTGCCGCGCCGTAGTACGTGTACCCACTTGAAGCTTTTCTCTTCATTCATTTGTGTGGTGTACACGCACCTGAGCAAACGGCGTGTCGTCCGAAAATTCGATAAACTTGCATATAACGTCTTGGGCCCAGTCGTCGAACGACGCGACCGAGTCGTCGGTGCTCATGTCTTCGAGCATGTCGCAGAACGCGCGCAGGGTGATTTTCTGACGGTGCCGGTGACACCACAACGCGTCCATCACATCCCAATAGTCGTCTTCGGCTTGCGCAGCGCCAAACACGCACTTAGAAATGACGGCGCCGATCTCTTCTTCTGGGACCTTCTCCAGACACCTAAATGGACGGATTACGGTAAGGGTATTATCACGGGAGACAGTCTGAAATCGCATCAATCTGGTCTGAAACAGGCATGCAAATACAGACTCATTTTGGTTAAACGTTCAAAAACGATCGGTCGTGCTGCCTAGGACTAGTTGCTGTAGACATGTCTAGACGGCGCCAGACAACTAAAGTGGGTCCAAAAAATTGATCGCTGGGGATAACTATTTAATTAGCGTCTGAATCTGATCATTTCTGGTGATCAAACAGAGAACGACCGGTCGTTTTCCATGCAAATGATGCCGAAACCGACCGGTTGATCGCGGCGTAGCCACCAGAAATAGTCATTGTAATTGGCTGCCAGACAGGAGCCTTTCCGTCTGACCAAACCAGACGTTGCAAATCTGAACTCGACACCTCTGTAGACGTCTAAAACCGCCATTAGACCTGATCGGATCGAAATATCAGCAAAATAATGACCAGACATCAGCGTTTAAACGTTTAAGCGTAGCCAGACATCCACGTCCCCTTGCTAGACGAGCCGTTTAAAGCGCACATTAGCTGACGTTCGCCTTCAGATTTAAGCTTGACGAGCGTCCTAAAACCCGAATTTTCCCAAAAACTTACTTCAACATAAGAATCCGGAGACCGTGGCAAGACGCATCGTACGCGAGCTGGCTGTATCGCAGCGGACTTCCTCCTCCGAAATGCATTGCGAAGTCGTGCACAATCTCCGTTGTGCTGAGACTCAGCAGCTGATTTCCGTTGACTCCGTCGGGATCACGGAAATGTTTGTCCCAGACAATTTTGCACTCCTAAATTTAAGGATTAGATAAAATCTTCAACTAATCACTCACGTCTTCGAGACCATTCAATGCGCACAAGGCGAAGTAGTCCTCGGGAAGCAGGAACGGCTTCATCTGGATTACTGTAGAATCCGAGTCGATGCAGACGAACGTGGCATGGTCGTGGAGCACAGCGTAGCGTCGGATAAGGTCGCTGTAGTCGCTCTGCGTCGCGAAAGTCCGTCTACGCACAAACGCTTCCACGTCTTCGAAATAGTATTCCAGTCTTCGGACGATCGTCTTCGGCAGGAGCGGCTTCACGGTGCTCGGCTGCATCCGGTTCGGCCCGAAGAGAATGTTGTTGGCGCAGATGTTGAACAGCGAGAGGTTCGGAAGAGGAGTGCCGGGAAGAGGTTCCTTGTTCTTGAAAATGTATCTCTGCAAGAAACCGATGACATTCGCGTTCGGCTGTGGTACAGGTGGAAATACATTGTTGTCGGCCGCTTCTGGGTCATCTTCAGCTTCGTCGTCTGCGTCTCCCTCTTCCTCATCGAATTCCGGGTCGTCCGCCGGTTCGGGGTCGTCGGCTGCGGGTTCGGCTTCTTGGTCAACGGCGGCGTTTTCGGCGCTTCCTAGGTCTTCTGGATTCTGTTCGTCGTCCAGGGGGTCCATTTCGTCAGGAAAATCACCGATTTGGGACTTCGATTCTGTAATTAGCAGGAAATTAGACACGAACGTGGGTGAAACACGCAAACGCGTTCGCGGCACGTAGGTTTCATTCTCAATTTTTGGAGCATGGGAACCGGTGGTTCTCACTGTCTAGACAGGAATCCCCGGATCATTTAGCACAAAAACCAACTGGTCGGTCATGCCCAACTGTCTGAAAATGGCAACGCTTGTCTGTCTCATATTCGCAAAAGTCACGTATGCTTCATTTATGCCATCGCGTACAGATGCCAACCGGTGGGCCAATGTCTGAAAATCAGCCGCGCTGCAGCGGCGTCTAAAGGCAGTCGTTCACTGCAAAATAGCGCTGCCGAAGAGAACGCGACAAAAATAGATTGCACCGGGGGAAAACACGTAAATAAGATCACATGACCACGAAACAGGCTTGTACTTCCCAAGATCCGGGCTTCCCACACAACACGTTGGCCGTTCAAAATAAAATCAGAGACGGATTCCAAAGCTTATTATGACAAGCTAGCAATCCACCGAGATCGTGTTTATGTAGCACTAATTTAGGCTGGCCATGGGAAGAATAACAAAAACTGGACATTGATCAGACCATGATGAATAGTCGGACAGCCTAAGAAGCAAAAAAACATTCGCACATCGTCCGGTCGCTTGTGCTGAAATCGTACATTGCCCAGTTTTCGAAATTACGACCGAACGGGCGCCGTTTATGGTTCGGCTATCGCGGCGAGTTTCTGGAATTTCTGGAATCGTGACCACCGGTTTCCTCGTTTTGTGGCTTCAAATAGAGCTGAAATAGCGAGCATAAATACGTGCAGCACGCGATATTTCATGCCAAAAATAAAATGTCTGCAAAAGTTGTCTGAAAAAAACACGCAAACGACCGCTGATCTCAATTTCGAAATCCCAACACGGCATCGACCGTTGTCTAGGCGACACCAGTATGCACGTCTCGAAAGCGCCAAGTTGTCTGGAAATGCCACTGATTCCGAGGCACGACCGGTCGGCACGACGCAGGACGCGCAAATGAAAATCGATGTTGTCTAGGCAACGCGCTTCGCTGATCGATAGAGACAGTCGGAAATGAAACACGACCGGTCACTTGAGCCCATCCACCCTTAAATGAAGGCTACGTGACAGTCGGCAAGTAGACACATCAACTCCGAACAACATTCGAGACTAGACAGAAATGTCTCAAACGCATCCACGCGCCAAAATCTCGCACCTCCGAAGATGGGAGCGGCCGCATGCGCGAAGTGCTAGCGCGCGGACAGAGAAAATAGCGCCGCGACCCACACTTCTCCTCACAAGCAAGATTACACCTGAGGCACCTAAGGCATCGTCGGCCACATGACCACATCAGGTAGCACAGCACACGATCGATTTAAGGACGCCGTCAATCCTCGGGCAGCAGCACCGGCGACGTATCCCACACACATCCGTTGAGAGCCAGTTTTCACGCCAAAGATCTTAAAAACGCCGAAATCAATGTTAGGATCTATCCCGCAGATCCACAGTCGTTCGTATCGCTGCTTGCTGTGTGTTGCAGCTCGTTGCTGGTCCGTAAGACGTGTTGGCGCACTCCCAGAAAATAACAACCAACCGAGCGCTCGAGGCACGTGCTTCACTCTCCACGCTGTGCTCTCTGGACCTCTTCGCTCTCTGTCACACTCTAATCTCGCGTTGTTTGCGAGAGCACACTGCTGCCGATCGCCAGCAACGACCACCCGCACGATGTGCTAGAAGAGAGTTCATGGCAGGATTCGTGCTGAGAGCTGGTTGTGGACGCGGTAGGGATGGCTAGATATGGTCATGCGTTCACGGACAAGGTTCACGGAGAAGAGCACGGAAAAGAGCAGGAAAACGCAATTTACACGAAGCTAAATATCACGGAGAACAGCTGTCTGGAAACAAACAAATAGACGCTGTCTAGTCTGGAAGAGTGATTTGTAGACAACGCAAGACACACGTAGGCTTAATTTTCGATTTGAAGTCCGGACAGACCGGTGGGCTCGAAAGATTCATTTCACTTTTCAGACAAGACCGACCGGTCGATTTCAAAAGGAATCACAAATGGCACGTAGGCCTTATTTGGGCTTTCAGAAGGAAGATGACCGGTCGGATGCACACCTAAAGTCTGTCTGCAAACCCTACTATTCCCCATCCACAAATACTGCAGGATACCGTACCCCCTATGAACCAAAATAATCACATGAAAGGAAAAGAAAGGATAATAATTTATGTAGAGGATATGACATATTTACACCACCTGACTGACTGATAATAAATAGAATTCTAGTAAATTCGAATACTAACAACAAGATCAACAATCAACAATCGCGTTAGTTCCCTCTTGCTTCGATCAAATGCAGTCTGTCGATGGCGAGCCTCTTCATGGCTTGGGTGAGACTAACCCTCTGGAGATCGTATTGGAGTGACGCTCGCTGCAGAGGCGGAATCATTCGCCAGATCACGACCATCCCGGCTTCCATCGAGGGGATACGGTCGGTGAAGACGAGGAGATCCGCGAACAACTGGTAGTTGAAGTCGACGATGATGGCTCGATGGTCTTGGTTGTTGTTGTCATGGTCGCCGCCGCGGTTCGGTCCCGCTGTTTGTCTGATGCGAAGCTGGACAAGGATGTATTGCCGGACGGAGTTGTTGTAGAGGAAGTGCGGGTCGGTTTCCGCCATGATTTCAAGGCCTTCAATCCATTGGTACTTCAGTGAAGCTGGAACGCAGGTTTCGAGACCTTTGTCGGAGAAGTGGTAGTAGCGAAGACACGACCAGAATCTGAAAATAGCAATATGAAACAGTCGCATAAGAAAAAGCGTTTTAGACGTCTATAGGACGTTCAGACATGCATGCCTCCGAAGTTTTATTTGAGACAGAACTGACGCCAATGAGCGGCTGGTTTCGAAACCGACCGGTCGCTGGAAGTCTGCAGTCCGAAAATGGAAAGCTGATCGTCTGCTTTCATCAGGCAACTCTCGCGCTTCCAGACTTTTACTCACTGTCTAGACGCGAGAAGCAGACACCATTGGCCGATTGGCTCTGAAACCGACCAGCCGTTGACGGCCCGCAATCTTGTCTCTCCAGACTTAATTTCTCGTAAGCCCAGACACCTTCTAAATGTCTAGACACTCATTAGATAACTCACTTCTTGAACGGCTGCTTGTAGCCTCGAATACAGCAAACGTGGGCGGCCTCCAGGAACATAGCACTGGCATGAGTCGTGTTCGTAAAGCGCGATGTTCCTCCGGGATGCTGAGCAGCCAGACAAACGGCTGCCTTCAGATACGCCGCTCCAGGTCCCAACTGTTCCGGAAAATGTGGCTCTTCAGGTTCTTCGGGAAAATCGTCCACTGCGGCATCGGCAGCTGGAGCCTCCGCTGCTGGAGGCTCGACGATATCGACTTCGATTGGGTCTTCTTCTTCATCGTCGTCGTCATCGACAACTGCGATGATTGGTTCTCCCAATTCGACTTCTCCAATTTCCTCACGGTTCTAAAATTTCGTCAGCTTTAATGTGAGATTTTCACAAGTTCCGCCTTACCAGATTGAACATCCTGTCAGCGAGATCCTGATGCAATTCTCTTCGAAGTTGTTCTCGCTCCGCGCGCTGCTGATGTTGAAGTCGCACGCGACGCAGCATGTCTTCGTGCTCACGGAGCACGGCCAAATTGTCCACCGGATCATGCTCACCACCCCGATCCCGTTCCAGCAGCATACGTCGATGACGGTGTCGAGCCATTTCAGCTTGGTGGGCGAGGAACAACTCGTGCATACGGTTGTCCGCGGCGAAGAGTTGCTCGTTTCCACGTTCGTTGTTGCTGCGAAGATTTCCGATCACGCGGTCGATGTCTGGAGAAGAAGTGTTGGTGAGTTCCTGAAAGGGTATGTTATAGACTAGGTCTACACAGCTGCATTTTAAAGAACTGCACGTAAAATAGCCGTTGGGCTTTGATTGTCTAGACACGACCAATTTGGCAAAATGCTAGCACGCAAGTGGAGCGCTATGTCTAGAAGACAAAGTGCATGTAGACATCATTTTGGATGATTTTCTCCGAACAGACCGGTCGTGCCGAACCGCTAAATACCATAATTAACTTACATCCCAGAGTCCAAAAATCGAGATGAAGTTTGCGTATTCCTGCGGCGTCAGCACCTTCTTGCTTCCCAGGATCGTGGCGCGCAGATCCAGCTGCCCTCGGTCGACGACGATGCACTTGTCCTGGAAGTTCAGCCATCCTTTGCAGGCCACGCGAAGACAGTTGATTTCGATGGACAGCTCGACGATCGTGTTCGCGCATCTGTACGGGAAGACGTGGTTTTCCATCAGCAGGTAGAGGTCGTTGCTGTGCCGGATCATCAGATCGCGGTAGGCCAGATCCTTAAGGCGAACCACCTCGTTGTTCGAGTTTATCATGTCTGGAATGGACAAAATTGGTTATTCACACGTAGGCTTCATTTTCGCGAACACGATAAGCACGGAGTGGTCGAGTTGCGGCTGTCTAGACATGGCGGTAGCTAGACACGGCCGGTTTGACAAAATGAAAGCACGGAAATGGAGAGCGCGTATTGTCTAAACATTTTCACTTTTCAATGTTCACGAAGCGATTGTCTGCGAGACGGCCAATTTCGCAGTAATCTGTCTAAAAATAGGAAAAAGATATTCCTCACAATGCATTTCAACGCCAGCTGCCACGGCAACGAAACCCCAAACGGACAGACAGCGAGCGCACGTCTCACACAGCTAACAATTCGAACCAAAGGTTGATAGCGGACCGATAGATGTCCAACGATTACTGCAGATACATCGCGATACACCAGCGTGCTTATCGGAAAACGCGCTATGGAATGTAAAGCAATCGATGAGATGTATGCTTAGATTCAAAAATTATGCACTTTGCAAGAGAAAATATACTGGTTTTAGGAAACGAATATTGGCTTTTCAAGACCTCCGCTGCGATAAGGAGAGGTTCTTACGAGCAAAAACGCTATCTTAATCAGCGCTTGGCGCGAAGGTCGCGACCCGCAGCAGTCTGGCACCACAAATCAGACGCAACCAATCCTTAGCTTCACGTCGCGGTAAATGAAATCAATGAGACATGGAATTGTAGACAGAGTCGAGTCTCGGGCGGCCAATCTGTTGTCAGGAACTGGACATTGCTTGTCTGGAACTGGACATTCGTTGCATGCTTGATGGAGACGACCGGTCGGTCTTGTCGGGCCGCAATCGGGAGCGATGCTATCTTCTTGGAGCCGTAGAATTCCCTGAAAACACAATTTTAGCGTAATTTTCGAAGCCTTAGAGTTCAACACGCGCGTTTAAATTGCGAAAGTAAACAAAGAATGGAGCTGTAAACAGGCGACTGCGCGTTGCTCACCCCATTTCGAACGCTGTCTCTTCCTCTCGCAATCAGCTGATTCACATGCGCTTCAGGTAGTTTCGCTCTGTTTACACGTTCAAAAAAGCGCGCAAAAGAACCGAAGAGAGAGGTCAGCGATGAGCGCGCTGCGACTTTCTGCAGCTAGCCACCGACCGATCCCCATTCACGCGATTGCCGAAAATGACGAAATTGAGACACGTTGCGCTTGAGTCTGGAAAAAAGCGATTTCGCGACAAAGACAGACATCAATTCGGTGTCTGTCAGACGGCGTGCCACCGACCGATCACTGCGAGGAAAAAACGCGAGAAATGAAGAGTTTTAAACAAGCGCTTCACTAATTAGACATCGAAACCTGAAATCGCGACAAAAAGCTGACTGTCTAGACAATCATTTATGTAGCGTTTGAGCGGCGAACCTAAAATATCCTAAAAGCTGCGCTCGGCATCTCCTAACGCGAACGCGGCGCACTTTTTGCAGCTTAGCCAGCGAGGACGAGGACAAAGGACGCGTCACGTCTTTGCCGCCGGCGACCAATTCCCAGGAACGCGAAAAAGTTGAAAATGCGGCATTTTAGACATTGAAGCGCAGACATCCGACATACAGACATTGTCCCCGAAAAGAGACAAAGGCCACATCCGGAAGTGAACAGACCTAAAATCCAGACAAATCGCGCGTCTGGCATCACCAAAAGCTTCTAGATTTGTCTGGAAAATCCAGAAACGCATTTCGCTCGCATCGGTCGACATTACCTAACGCTTTTCCATGCGAATTGAAAACGATTTTGCAGCGAAATTAACAAAGTTTAGCTGCCGTGTGCAGGAGGCCGATCTCTGCGCAACGACCTCTGTTTGTTCCCAGCTGATATTCAGTCCCCAAAGAAGTTTGTCCACCCGCGCGAACACGAGAGTTTTCCGAGCGCGCGCCGCGAGACCCGACGGGCATTTCTATTGGAAATCCATAAAATTCGGTCATTTGCATAAGCGTTGTTGAGAAGTTCGGTCTTTGTTCCCAGCTGATCGCGTCACCCTTCCGTTTCAGACACGTGGGCGCTCAACAGCCGAAGCAGAAGTCTTCACCCCACGAAGCCAGAAAACGAAACAGCCGACGTCACCGATGACGACGGCTTCTTCGCCGACCACGAGCGCCTCGGCCGCGCCGTCATCTTCAAGCAACCTCGTCGTTCCCGTGGTTCTCTGGGGTCGAGAATGCCCCAGGAATCAGATCACCGCGATCGCGGCGCTTCCAGATGGCCGCACGGTGATCACGGGAAACGACGACGGCGACCTGATCCAGTGGACCGTCGACGAGCAGAGAAAATGGATCCAACCGAAGATGATGATGGTTGCGCACCAGGCGCCCATCTCCTGCTTATCTGCAACTGGATTCTTGCCGACGTCTACGTGAGTTTTTTTTTCTTTTCTCTGAAATTGGCTTATTTTGTCTGAAAGTCTATGTCTCAAAACCGTGAAATCGCGTTGTCTAGAAATTCTTATTTTGTGCATTTTCTGACCACGAATCTGTCGTGATTTGGGTTTTGACGTCCATTTTCAATTTTCGCTGGCTGGGAGCGGTCGTGCATTGAATCCAGACGTCTCAAACGTGCATCTTTGGGCTGGTGTCTGAATCAAAGAGCGGCTGTCTTCGTCTGTCTGTGAGACTCAAATTAGCCTCCTTGAAAGTCTAGTTTCACGCCGGAATTTGTTTTGATGGATTTTGTCTGGAAATTCTCATTTTCACTAAATCTTATGACCCGAACCGGTGTCGTGATGATGCCTAATTTTGCCTCGTTTCCAGATGCTACGTGAGCGCATCCATAGACGGTCATGTGTGCCTCTGGGACAGCCTGGACGGTAGAAGCGTCGACAGCGCCCATACAGGATACATCCACAGGAGGATAGTCCCCCACGTAAGTTCTTTAAAGCTCCATTTTCCGTACTTTTCAAGGCTGATTTCAGTCCCACAAGATGTCAAAGCATCAAAGCCACGTGAGGCTCTTTTGCACTGGGGACTACTCCGAGATTCTGGTAATGGACGCGCAGGACCTGTCCATCCAGTTCACCCTGAGCTCCCGGGTCGAACCCGACTGGATTAGCGCGATTGTAATCGTGCATCCACCGGACAGGAACGGTAAGAATGAGAGTTCTTTTAGTCAGATTCTAAGCTCTATTTCAGATGTTGTCCTGGGGATGTCATTCTCCGGAATGGTCAAGCTATGGTCCCTGACGGACCTCGACAAACGGGACATCTCCACGCCGCTGTTCGAGGACGAATCGAAGGTCCTAGGGATCAAGAACGTCACGGAGATCACGTGCAGCGACCTGAACCAGAGGGTCATGCTCGTGATCGCAGGGAGCAGCTGGCAGATCGTCGACATTCCAGATTTGAATCCGCTCATCGTAGCGGAATGCCGCATTCAAGCGGTATCTGGAATGATCGTCGACATTGACAAGGTCGCGATAGGATTTGCCGACTCGACGATCGTCATCTTCCAGCTTCCAAGAAGGTGAGTTTTGCACGTTTCGCCGTATCTTATAGATCCGATTTCAGCAAGCTGACGGGAAAGCAAGTCCGCGACCGATTCGGCGAAAAGCCGTCGAACATTGGCGGTGAGGAAAACCCGTTCGTCTTCGCCGTACTCAGGGGCACATCGGAGACCCCGCTTACCGTAGGTTCGATTCCCCTAAACGTGGCTAAACGCTCTTTTTCAGTGGATTTCCAACGTTAGCTTCCGGTTCAGCGAACATAACGGGATTCTCCGCGCTGACAAACGAGGAAAGATGAGCTTTTGGAGGGTGCCCGGGCCCAAAGAGCTGGATCAGCTCGTGGAGCAGTACATGGCAAAGAATAAGAGAGCTGGAGGTGAGGATATGGGTTGAGAATGGACGAAATATCCCGATTTACAGCTATAGAATTTGACCCGATTATGGAGCAGAGCCTTGAGAAGCTATGGAAGAGAATCGAACATGGAGAGCACGTGACGATGACGGATACTGAAGGGGTAAGTCTGATCAATTAGGGAAGTTAGGACGTGCCTGGGACAACGAAGACAGAACTGAATGAGACAGCGTTCTAAATGGCCATTTTCAGATCAGCGACGCCCGATGCTCCGCTATGCTGTACGTCGCAAACCAAGGCAAGCTGGTCCTGGGATACGAAGACGGATCGATCATCATCCGGTACGCGTGCCACGCCGTCATGAAGCAGCTTCTCGAATGGGACCACCACGGTAAGCCGTCATTCTATCGCCGTTTCGTTCATCGAGGATTACTGTAGAGTACCTCGGAGCCCAGACAAGGCATATGCGTGGAGGCCACACCGGAGCTGTGACGTGCATGCTCTACCCTCACGAAGAGCATCCACGTTACGACATGCAACTCCTAGTCTCAGGCGGAGCCGACTTTGCCG
This sequence comes from Steinernema scapterisci, assembly GCA_000757745.1. NCBI lineage: Eukaryota > Metazoa > Nematoda > Chromadorea > Rhabditida > Steinernematidae > Steinernema > Steinernema scapterisci. The sequence goes on from KN167925.1 coordinate 17,933, forward strand.
TGTGTGTCTGGAACATCAACACGGGCGAGCGGCTCTACCGCTTCTGTTCCCAAGGAGGACCGATCCAGAGAATTCTGGTACCACCAGACAATTGCAACGTAAGATTTCTGTCACTGAAATGAGTCTGAGATTACGGTATTTAGGCTCGAATTCTCCATACGATCTGCACCGTTGCTGGAGACTGCTCCGTGGCGTTGTTAAGCCTGAAGGAGAACAAGTGCCTCCTACTGGCCAGTCGTCAACGGAGCCCGATCGTCGACGTGAAATGGCGTCCACTTGACGACTTTATGCTCGTCAAGTGCGCAGACGATTCGGTCTACGTCTGGCAAATGGAGACAGCGAATCTGGACCGAATCGTCAACGGCATCTGGACCGACGAGGTTATGGCGGCCTGCGACGAGCAGATCGGGATCACCGACGGAGGTGACGAGGCCGGAGCTTCCCAGGCGGTCCAGATGTTCAGAGCCTTTAGGCATAAGAACATGGCTGCGGTAAGTAATTGGCTGATTTGGATGTGTCTGAAAATGTATCTTTAGATTCGTAGAATTGCCGGACCCGGAGAAGACAAGATGGCCAATGCCGACAAAGACCAATTGGCCTCGATTCCGTCGCCCATGAACATTCATCCCCTCAACCGGTCGACGAACGCGTCACAGCTGCTGCTGTTCAACATTGACGCTCTAATCAGTAAGTTCTTTTTGAGATTCTAGACAGTTTAGTCTGCAACAAAGGTCGTTAAGTAGTCTGAAAATATGGGCGAAAATGGAGAATTTTTAGACAAGAGTGGTCATGCAGTCGTCGTTGTTCATTTTCAGACAAACAGGTTCTTAAAGACCGGTCGTGTTTTGGGCAAAGTGGCCTGAAACCGACCGCTCTCTTGTGTCAGAAAACCTTGAAATTGTCACGTTTTTGACACTCTCTAACAAAGTCTAGACGTACTAGTCTACTATGTCCCATTCTGAGACTGGCTGTGAGTCTAGACTCTAGACAGCCTCATAGCGAAATGGAGACCTGTGACCGACCGGTCATTTTACTTTTGAGTACCTTAAATGATGTTTACAGTTGTCTGGATACGAGGCGGACTCAGCCTCTATTTAGACGTCTCATTCCCAACTTCAGACATTCTAATACCGTACTCCTTTCAGTGGGACTCCTCTCCTTGGACCAGGAGTACTCGACACTGCCGCCGAGCACCTCCGTGTCCCCGCAGCCGCCAATCCACAATCATGTCGAAGACGAACAGCAGAAGATGAGCAAGCTAAACAACATATTGGCAGCGAAGGGCGAAGACAGCTCCGGCAAATCGAGCCCAAGCCCAGTCCCGACACATTCGCATTCCAAGTTCCTGCCTTCTGCACTTCGATGGCAGTCCGAGTCCAACTTTTACCTGGATGTGGCCAGACTCTGCATGTCTCTGCTGCACGCGTGGAACCTGGATGGCAGCTTGGATCCAGTGTGTTTGAAGAAGCTGAAGCTGTACAAGCCCAACCAACCGCTGTCGTACGGTAACATCTCGAGGCAAGGTAGGACGATTTATTGCGTTTATGAGTGTCTAAGGATATGCTGATTTAGGCTTGATTTCGGTGTATCTGCCGAACTTCGAGCCCAGCGGCGCGAACCCAGCCGAAGCCACGTACGAGTACTTCTCTAAGAACATCCGTTGGCAACTGAATTCTCTCCTAACCACGGTCCACCTCTTGTCCGTGATCTCCGTGGCCAATACGTTGATGTCGATGAGGAACCGTGCTCTGAAAGCGAGTGAACGCAAGATCGTGAGGTAAGTGGGAGCCAAACGTGTCTTCACCTAATAGCCCAAATTCAGGCGCAAGTCCTCGTCGAGATCCAGCGATTCCTCATCGACATCAGAGCGCGAAAACGAGCAGCTGAAGCAAGGATGGTCGCTCTTGGCGGCGCTGCACTGTGTGCTGCTACCGGACCTGATCAAGGAATACTCGCTCTACGTGCCACCGAAGATTCCGCTCCTGGCCAGAAGATGGCAGGACCAGTGCATTGAGATACGAGTCGCCTCGCAAGCGCTGCTGATCCGAGAATTGGGAAGGCTTGGCGTAGCTGGTGAGTACCAAAATGCCGAATGTAGGGTAATGTGGACATGTTTAGGGCGCAAGAAGCTGCTGGACTACTGGGCGCCGTTCCTGCCCACGCTGCTGGACTCAGCACTGTCGATCTTCGGAAACCGAACTGCACAAGCCTCCAACAACACGATTCCTCCGGTAGCCCACACTCAGATGATCACTACCAACGCCAACGCAGCTCCATCCACCGGAGGAGGGCCTCCTCAACGTCCTCCACCTCCGATCCCTCCTCGAAGCGGAACTGTCCAGCTCCAGAAGCCAGCAGAGCCACAGAAGCCCGAAAAGGACACGGAATCCGTAGACGGCGTTCAGCAGGTGCGCCGAAACCAAGCGACCGCGATCATCGTGCTTGGAGTAATTGGAGCCGAGTTCTCCGATGAACTCAATGCGGCAGATTTGGCCAGGGCCACGTCCCAGTCACTGCTGGAGCTCCTGATCGCCCCGAATTCCCAACTTCTGCCGAATAATTCGCCGCTTAGAAGAGCGGCGATCGACTTGATCGGCCGTGGGTTCGTCGTATGGCAGCCGCACATCGACATCTCTAAGGTGCTCCTGGGACTGCTCGATTTGGCAGCGCAGGGCGAGAAGCTGCTGCCGTCCTACGCGTCGCCGAACTACTCGATGCCGATGAATGCGGCCGCGGACGCGTGCAGGACAGCGAAGCACGCTTTAACGCTGATCGCCACAGCCAGGCCGCCAGCACTGATCACAGCTCTGAGCAAGGAGGTGAGTATCTAGGATTGATGTAGGTCTATTCTAATTTTTTGCAATTCCAGGTCGCCCGCTACAACGCTGCCGCTCAGCATCAAACCATCCAGCACACGGTCCAGAGTCCTCTGCTCAAATCCCGCTACGAAGTCCTCCGGCTCATTGAATTTCTGGCCGATAAGCAGTACAACGATGTGGCCGACCTGATCATCCCCGTGGGCGAGATCCTCGTCCACTGCTTGGACACGTCCCTCTTGAAGCAGAAGACGCTGGCTGAGATCTTCCCTCCAGTAACGAAGTGAGTTTTAAATGGATTTTTTGCACTAAAAATCAATAAGGTCAATTAGGGAAAGTCGTCGGGGGAGTTGTTAGTGCTATGGAGGCGGCTTTCGATGTGCTATTTTTGGGGTTATTATGTGCTTTGTCTGGATTAGCAAGTGGGACTTTTTGGAGTTTGAAAGGGTTTAAAAGGGGCATTGGAAGAGGGTGCGGAAACGTTTGTAGACTGGGTTAGAGTCTGTACACCGCCAAATATGTCTAGATGTTATAATTAGCATACCGGTCAACGTTACTGGCACGTGCCATTTTGAAGATTTTGCGCATCGGTGACCGGTCGGTTTTGACCATTTTAGACCGGTAACCGTCCGGTCGTTCGCAATTTCCTGTCTGGAAATGGCTGGTGAAATGCCGGTAGATCAGAACGAGTCTCATCAGACGTAATCTTGTCTGTCAGACAGTATTTCTGGGGATATTTTGAAGGTGAAACCGACCGGTTGCTCAAGATGTGTTGTCTGGAAATGGTTTTCGGACTTTTAGCATGACAATTTATGCTTGTTTAATGTCTGAAATGCATGTTCCGCTGTCTCCTTTCTGCCTGGATTACGGTAATGAATCATGCGACCCTGATTGCCATTAAGTAACGACGTTCTTCCCGTCCAAAAGCGTGGTGTTTGAGGAAGGAAATTAAATTTCGGTGCCCTCGAGTGCACCCTGATCTCTTCGAAGTTGATTAAAGCCTTAATTACGTTCGTTTTTCTAGATTCTACATGGTCGCCTACTGCCCGCAAACGCGCCGGATCGCGTTCGGCGGCAAAAACGGAAGCGTCGTCGTCCATGAGCTTCGCCAATCGAAAGCGCAGGTTTGTGATTTGTGTTCTCGAAAGTGCAAGGATGAAAAATGAGCCAATTTTCAGATTATCCAAGCGCACAAAGCGCCCGTGACGGCGGTCTCCTTCACGCCGGACGGCAAATACCTGGCCACGTACAGCGCTCAGGAGTCGAAGATGAGCTTTTGGCAGACGCAGCAGTCGTTCCTGGGAATGGGTCAGAGTCAGTTCCGCTGCCTGAAGTCGATGACCGCCCCGTCCGAGTTCGCCGTGACGAGCCCTGG
>KN167925.1:36153-53130 GCA_000757745.1 Steinernema scapterisci
TAATTTTTTAAGACTTTTTCCTGCTTTTTTTTGTTTACGTTTCAGCTCTTAGTGCTGTTTAGGTCTTAAGAACACCTCGTAAACATTAGTCAAATTCGTTGTGGAGGTCTGACATTTTCGGTTTTTGAGTCTTGCTATTCTTGGCTTTGAGTTCGAAGTCCTGCCTGCACCGAGAAAAACAGAAAGGTCACCTCTTAATCCTTAGGATTATCTTCTTGAAGAAGTCGTCAACAAGAGCTTTTAGAGGCCGATCAGTCCAAAACGGTGCCTACAATTTGTCGGAAGCTTCAGAATGTCATCGCCTGCACCTGTTTGACTTGGGAGTTTCTAGAAAAACAAGAAGCGCGTCTTAATCCTTAGGATGAGACCCAAACATGGGTGTTCGTAGACTAGAATTCCGGCTTAAAACTGAACCTACTGTTCTCTAGTAAAAGTCTCACACGTGGCCGCCGCTTCCCCAAAGACAAACAAGGGAGGTTATAGCGTCAGACTAATCCTCAGGCTTAGCCGGGGGCCAGGCGTCAATGGACCGATCTACGCCGGAATTCCTGGACTTTTTTACGCCGAAATTTACACAATAAAAACTTGAAATTCATAAAAAAAAATGGAGTTGGATTATCAGGACCATTTGTGTTTTAGTACATTTGGCGCAGGCCACATTTCGAAATTTCAAGCCCCCGCAGGCCCGAAGGTCAATGTGTGCTGTTTCAATCCATGCGTGAATCCTCATTTTTGAGTCCAAAATATAATGAAATAACCATTGGCCTTTCCATTAGCTAATGGATTTTTGCCGGTCTTAACCAACGTGTAATCCACTTTGAAACACGATTTGTCCAATTCCGCATCCCTGCAACGTTGTCCTAAAGTGATCTATTGGAGCAGTGATTGGAGCAGTTCCTGGTCATTGCGGAATTGAGTAATTGGCTTCGCGGAACTGGAAAAGTGAATTTTTGGGCAGTTAGACTGGAAAGAAAATTGTGTGGCTCAAGCCGGGCTCGAACCCGTGACCCTCAGCGCCATAAGTGACTATGAGTAACAGTCCAGAAGGAGGTCAGGTTCGAGTCCGCCTTGGGTCAGAGGTTTTTATATCGGGTTCTACTGCGGCTAGCTTAGATTTACGGATTTTCTTGGGCTTGTTATCTAAGCAAAACCTCGGGATTTATCCCCTTGCTCTGTTGGGACTGAAGATTAGTTCACATTGCGGGGTGTTTTGCTGCTTTTTCTATTTTTCGGCGCAGTCTTCATATTTCAAATAGGTCATTTATTCCCAAGATTATTATCGTAGTCTTGGACACAAACATGACCTTCGATGTGCGCCAGAATAGCTTCATTCGGACTTTGGCCTTTTCAGGGATTTGCATTTATTCTATCTTGTCTTAAATGTCGCTTTGGAATTTTATTCTAAGAGTCTTAGGTCTTAAAGTCCTAGGAGTCTTATAGTTCTAGGAAGGCGACAGTTTCTAACGTGTTCATTGGGATAGCTGATTAAAGATTGAATCCATCGCTTCAAGGTCATCCTAAAAATTGCGGTTTTAGGCTTGAGAGATTCAGGGTTACATAACGATAGGAATTGATCGGTCTGCAAGGTTCCATGGTGTAGCGGTTAGCACTCAGGACTCTGAATCCTGCGACCCGAGTTCAAATCTCGGTGGAACCTGACTTTTTGGGACTTTTAACCAACGAATTTTTAGGGTGTTTTAGGACATTTTCAAGGCCTTTTAGGTCTGGATGTGTAGATAAGGTCAGCATATGGGACATAATTGCTTTTCTCGATATCGAAAACACCGCAATGTTTGTCTTGAAATTGCGCAAACTCAGAAGACTTGTAAACAACACCTAATTCATGCAAATGGAGCATTAGAGATAAGCCTTAAACACGGGATTCTGTGCGCTTAAAATGGGATTTATTTAGGTCAACATGGCTTTGAGCACTGCTTTGTCTCATTGCTTCGCATACCGTAGCAGCGGTTTTGCCAGCTATTACACGAGGGGTCTTTAAGCGTTGTTTACACCTAACAACGTAGCTTCTCAGTTCAAGAAGACTCAAGGAGACGAGTTTAGGTGTGCCTAGACCGTTAACAGATAAGAATTGTGGGTCTCGCCTGCACGATTCCACGGTGTGGCGCTTAGCACTCACATCAAAGCTCTGCGAGTTCCAATCTTAATGGATAGTCCCAGTCTTCACGGTATCTTCACCTTATGACCGTTTGACACTATGTCCGTTGTGGTCTAGTGGTTAGGATTTGCGGCTCTCACCCGCAAGGCCGGGGTTCGATTCCCCGCAACGGAATAACATTTTTACCTCATTAATCTTAGTTTTTAAGTCTTTTTTTGTTATTTCCAGCCTAAAAACGTGTAGAAAACGTGCGAAACAAGATTCTAAAACCGCAAAAATATTCGCTCCCGGGTGGGCTTGAACCACCAACCTTTCGGTTAACAGCCGAACGCGCTAACCAATTGCGCCACGGAAGCACACCACCCTCTCTCCCCCAACTGGTCCTAATTCCCCCAAGAAGCGGTTTTTGATCGCTTTCCATAATCTGTTTTTTGTTTTTCCCTGACGACCAAACCCTCACCGAACTAAATATGCCCTCATCACCACGCCGCAAAATATGGGCTTATCTCAAAAACATCTAATTTTGACGCTTTTCGCGCGCAGTTGTCTGGGGACGACAGATCTGAATTGCCTCATTAGGAGGATGTGGGCATCTTGCGACGTAAATGGGAGGTCTTTGGGTTCTGTTCCCCAAAACAGACTCCAAAAACGGCGATCTTGAACTGTATCCAGCTCCACCAAACCACCTTATCACAACCCGACGACCCCTGACCGACCATGTGACTTTTCCCAAAGTGCAAAATGCGAACTCACGATCATTTTTTATCGTGTTTCCTATTCTAGTCGCGTGGTTTTCGACGTGTTTTATGGCCCTCCCCAGTGGCACCTGATAAGGGGCGGCGAGATAGGGGCGTGTCGTTGCCTTCGCGAGTGTGTGTGTGAATCTCGGATGACCGCGCTGGGAGAGAGCCAATTTCAGCAATAGCCGACGACGACGCTGCCGCCGCCGATGGGTGACGATGAGCATCAACGCGTCGCAACTCTTCAATGTCCTCAAACACCAGTTTCTTCTTTCAAGCACCGGTGATGCTGATCTCAATAATCAGAGGGGACGCAGGTTCTATACCGCTTGCAAGAAGCTCAATGCTGCGGTCGACGTTCCAGGTGAGTCTTTGGGCACTTTAGGAAGTCTTAAATTGGCTTAAAAATTCTTAAAAGAGGAACTGAGGCCTTAAATTGATATCGGCTCCGGCGGGGTTTGAACCCGGCTGGATCGTTTTGTAAGCAGTTGGCTTACCTTTCTGCTATTGAGACAAATCGTATGAGACAATGAAAGCCCGCTATATCCAGAAACAGTTTCGTTTCGAACAAAGCCTCCTCTTAAATTCCGAGCCGCTTTCATCCTCGAAATGTTGTTTATATCATTCCGAATTCTCCCAACGCGGAGGAATTCAAACTTTCCCTAACATTTATAGTGTTTTTATGTCTGGATCCACTTTTCATGATTTGAAGGGCCCGAAATTTCGAGTTTTTGGAACCAATCCTGGTCCATTTTTGGCCTGTCCAGAGTACAGCCGTCCTCTCTTTGAACCATAGAACAGATTTATCTAAGTTAAACCGCTTATAGCCAGAAGATAAGACTTACTAATGACAAGACTAGCAAAAAAGGGTCAAAGTGTTAACATCACTAAGTGTTAAACCCAAGAAAAGTGAGTCCGCGACACATAAAAACGTGGTTTTCCAGATGGGTATTGCCCCTACTACTTCGACAACATCGCCTGCTGGAACGCGACTGCTCCAGACACCACAGCTGTGATGAAATGTGTCACATGGGTTATTAATAATCCTATCCGAGGTGAGATTTTGACGTTTGGAACTTGGGAAAGTCTTGTTTACGGGTTAAGAGAGGTTACGAGGAAGCGGAAGACGGGGAACCCAAGGCAATTTGCACTCTTTGTTAGTGCAAGAATGACCTTTTCCGGCCTTAAGAGACTTTGAGGCTCTTGGGAATTAAGTTTTAGGCACTCAAAAAGCTTAAAAAAGCTGAAGTGTAAAAGGTAAAAACGTCTGTCATCCGCAGGATTCGAACCTGCGCCCTCCGAAGAGGACTGCGACCTGAACGCAGCGCCTTAGACCACTCGGCCAGAATGACATATCAGCCAAAATTGGCTAGGTAGCCCTTATACTGATCAAAAATTAAGGCAATTTGCACCTAAAAAATCTGCTGCAAAACCCGTTTGTTGCGAGTTCCTTCTCTCCTTATCAGCCGTGCCCTTTCCCTGCTGTTCTTGGTCTTTGTCACCGAAATTATCATTTCAGAACACACGGTGTCACTCCGATGTCTTCCCAACGGCACCTGGGACAGAAGCGAGTCTCTCGATGACAGATATGCCTACTGCAACACAGAAGCCTATCAGGAAATCCGGATGCAGAGTGTAGGTGCAGGCTGAAAACTCTCGAAATTCAAGAATTCACTTTTAGCTTTTCTACATCGTGTACAAAATCCGAATCGCCGCATTATTCGGCTACTTACTCTCCGCCATTTGCCTGGTGCTAGCCTTGTTCGCCTTCGTTTGGCTCAAGAAGCTTCACTGCCTAAGAAACCGCATCCACTTCAACTTGTTCCTGTCTCTTCTGTTACGCATGTTTATGTGCAGCTTGGAGGTGGCCGATTCTATGTTCTTCAATGTGATTAATCGAGAGGAGAAGTGCGATCGCGTAAGTTGAAAAGGGTTAAAAAGTGCTAAAAAGCCAGGAAAAGCAGGGAAAAAATGTTACTCCCCGGCCGGGAATCGAACCCGGGTCTCGCACGTGACAGGCGCGGATACTCACCACTATACTACCGAGGATTGCATGCTCGCTTATGCAGACACCACTATATGCCCGCTGTATGCCGTCGTGGCTGACTAGACAGCGAAGTCATTTGAGACAGTCGTAGACGACCGAGCGGTGGTTATCAGCGTTCACAAAAGATCTTTCGTAGACACCGCGCTGCTAGACATCGTCTTGTCTAAAACGCTCATCAGCGATCATTTTGTTCTTTTACGTGCCAATAGCGCAGTGGATGAAGCTGGCGATTACCGCACATCAGGTCTGGGTTCGAGTCCGCCTAGAGCCAAACATTTTTTAGATGCTTATTTCGTCATCTTGCTTAATTTTAATGTAATTTTCGTCAGTTTTCAGACAATAACTGATCTCAATTTCTGGTGTAAATTGTTCTCATTCCTATGGAACTACTCAATTTTCGCCAGTTACGTGTGGATCTCAATCGAAGGCTACTATTTGTTCAGCATTATCTACCGAGCTGTCTTCAATGGAGACGTTTCTTGTAAGCGGTATATGATCGCAGGATGGGGTAGGCAGGAAAATTCAAGGTATTCCTAATTTAGCCTGTTTAGGTGTTCCTTTAATTTTCGTGTCAATTTGGGCCGTTTTTATGCAGCTCTACAGTAACAGTCCGTGAGTTTAAGATCTTACTTTTACTAATTTCAAAACCTCAATTTGTAGATGCTGGATCCATTCGTGCAACCCTTATCTAGTCTGGCTCCTAAAAACACCCTTAGGAATCTGCTCCCTGGCGAACATCTTCTTCACAATTTCGCTCTTCTATCAGCTTTACAAGAAGCTCTTTTTGGACGATCATCTTAACGACCGGAGCAAATATTCCAAGCTGATCAAATCCACGATTTGTGTGCTTTTGACCATGGGAGGCGTTTACATTCTTATCGACATTGTGGTCTATGCCACGAGTCCAGACACGATCACGAATATTCAGATCCACATGTTCTACGTCATCTACAACAGTCTCATTGTAAGTTGACCAAAAATTTCTGCCTGGGACCGGATTCGAACCTGAACCCTCTGTTTTGCAAACTGCGTGCCTGTGTAGCGCAGTGACTAGCGTCTCTGACTATGAAACTACAGGTCCGGGTTCGAACCCCACGACCCCAAATTATTTTTTGAGTTAATTTTTGCAATTTTTCAGAGTTGTCTCATCGCTTATCTCTTCTGCTTCAACAACTCCGAGATCAAACAAGCATTCGAAAGCAAAAGACGGTTAGAATTTTCCTCCTTTCTTTAACCCCTTCGCTACCGTAATCCTTCCATGTCCTACGCCATTCCACCCACGTTTTCCCAAATCCGTTGATCCCAATTTCAGCGCCATATCATTTTCCCTTTGTTCTCGTTATCCTTTGTTGATAAATTATGACTTTTCCTAATCTACCGTATCCTCAGTGGCAGTGAAAGGGAGTCCGAGGTACCCTTAAACTGCACCCACGGCCACCTGATGGAACGTCTCGTGGTCGGGTCTGGGTACAAAGGCTGCGCCGAATGCCAAATTGAGATGTGCCTACTCAACATCAAGGAGGTCTCGCCTACAGTATCCGCGATGATGAGTTCGGCTTGTGAGACGGTCTGCACGACGGTCGAGAACAGTGCTCATAATACCGTAACCAGGCAGATGACGTTGGGACGCCCGAGGGTGAATCATTTGAGTTTCTGTCGAGAGGCTGAGGAAGAAGACGCGGAAATGTAAATAATGTACATAGACAGGGTTTAAATAAATTGATTTTGACAGGAAAGTGTCTAGACAAAGCTGAAAAAACATGTTCTTAAGCGGGGGATCGAACCCTGGCCTTGCTGGTGGGAGGCAAGGGTGCTAACCACTAGGCTATCGGCTCCGACCGGTCTGCAGATAATTCGTTTTCCAAAATGATCTCCATCAACCTGACCCAGACAATGTCTAGACACATCGTAGCAACCTTAGACAGCTTGGCTCAAAAATGATGCTAAAATGTCTTTATTCTGTCTAGACACATCCCTGACAGGCGAGACACAATGCTCATCTTTGAATACAACCGCCAACTTGTCTCAAAGTGTCCTTTACTGATTCCAGACCCAGACCAGACTCTCGTCTCCGACCGCTCCCCTCACCTCTCCCCTCAAAATGATCTCTATCAACCGACTCCAGACCATGTCTAGACCCATCACAGCAACCCCAGACACCCAGACCCCTCTCATTTCCACCCCTGTTCAAGCCCGAAGCGGTCGTCCCTCCACCGAGCTCCTCTTCTTCCTTCTCCAGGATGTCAACGAAATCACTCGAAATCACAGCTCGAAACTTGGTCAAATTCGAGAATGGAGCGCTGATCGCTGGCAAGTGGAACATCGTCCGGATGCTGGGCACAGGAGCCTTCGGCGTGGTCTACAAGGTCTCCGACAACCGGGTCAAAGCGAACTGCCTCTACGCGATGAAGACGGAGAAGTACACGCCGAAGAACGTGCTGAAAGTGGAAGTGAAGGTGCTGTCGATGGCGTTCAGAAGGAAGATGAAGCATTTCCTGAAGCTCTTCGAGTCCGGCACGTGCAAAGGCGGCATCAAGGGCGAATACCTGATCTACATCGTGATGGAACTCGCCGGAGCTTCGATTGACGCGTTGAGGCGTTTGAGGCCTAGTCGGCGCTTCACGCTGCTGTGCGCCTTGACCATCGGGATCCAGTTCATCGGCGCCATCGAGGAGCTTCACCAGCTTGGATATCAGCACAGGTTTGTCCCATATTTTATCCAAATTTCGATAATAAGTCTTGGCTATTTCAGAGATATCAAAGCGGCGAATTTCGCAATCGGCGACGTTCTCGAAGGCGCCGAAGATCAATCCCCAAGGAAGAACTTCTACGTCATCGATTTCGGCCTCTGTCGCGCCATCATCGACTCGTCAGGGAATCTCCGACCTCCCAGGAAGGCGGCTCCGTTCCGAGGAACCGTCCGCTATGCGCCGCTCAACTGCCACATCCTGAGGGAGACTTGCCGCAAGGATGACTTGGAATCGTGGCTGTATTCGCAGATTGAGTACACGAGAGGAAGTCTTCCCTGGCGTGATCTGAACAACATTGTTGACGTGAGTATTTCCAGCATTTTCGGTCATTTTTGGACCTAAAAATCCATCTAAAATTGGCCCGTTTTTCCAGGTCGGACTGTACAAAGAACGCTGCCGCCACGACATCGGCCTCGGAGAACTCATGGGAGGATGTCCTCGCCAGTACATCAAGATTCTCCGCTACTTGGATTCGCTCAGGTAAGCATTCTTATCCTCCTTTGTCCACATCCAATCCTTTCCAGATACTACGACAAGCCGGATTACGAACACATCCGCTCGCTTCTCCGCGACGCTGGGAAGATCTTCGGCAGTTTCAGACCAACCTACGACTGGATCGACGAAGGCTTGCAGGGAGGAAACGGCAACGCAGGAGTTACCGTCACCGAGCAGACGCAAGCTTCACAAGTGACTCAGGTTTCCGGTTCCCTGAAACCGACACCTCCGATAGGAACTCCTCAGCCTTCTCCGAAACCCGCATCCCAACAAGCTCCTCCAAAGAATTGACCCGGCTTTCGTGATATGTTTTGCCCCGTTTGGGCTTGTTGTCGGTATTTCGCTACGCTGATTCTAAGATTATCCAACGAAAACAAGTTCAATTCCCACAACACAACATCAAGGGATAACAATATGGAGTATACATAATCTCTAGAATCGGGTTTACGCGACTTCGTCTTCATTCGCCAGCATGTTAGGAATTCCATTCGAGATCGTGAAGATGCGGTTTGATTCGGGACACTGCAGCTCGCCTTCGACGACTTCGACTCCAAGGGCTTCTGTGACCTAAAATCACAAAAAATACATCCTGGAAATCTAGAAATTCGACTTACCGCCTTCAGAATGTTGTCGTTGGCATCGGAGGCCAAATCCACCTTCTGCCATTCCTTGGAAACCGGGATCGGGAGATGCTGGAAATGTTCGAAGGTGTAGCCGGTTTCTGGGTGCTCCTTGAGGTCCTGCACGGTCTTGTAGAGAACGGTGTAGTCGACTCGGGGGAGGATCTTCTCGAAGAATTCTGGGGTGGCGTTCCAGTCCTTGGGTCCCTGGAAATGGACGCAATGATTAAGCAAATGGGTTAAGATAGAGTTTACCTCAAGTTTCGTCGCTCTGAGAATTAGCGGGTATCCGGTGGTGACGTTCTTCAGGAAATTCGAGCACATGAAGTTGTGCGTGAGGAGCTTCATTTTCTGGAAAAGGCGGGTTGATTACATGTGTATTTACATGTTAAACGGTCGCGGGAATGTAGACACGAGTGGTCGAAGTCAGACAAGCATGTCTGAACACGCGGAAACAGGATAAGACGAGCGCCTCTTGGCTAGATCGATACCTGTCTGGAAAAAAAACGACAAAACAAACGCGGCGCGTCTATAGAAGCATGATAATGAGCGCTAGACAGCGTCGTTGATGTGTCTAGACAATATGATTCAAAACGGTTTCTTAAGCAAACGAAATTAGACACGGACATGTGAGCATATCAATGGACGATGTAGACGGACAACTCGGTGCCTAGACAGACACATGACAGCGAGAAGAAAAGCGTGCTAGACAAAACCGAAACGTAAAATTCTGTCTGCTAGACATGTTGTGCCCAGACACACCTGAAACACGACAAAGGAAACTAGACAAACGTAGAACGAAGCCAGACAAACGCACAATGGAAGCAATTTGAGACTCAGATTTGCCGACCGTCTAGTCTGGAATTTCGCGCTTACGAGTCACGTGAAACTCGACAGACGCACGTAAGACACGGGCACAAATCCTAGCCAGCCAGACCCAAGAAATCGACCCAAAAACACCTGAAAAGAAGCGCGTCTCATCCGAAAACTCAATAAATTGCGAATTATCAGGAATCGTAGCTGTTCCGACCTGACGCATGATGTTCGTTCCAGGAGCCAAAGATTTTTTATGTCTGCATTTTCGGATCTTGCTGGCAAATCGCTGGGAAATGTGGAGATTTCTGGGGATTTCTGAGTCTTGGGGATGTCTATTTTCGACGTTCCTGACTTGCTTTAGCTCCTTGTCTATTCGTGATTTGAAAATGGCTGATGACGGATTGATTAGGTTCAAGAATGATGTCTGACTGGGAGCAGACAAGATTCTGTCTCAATATTGCGCAACTTCTGTCTAAATTTTTCCTTGTAATCGATGGTTTCAGCGCTGTCTCCGATGCCGTCTTTGTCTAGACAGCCTGACCGACCGCTTTTTTTTAACCTGAAATCCGTGAAAATGATTCAATGCGATTTCTAGACATGCTCCCATTTTACTGTCGATCTAGCTTCAGACAGGAGTCGTGCAGCCAGCTGTCTAGCCCGATTTCGACTCCAGTCTGAACTGCCACGCGATGTCTGGAAAATCCAGCCTTGGAATGGACTTCAACTGACCGTTTTTAAGGCGTGATTTCGTGCAATTTTTCGCGGATTTCCTTTGCTTAATCCTAACTGTATGTCTCTTTTCAGTATGACCGCCTTCGAAGAACTGGGCGTCCTCCCCGAACTCGGAGAGTCCGTTTCGCAAATCGGATGGGAGTAAGTTCACAGAAATTCAATTCGTGATTCTCATTTTGCCGTTCCAGACTCCCAACAGACATCCAGTCTGAAGCGATCCCTGCGATTCTTGGAGGATGTGACGTTTTTATGGTTAGTCTATTTTCGAGCGTAAATGTCTGATGTTTATGCTTTCAGGCGGCGGAAACAGGCAGCGGCAAGACTGGCGCCTTCTGCATCCCGGTCATCCAAATCACCTGGGAATCGATGCGCGATCAGCTAATGGGAAAACAGCGGAAAACACCGAAGAACATCAGTCGTAAGTCATTTCATTCCGATCCTCAAACCTAAGATTCGTTTCAGAAGACGATCCCTGGGCACTGAACACCTACGACAGGGACAAGAACCTCATGACCAAAGGGATGACGTGCCGTTGCAGCGACGGGAAGAACTGGCACGGAAGCCGAGGAAACAAGGGAGTCAAGGCCGGCGGGAAGTACTACTATGAAGCCTTCATTGCCCAGGATGGACTCTGCAGAGTTGGATGGTCGACCTTGGATGCGAAGTTGAATCTGGGTAAGTGGCTTTCATAGTTGGTCTGCAATGATTTCTAGGCGTTAATCTCAATCGTGGCGGTCTGAAGCGATTCATTTCGACTGGTTCGGACGAAACGGACCGGTAGGGTTTAGTAACCGATGTCTAGACGTTTGAGACGATCGTCTGAAAAATCATGTCTGATAGGCCAAAACTAGGAAATCATTTGTTTCAGCTGTCCGTAGTGAGCGGTCGGACGTCTACTGAGGATGTCTAGACATAGCTTCTTTTGCCTTGAGGCCTCATTTTAACCAATTTTGAAGACGCATAGCGGTGGAAAAGTCTGTAAACTAGACACTTTTGACTTGATTACTGAGACTCGTCTAGTCTGACTTTCGACCCTTTCCAGGAACCGACGCATATGGCTACGGCTTCGGAGGAACCGGGAAGAAGAGCTACCGTAAGAACTTCGACGAATACGGCGAATCCTTCACGTTCCAAGACACAATCGGCTGTTATCTGGACCTCGACAACCACCAGATCCACTGGTCCAAGAACGGCAAAGAATTCGAAATTGCCTACAAGATCGACAAGAAACTCACCATGTCTACATTTTTCCCGGCAGTTGTGCTTCAGAATTCGGAACTGGAGCTGAATTTTGGTGAGCGACCTTTTAGGTTCCCACCGAAGAACGTAAGATTCTAGACTCCTGAGCCTGAACTAATTACGTGTTTTCAGGGCTTCATTGGCCTCAGCAAAGCCAAACCTGAGTTCACAGTAATCTCCAGCATCACCGCTTATGGACGTCTAGCTCAAGCCAAGGAGCGACCGCCGAACGCACCGATCTGTGTAATCCTGGAACCCACGATGGAACTGGCAAGACAAACGCACAACCAGATCGACCTGTTCAAGAAGAAACTTACGTCGCCGCCACTTAGGAATGTGTTGGTGGTCGGAGGGAAGCCCATGGCCCAGCAGTTGAGCGAATTGAGCGACGGAGTCGATATCGTAACGTGCACAACTGGAAGATTCAAGGATCTGGTGACCCAGGAGAAGGTCTGCCTGGATTTCGTGCGATTCTTCATTTTGGACGAAGCGGTAAGTGTCTAGATGGGGTCAAGAATGGGCACTGTTAGACGTCGGTGGCGTTGAGGGCTATTTTGAGCTTTCACGTGAAGTCGACCGGACGTTGATCTGTCTAGACCGGCGAAAATCCTCGTCTAGCAGACATGGTGCGACCGGTCAAACCGACCGCAGGAACCGACCGGTCAAACTTGATTTTTGTCCAGTAAAATGAAGGGTGCAGATATTGAATTCAGACGGGACTCGTTAACCAGACGTCTCGTTTTGTGGATGCTTAAAAATTCCTTCATTCCTTTTTGAAGCTTCATTGCCCGGTTGTGTCTAGACCGACCTTGCAGACAGATCGTTCTGTTCAAACAGGCTAATTATACCTCGAATCTTAAATTCACGTTTCTGCATTTTAGGATCAGCTCGTCGCAAGTTTCCAAGACCGCAAGGCCATCAACGAGCTCCACGACAAGATCCCCCGCTACGCGCCCACCGGAGAGCGTCTTCAAATGGTCGTCTGCTCTGCAACGTTGCACAACATGGAAGTCCATAAGTTGGTAAGCCCTCACTCTACCGTACACCTCTAATCACGCATTCCAGGAAGGCCTAATGCACTTCCCACAATGGGTAGACTTGAAAGGCCAAGATTCGGTTCCAGATACCGTACACCACGTCGTGTGTATGATCGATCCTAAGGCAGACAAGAGCTGGATTCGACTCCGGTCTACCCGGAACTGTATCACGACAGATGGAATGCACGCGAAGAGCCAGATTAGGCCAGGATCCGAGCAGCCTGAGACTCTTTCCGAGGCTGTTAAGATCCTCAAGGGAGAGTACGTGATCAAGGCGATCCGGGAGCACAATATGGATCACTGCATAATCTTCTGCCGCACGAAGTTGGACTGCGACAATCTGGAAAAGTACCTGAAGGCTACGGATCCTGAGATGACTTGCGTGTGCCTCCATGGCGACCGCAGTCCTCAGGAACGAAACGCGAATTTGGAGGCGTTCAAGGTGAGTCTGGAGATCTTACAATGACGTTAGGAAAATCTCGAGTTTCAGAAGAAGGAGGTCAAATTCCTGATTTGCACGGATGTGGCAGCACGTGGAATCGACGTCCGCGGGGTTCCCTACGTCATCAACGTAACTCTGCCCCCTAAGGAAGATAAACAGAATTACGTGCACAGGATTGGCAGAGTTGGACGAGCTGATAGGTAAGAAGCTGTGGACAGGATTCCAGAGATTCTAAATGCCAATTTTCAGGATGGGTCTGGCGATCTCCCTCGTCTCCACAGTTCCTGAGAAAGTCTGGTACCACTCGTCTTGCCGAACCAAGGGCGTCAATTGCTACAATACGAATTTGACGAACCAGAAAGGATGCGCAATCTGGTATAACGAAGTCTCGGTGAGTTCTAATTAGCCTTTTCCATCTTATCCCAGGCCTATTTAGTACCTCAACGAGATAGAACAGCATCTCGGAGTGACGATCGGTCAGGTGGACACCGATATGGCAGTGCCGGTCAACGAATTCGACGGAAAAGTCACCTATGGATCTAAGCGGTTAAATCAAGGTTCGTTTTGATTTGGAAATCTTGATTCTCAAGGCATATTTTAGGAAATATGTTCACGGGTCATGCAGTCCAACTGTCTGGAATCGTCGCCGAGCTTAATGATTTGGAAAGATCTGTCCAGTTCGCCTATTTACACGCTTGTGCGCATTAGGACGAGTTGGAGGATTCATTTTGGGTGTTTTATATTTATTATCGTTGTTTTTCTATGTTGATTCTGTGTAAATTGGCTTTATGGGTCTTTGGTGACACAAGCGAGCGGTTCTAGACGTCTCATGGCCGTCTAGTGCTTCAGAAGAAGTCCAGCTGAGCGGTTAAGGCTAGAAGTAACATTTCCAGATGACACAAGGCGATGTCTGGTCTTTTCGGATTCATTTGAAGCGGACCTAGAGCCATAAAATGAGCCCGGTCCATGCTTGACGAAGCACGAAAATGAGATTTTCAGACCTCGAAGATTGCACGTACACCTACCTCATTCCGAGTGATCCCATGCTACTCGACCGGTTGTGCCTAGGATGTCTAGACTAACGGTTTAGGACGTCTAAGGCTTCAGGCAAAGTTCAGTTCATTTGAAGCGGATCTGAAGTCACAATCGGTTGCTTTCTTGTTCAGACATCTGGACTACGGTATGGTCCTCCGTGCTCAGTCTAGACTCGACTGGTAAATGCTTCCTAGAAATCAGAAATGAGCCCGGTCCATGCCTGACGAAGCACGAAAATGAGACTTTCAGACCTCGAAGATTGCACGTACAACCCATTCGGAATGATCCCCAAGCTATTCGACCGGTGGTTCCAGAAAAGTCCAGACCCACAACACGTCCAGACGGAGGCTAAAACAAGCAAAAATCACGTGAACTTCGACAATCGGAAATACATTTATCACAGTTACTGTACAATTATAGCGAATTAAATAATGAGATCAACATGATCTCAACGCCTTCTATTCGTCCGGATCGCTGTAGTCGTGGTCTGTCGTCTCTTCGGCCATCGGGCCTCCGTCGTCGCTGAAGACGAGGGTGACTTCGCCCTGATTCTGCTGGCTGAGGCTTCCGTCGACGGCGGTGTCGTGGTCGTCGTCGTAATCCTGTCCGATGCACTGGTCGTAGTACTCCCCGAGGTAGTATAAAACGGCTCGGGGGACGACGTGCTCTCGGATCAGTGATCCGACTTCGATGTCGGCCATCAGCGCGTTGTAGGCTGAGAGCTGAAACAGGGATTTTTAGAAGGGCACGCAGGGAGTAAAGCACTTACCTCAGTCTCAGCGAAGACTTCCTTCGGTGGGTAGAAGAAGTTGAAGAAGGAGTCCGCCTTCACGGTTTCGTAGAACGACTTGACGTCTTGCGAGTTCTTGTTGCGCATCTTCTTCTTGATCCTCTTCTTCGTCAGGTTCATTCCTTCTCTCCAGTCGATTTCGGTCCTGAAATGATTCGTTTAGAACTGGAAACTGAAGAACGTTTAACTTACGCAGTGGGATTTGTGATGGCTGGACCATCAAACTCGAAGGGTTCGTCCTTGTCCACGGAGACGGTCATCTCATATCGCTTCTCCAGCACCAAGTTCGTGAAGAACTCGTTCGGGCGGAAGTAGAAGTGAAGCGTGAACGACTAAACGGAAGTATTAGCCAAGCCGAAAAAGATTTAGAACTTACCGGCGGGTGGCTCTCCACTGTGCACCTGATGTCGGTCAGGTGTGCCAACGCGTCCTTGTCCCCTTGGCCGGAGATCATCCTGTACGTGGTTTCGTACGTCATCAGGACGTTCAGCCAGAAGTTCGGGATTCCAGCTGTTCCATTGTCGGGGTTCTTCTCGTTCCACTTTTCTTCGAGTTCCTGAAAAGGTGAAGTTGAAAGACAGCCGAAAACTTGATCAAAGCTTACCTTTGCAACCTCTGAGTCCACCAAATGGAACAGTGGACGGGCCACTTCTTCGGGTTTGGGAACCCTGGTGCCGCCGACGATCTTCTTCCGCTCGTCGAAGATCTTGTTGAGGCGGTCCTGGTACTCCTTGTCAAGCTCTTGGAGCTTCCTTGCGTACTCCGCCTCCAGCTCGATCGATGTGAGCTGGAGCGTTTTTAGCGCCCGGAGATTACGGCGCATCGTGGCCGTTGTTTCGCCCACATGTGGCGGAATATCTTCCGCCAACATGGGGTACTCCTTGGCTTCTTTTGAGGCCATCCTGGAAGAAATAGGCGAGGTCAGAAGTGTGTGGGAATGACACGCGATCGCGGAAATACGCGCTCACGAAAGCGAGTTAGGAAAAGTTGAATATTCGGCCACGAAAATGCACGAAATCGCACACAGAATGAGATATAAGATGCACGTAAATGACGGAAAAACGCGATAGAAATCCTCGAAATTATGACGGCAAACCAGCACACAAAGTCGGAGCAATTTCAGTGTGGCAAGGGGAGCGACAGGATGCAATATCGGCTTCATCAGGTCCTCATCGTTGGCGATTTAGGGTCGCCTAAATGTGAAAATTCATGATCCTAAAAGCACGCATTCTGGTGGCCAAAATATTCACGAAATCAGCGCGCAAAGTGGGACACGAAACATCTGGAAATACGAGGGATAAGCGGCACAAATTCACGATGTCATCATGTGTCAAACCGGCTAAAGTTCGGCATTTGGGACGCGTCAAAATATGCACGAAAAACAAGGATAAAGCTGCGATTTGGAGCCAAAAATGCGCATTTTCTGCTCTTAAAAGAGGACCTAACGCACGCGCAAATCGACAAAATTCGCGACGCGAACCCACGCAATTTCAGCGAAAATTAGCGATAAAGATGACGGCAAAACTTGAATTCTAGGACGCGCGGAGATGCTTCCAGCAGCGCGGCAGTTGGGATCACCAGAATCTAGGAACGCTGAAAACGAAATCGGGAGCCAGGAAAACACGGAAAATAGCGGATTCGCGTCACCCAGAAGCGCGAAAATGGCGACGCAGAGTGGCGCAGAAGCGAAGCGAATTTCGAAGCTCGCCATTTCGCACTCGCTCGCCAAGACTGACCGAACGGCTTCTGCAGACGAGGGCGTCTGGAAAGTGGCACGTGGCGGTGTTTTCGAATCTAGACAGCGGGGACTTGTCTGAAACCACGTCGATGTCTGCGCACGTACGTGGACGCTGGACGTAGACACGTACAGTGTGGGCCAAAATAAAAAATCACTGGCCAGACATCCTCGCCGGCTCCCGTCTGACTGTGTCTGAAACTGGTCATTTTTCGCTCTGTCAGAAATGGTCATTTGAAGCGGAATCAGCGCGAGCGACCGGTCGTGCTTCCATACAAATGATGCCTGAACCGACCGGTCGTCTACTGCGCGACGGTCACAAATGATCAAGTTTCAGACACCGTCAGACGGGAGCCGGCGAGGGTGTCTGGCCAGTGATTTTT
>KN167926.1:1784-12200 GCA_000757745.1 Steinernema scapterisci
AGGCTGATCAGCTGTTCCTTCTTAGGGCATCCAAAACCTTCCAGGCCAAAGTAGAAATCCCAAAACTCGTGGCCGTAATCCTGAAGCTGCTCGTAGACCTCTTCGGTAACCCAATCTGGGAATTGCTTGTTGTGGAGCTTTTCGATGAAGAGCGCATCGGCCAGGGCGAAAAGTCGCAGTGGATAGGTCGCATTCCAGACTGTGAGCTCTTCGATGGATCCTAGGGAGGCCTAAAATAGCTTGAATTTGAAAGGATATCCTTAGCTCTCAAAGCCCACCTTAGTCTTATTGAAATGGGCCAAGAAGCTGGGAAGATTCAAACGGCTGGCGAAGAGTTCCGACCTGCGCTGACAGGAAGTGAAGGGGTACAGCATCTGAGAGAATCGGGTCAAACGTCAAGGAGAATGATAGCTTACATAGTCTTGAGGCTTAGGAACAGTGTGCACAGGCACGGGAGTCCAATTCTTGGGCCACTGGACCTGAGAAGGATGAGTTCCGTTTGAGTCACTGTAGAAACCGGCCAGCTGAGATGAAGCGCTCGTGAGTGTTCTTGGGACGTCCGTGCTTCTGACGTAGATCTGAAACCAGGTCATGAGATTCTAAGCACCGACGTCAAGCCCTTCTGGCTCACCTCTTTGGCGTTGTAGCTCGGATTCAGAAGCTTCAGTCGGTCGATATACTCCGCTTTCATCTTCAGGCCTTGCTGGAACATCTGCCACATTCCTTCCTAAACTTGAAATCTTCAAAAATCGAGATTTCAGCTTGCACCTACAGTGGAAAGATGACCAAAAGGAACTGACCAGGCATCTTCTTGATGAGGGTCGTTGGGATACGTCTTCGTGGGAGGTCGATCGCCGTGGCGCCAGACCTGAAACGGGAAGATTCGGATACGATTCGGGAGATTAGGAGAGCCTACCGCGTGTATATGAACGAGCCTAGAAGCGTCCGAAGGGAACACCGTTCCAAAGAGGAGAACGGAGAGGAGCAACAGCCTCATCCCTGACGCGGAAATCGGCTAAACTGAGCCCATGTGGCTGAGAAATGTCTTAAATGCCGGGGAACACATGTTGGAACAAACGAGTTCCACATGTGCCAGGGCTCTTAGCGGCCGTCAAACGATGAAACCACAAGGGTCATACCCCAAATCCACAAACACAAGACGCCAAAAAACAATATTTAATAACAATCTATACAATGACAAAATCCCATAATAATCCCCGAACCCCAAATCTTCTTCACCGCGGCGGCATGTCCTTCAGCAGCACCTTGATCTTCTTGGCCGAGGATTCCACGGCTCCGACCTTCGAGGGTTCTTCAGCGTCGAAGGGCTTCTTCGGATATCATCGGCCCATTTGAAGCGGATCTTCGTCCAGGCCAGTTCTTCGGGTATTCCGTCCGCCGCCACCTCGATCGTGCCGTTGATCTTTTTCCTAAGCATGAAAACGTGAAAACCATGAAAACAGAATCAGAATAACTCACTTTTCGGCGAAGTTCGGCATCCAATGAGGTGGCATGGCGGCCTCGCGTGACGAGGGAAGACGCTTCCTAAACAATTCCAGGTTAGCTCGGCAGATAAAACGCATAAAACCCACGCGATGATCATCGTTCGGCGGCGGAGGATGCTCTTCCCAGGAAGCTGAGTCGACGGCACTGCGTGCACAACGTTGTCCTCATCGTACTCCCTGACGAGCACCAGGTTCTCCGCGAACGTCACTTTCTTGGAGAGCGGTGCCATCTTGGGACGCGAGAAACGTGAAATTCACGAGTCTCTGCGGTCACGAAATCCCAAAATTGGAAGCGATGTTTGAGAAGGGCAGCTGTGGCGGAGGATTGGAGGGATTTCGTGTTGGGATGCAGCTCGGCATTTGGTTGCAGAGATGACTCGCGTATCCACCAGCGCAACTATCGGTCTAGCTAACTAGCGACCTAAGTCATGTGTTCGTGGAGGATGTGTGGATAAGAGAGCAGATTTGGCAAATTAAACATTTATTTGAAACTTAGTATTTAGGAACACCAAAAGAAAATCTGAGCTGAAGTCCCCAAGACTTGCTATTGCTCGCCCAGATCTGGATCACCTTCCTGTTTCTAGGGTTCTTGATGACAAGCCTGCTTTGCCAAAGTGGGTTATTGGTTCGTTGGAAGCCGACTCGATCCAGATCTTCGAGAGAGGAGGTGGTTTCGGCGACAAAATTTAGATTCTTCGCAATCCAGAACTGGTTCTGGAATAGGTCCACGATCTCTTCGATCGAGTCAGAATCGATTTGGAGATTCTGGAGCCAACGGTTGTTGACCAGCTGCTCCTTGGCCTGATCGATGGGTCCGGAAAAGGACCTGTGTTCCTTCCACTGTTGGGCGTATTGCGACCAGATGCAGGTCTCCAAAGAAGCCAATTCTGCCATTCCCTGGACTGGGAGAAGCTGGAAGACGCGCTCGATGAAGTCGAAGGGGAGGGATTCCATGTTTGGGAAGCTATGAGAGATTGGAGCTGAAAGCTGTTATGGGAATGTTGAGAAAGTGGAGTCTTATATAAGAGTTTGGGGTGGTAAAAGTAATGTCTTCCAGCTCAGTTTTGATGCTTAGTTGAGGTTAACATTGTTTCCCCGGATTCCCTGAATCTTTAGATCCGTGGCATTAGTTTGTGAAACTCAATAATCCCCAAAATTGACCCTAGCGTTCTCAACTCCCATCGTGTCCAGAACATCCAAAACCTCGTTCTCCTTCTTTGCCCACCGTTCTTGACTACTTGTCGCAAGCATTTCCAAGATCGTCAATCCTTCCTCGATCGCCTGAAGCGCCTTTCCTTGTCGGCTAATCACGTCCAGCAGCGAGCCAACCAGGGATTCCGGTTGCTTGAGAAGAGCGTCGCCGAACCGCCACCTTGGTCTTCAACATCCGTTATCAGTGCGGAAAGGACACTCGTGTTTTGGTCATCGTGTCGCACGTGATATCGCTCTACAACGATTCCCAAGATTCCAAAGATTTATTGGCTTCCACAAGACACCTCCACATCCTTAATCACATACTTCTCGGACCGCTGGATAAACGTGGCCAAGGGACAAAACTCCTCTTCATGGCATCCGCCGCCCAGGTGAGTCACGGAGCGGAATGGCGAATCCACGTTGTCGGAGAAGCGAACTCGGGCTGAGTGTTCTCCGTCGTCTTCTTCCCAGAGCTCCACGACTACGGTAGCCGTGTAGTTGGGGGCTGCGCGTCCCACGATCGCTTTCTTGGCATCCAGGGTCCTGAGCAGGGATGACATTGTGGTGTCGTGCTGGAATCATGGGTTTTAAGAAGCTCGAATTGGGCAATACGAACCCCAGAATAAGCGTGATACAAGATTTGGGTCTTCTTCCCGATCGCGTTCTTCATATTCTCGATGATCTCGTTCAGCAAAATTCCTCCTGTTATGCTGATCAGTTCTTCGTTCTTGGGACATCCGAAACCTTCCAGACCAAAGTAGAAATCCCAAAACTCGTGGCCGTAATCTTGAAGACGCTTGTAGATCTCTTCAGTAATCCAATCTGGGAATGACTTGTTGTGGAGCTTCTCGATGGAGAGCGTATCGGCCAGGACGGAAAGGAACTGCCGCTCCCAGGAGGACAAGGGAAAGGAGCAACAGCCTCATCCCTGACACGGAAATCGGCTAAACTAATCCCATGTGGCTGAAAAATTCCTTAAATGCCGGAAAAGACATGTTGGAACAAACGAGTTCCACATGTGTCAGGGCTCTTAGCGGCCGCGAAAAGCTGAATCAAAACGCTGGAACCACAAGGGTCAAACCAAACACAAAAAAAAACAATATTTAATAACAATCTATACAATGACAAAACCCCATAATAATCCCCGAACCCCTAATCTTCTTCACTGCGGCGGCATCTTATTCAGCGTCACCTTGGCGGTTTTCATCCTCTTGGCCGCGGACGCCACGGCATCCAGGAGCGTCTTCTTCCCGGCGTCCTTCAGCAGCAGGAGGAAGATGATGCAGTCTTCCGGAGAGCGGAGGAACGAGTCCTTCAGGACGCTCTGCTTGGCCAGTTCTTCTGGCTTTCCTTCCGGCGCCGCCGTGGTCGTCTTCCTAAACAGTAGAACTATGAAAGCACAGCCTAGAACTAGAGAAACTCACTTTTCGATCGTCGGCTTCTTCACGGCTTGATCCGGTCGCGGCTGCTGCTGTTGTTTCTTCTGGATCTTCCGCTGCTTCTTCAGGTCGTCGAGCTGGGAGACGAGGGCCTGCAGCTGCTTCTGGTCCATGGCGAGCAGCTTCTCCTTCATCCGCCGGTTCATCTGCAGGTGGATCCTTCGCTTGGGCTTGATGATCTTCTTCGCTCCGGTCTTCGTGGCTTCTTCGGCGTCGGAGGGCTTCTTCGGATCGACCGTCGGCTTGCTATCGGCCCACACGATCCGGATCTTTTTCCGGACCGGTTCTTCTGGCCTGCCGTCCGCCGCCACCTCAGCCGAGCCGTTGATCTTTCTCCTAAGCATGAAAACGTGAAAACCATGAAAACAGAATCAGAATAACTCACTTTTCGGCGAAGTTCGGCATCCAATGAAGTGGCATGGCGGCCTCGTTTGACGAGGGAAGACGCTTCCTAAACAATTCCAGGTTAGCTCGGCAGATAAATCGCGTAACAACTCACGTGATGATCATCGTTCGGCGGCGGAGGATGCTCTTCCCAGGAGGTTGAGTCGACGGCACTGCATGCACAACGTCGTCCTCATCGTACTCCCTGACGAGCACCAGGTTCTCCGCGAAGGTCACTTTCTTGGGAAGCGGTGCCATCTTGGGACGCGAGAAACGTGAAATTTACGAGAAAAATCGCGAGTCTCTGCGGTCATGAAATCCCAAAATTGGAAGCGATGTTTGAGAAGGGCAGCAGTGGCGGAGGATTGGAGGGATTTCGTGTTGAGACGCAGCTCGGCATTTGGTTGCAGAGGCGACGCGGGAACAGTGCTGTTGGGGAAGTGCTTTGTGATGTTTAGCAGGAGCGAATTGTCGATTTATAGCTTGTGAAACGTTTCACGGACCGCGGTGAAGAATGAAATGGCCTCTCAAAGGTACCTACGGTTTGTGAAACGTTTCACGGCCGTCTGAAACGTTTCACAAGCTCTCCATTCAAATTGTGAAACGTTTCACGACCTCATTCGAAATCTCAAAATGCCCGTTACCATTTTACACGTATCCTAGACGTCTCCTTTTGTCTACTTTCAGAATCCAGACCCAAATCGACACGTCACCGGTCACGTCACCAACTTATCCCGTCTAGCAGACAACCAACCTGTCTAGACGTGGCCACCCTGCCGTCCTGATATCGGCGCTCATTCGTCGATTCACTTCCCCCTGGAGAGGTCGTGCTGACGACGTGCGTCCTGAAGCCAGAGATGTCGGATAGCGTCGCCTCTTCGGCTGCTACCGCCTCGTCGGAAGATCGCAACGATTCGAAGGTTGCCTCGAAACCTGCAACTTCTCATCACCGAGCGTAAGTTTCCTCATTTCCCACTTCCTGACACTAATTCCTCCCATTTCAGTCCTCGTTTCGGAGTCACGCTGCTGGTGCTCGTCACCATAGGCGTCGCGCACATCATTGCGCAGCTCCTGGGCACCAGCGACTCGTCGGCTGTGCGCTTCTTAGGCGCGAATCTCACGATTTTCGTCGGATTCTTTGGATTGGTGGTGAGTCGCGATGAGTTTGAATTCGAGCTAATTTGTGATTTCAGTGGATGCAAATCCATTCGTTCGCCCTTTCCCGGAAGCGACGCGCCTTCTTCGATGAAGTCAACATCCTGGAGACCTATCAGCCTCGCGCCCGGACGATGGGACATCTTTTCCATGTGAGTTTGCACCGCTTTTTAGCTTTATTGTTCAGCCATTTTTGAGGCTCATTAGAGGCTCTGTAATGTCCAGCTTTGGACTTTTCTGGAGCCCGTTTTAAGCAGTTAAATGGGCTTAAAAGTGGGATCTTATTTTGGCTAAATTACGCTTCAAGTGGAGACGAAAAATCCTTATTTTGGTTTTATTTTACTACCAATCTCGACCTCAGAATAATCGAAATTTTCAGCCGGATCCTCCCACTCCCGGACCTGTCGTGAAGATCGCCGAACCCTCCGAAGGCGGACTCCACTCCGACGCGGAAAAGGCCGCCTTCAACGTCAATCGGGATGCTGTGAGATTTCCAATTTTCGAACCTTTTTGACCTGAAATCTTTCAGCATTACGCTAACATGTATGAGCAAGCGATGCGCTTAAACCGCGAGATGGAAGCTGCGAGCCAGCCGTCGGCGAATTCCTCGAGCGCCACGGTCACTCTCGGCGGTGTATCCGAGAAGCAAAGTGGCTCCGAGAGGACTGCGAAGTCGCCCGGCAAGCAGGCCTCCGAGAGGAAAGAACCGTCTCTGATGACCGCGCCTGGTTCCCTCATGAGCGACGTCTCCGAGAAGAAGGAACCGTCCCTGATGACCGCGCCGGGTTCTCTCATGACCGACGTCTCCGCGCGGAAGGATCTCTCCCTGATGACCGCGCCAGGTTCCCTCATGAGCGAAGCCCACAACATCGAAGACGCGGCGAAACCTGAAGAGACGCAGAAGGGGTCTTCTGAAATTCCGAAGCTCGATGGTGAAGAACAGGCGCCTGCGGAAGAAAAGAAGTCCGACGAGAAGCCGCCTTCAGTGAAGAAGACGCCCTCCGAGAAGAAGCCCCGTTCCGAGAAGAAGGCCACCTTGGTGAAGACGGCCAAGGGTTCCACGGAGACGCCCAACACTGCCCGAGAGGAACCGAAGACGCCGGCCAGCTCCGTCCAAACTCCGATCCTTCCGTCGCCGCAGAAGAACCGCGAATCCGACACGGAGATCAAGACAGACCTGAACTCAAGCCCAGGAAACGCCGGAGTCCCCGACGACAACACTCTTCGAGGCGTCTCCGAGATTAAGTCCATCAACCTGATGCCGGATCTACCGCTGAAGCCCAAGAAGAAGCGTTCCCGTACCGCCACGGACGACAAGTCGCAGAAGTCGCCTCGCGGTCCCAGCGGAAGGAAGATCAAGCTTGTGAAGAAGAAGTCCAAGCAATCGCTGAAGGAAAATAAGGAAGCTTGATTGTGAGGTCGGAGATGGTTAAGATCGCCTCAGTTATGAATAAAAGGTTTTCAGGTATGTGTTCCTTGTTTGTCTCCGTAATCGTTCCCAGCCAAAAATTCGACGAAAAATCGAGTTGCAAGAGAGTGACGGGATTAGGATTTAGCCCAGACGGATTAGTTGGTGCGTGAGTTGCTCAACGCTCGCGGTCAAAGATTGTGCTCGGTGAGATCGATTTGTGTTCTGGGATAGGTCTATTTTTGGGGTGCTAATGGGGAACCTGATCTGTGATTAGAGAAAACGACCTTTTAGGACAGTTTCGGTCAGAATTTCAGCGTTTATTATGAAGGGAGCAAGAATCTGTCGAAGAGAACCCATTATGCCAAAGAAGAACGAGATGAAAAGTGGCGTTAAGAGGTCCTGTTTGGGGAGGATCGTCGACGTTTTTTTGGTCGTCGTCATCGTCGACGCTGTTTGTTGATTTGATCCGATGCGGAAGGAGGCGATGTTATTCCCGTGGCAGATGCTTTGTGACGCTGCGATCAAGGCTTTCCGGAAGTTTCCAGGTAAGCGAGTCAGGAGAACGTGAATTCTGGGGAGCTAAAAGTGCAATTTTTCGAGTGTTTGGGAGAAGAGCTGGTCGGGATTTTTAGTGGGGTGTACGGTAGGGATGAGTGAATTGGCTGTGAAACGTTTCACAGATCGTTTCAAGGTCGTGAAACGTTTCAGAAGAATGTGGAATGGTATGTGGAACGTTTCACAGCTTGTGAATCGTTTCAGTGATCGTTTCATACCCTGTGAAACGTTTCACAATTCGTTTCACGGCTTGTGAAACGTTTCAGAGATCGTTTCATACCCTGTGAAACGATTCATAGATCGTTTCACAGCTTGTGAAACGTTTCAGGGACCGTTTTATCACTTGTGAAACGTTTCAGAGACCGTTTCATCGCTTGTGAAACGTTTCACAGATCGTTTCGCAGCTTGTGAATCGTTTCACAGATCGTTTCACACTTGTGAAACGTTTCAGAGATTGTTTCATCGCTTGTGAAACGTTTCACACGTTGTTCCATGACTTGTGAAACGTTTCATGATATTTGTTGGGGAACGGATTTATTTGGTGATGTGAATCTGAGTCGGCCTGTGAAACGTTTCACAACTCCCTGAAACCCTCATCCACCAACCCTGTCCTCTCTGTTTCACAACACCCTGATTCCCATCCCCAAATCGATCCGTTCCCTATCCCTCCCTTTCCGTCCCCCAGTCACGCGCCGCATTCCGGCCTCCGCGCCGCTCCAATCGCATAACACAAAACAATCAAAAAGCTTTTGATTCATCTCATTAATTCAGTTTTTGTCGACTCCCGAAGCCGTCGATTCGCGAGTTTTTAAGCGCTTACTCACGTAGAGCTTTCACTTGTTCGTTGCTTCGCCCTTCTGAGCTTACCTGCACCTCTCGGATACCATGATCTCACGAGCTTAGCCCAACTTTGGGTCGATTAGCATACGCGTTCGAGAGCGAATCCATCAAAATCGTTCATCGGCATCTCATTTGAATTCGTGATCGTTCTCAGCGCTAAGCGTCCGGGGGTGATTCCAGCAAAACAATCGCCGTTTTCGCGGTGGCCACGTAGCGCTTCACTGTTTTCGTATTTTCACCCTTTCGACTGAGTCTAAAATTCACGTTTCAGGAATCCTTATGAACTTCTACATGGTGGACGACAAGATTGGCGTGAATACGGAGACCAGGCCGTCTTGCTGGCGGTATCTCAAGGTAAACTTCCCGAATTATGACTCTCTGAAATGCCAATTTTCAGCTCTTTGGCTGGATGATCGTCCTGGCGGACATCCTCCTAATCCTTGGCCTCCTCATCTGCACTCCGGAAATCTTCGCCTTCGCCTACGACTTCCCGTTCTTCAGCCTTATGGTCGTGATCACGATCATCTGCGCTGTGCTTGGGCTCAAGGATGAGCGTGATATTCTGCTGTACCCGAAATTGGTCATCCTGGTAAGGGAAATCTCCGTTTTCTGGCTTTGGATCGATCTTATATGAGTGATTTATGCTGAAGATCTCATTCCAGATCATCCTCATAATCGTTCCTCTGGGAATATGGCTCGTCCACCTGACCCGAGCGATCTACTGTGCGTTCCTGATCAACGTCGACCAATCCACCCAGCGCGTTATCTACCAGCCCTACTTCAACGATTACGCGAAATCTTTGGGCAGATTCTGGGAGAGGAACATTGCCAGTAAGACCTCATTTCATCTCTTATCCTGGCCTAATCTTGTCCTTTAAGACTGCACGGACCAGAACACCTTCTCAGGCACGATCTCGCCTCTGATCGCCTCGACCGTCCACTCGTCGATCTTCCTTCTGATCGCCCTTGAGAAGATGCTCGAATTCTTCATCTTCCGACGCCTCCTCAAGATGTTCGCCCTGCAGCGCTCGATGAACGCGTACCCGTCGCCCCAACCCAAGGTCAACGACATTTTCAAGCCTGGAGATGACACCGATGAAGAGGTGAGGAAGCCGGGAGATCTCCCGAGAGGTGACCCTAAGCCTGTTTCAGATAATCGTGTTCGAACGAGCTCAGGACAACTTCAAGCGGGACCATCGATCGGGATCTTCTTCAGCGAGTCAGGCGTCGTCCTCGAAGAAGCGTTCAATCGCCTGAAACGATCTGATTTGTGTGTAATAAAATCGATTTTTGGGAAATCTCCTCCTCTTTTGGGGCTGTAATTCCTCCCTCAAAGTGCACAATATTTATGTTCTCCAATCACACAAACAGAGCTACCGTAATCCTCGCGAAGAGCACAGAATAGTAGAACAGGCTAAGCAATGAATGCAATCTAAAATCGCCAACAACATCAGCTTCAAATCGGCGATCACATTTGGTTCTCTTCTGCGTCGAAAGTCCGCTTGGGAATGTAGGCGAAAGCAGATTCTGAGGAGAGCATGTAGGAAACAATGATTTATTAATGAGTTCGAGCTTCAACAACATTCTAAGCTTCCTAATAAACGCGACTCCAAATCGCTAGCACCACCAGCTTCACGTGGTCGACTATCGGGACTTCGATTTCTTCCCTCCGGATATCTTCTGCGTCGTGATCCCCAGAGCAAAAGTGCGCAATGCTTTCATCTTCCACGCGGCCGGCACCGCTTTTTGGGTAGAGTCGATGCTGCTGAGCAGGTGTTGAGCTAAGATTCTCTTGATGTCCTGCAGAATGGCTTTAAGGAATTGGCTGGCAAGAGCGCTCCTGCAATTCTCAAGTTATGTAGCCAGAATCTACAAATCGGAAACGAACTTGGACACAACGGGCACGGCGTAGAAGGACCAACCAACAAATACG
>KN167927.1:0-22924 GCA_000757745.1 Steinernema scapterisci
TTATCGGGTTCCGCCACGCTCAGAATGCACCGAGTGATGCACATTACGGTACTCTGAGATTTGGACTGGGTAAGCTTTTGGTGAACAGAGATAGATGTCCGCGTATGCCGAATCACCGATTGAAGAATCCGGCTAACTGAGACGGTCGATGAAACAACTCGACGCCCAACACCGTTTTCGTAAGAAGTCCGAGGCGCTGCTGGCTCCAACGTCATAGAAGCAAGAGTTTACGTCAGATCACAGCGCGACATCGAAGCGCCGAAATTGGTGAGCTGTTTGCAAGATATTAGGCTGCTATAGCCGCCTGAAATCAACCAAAAATGGTTTTTTGCCGTTTTTGTCCTTGTGTGATGACTTATTTTACCGCTTATTTCAGAATCTTCTCATGCAAGTCAAGGAGCTTTAGGCGAAGGTCTTCCGTCCCGTGAACATCAAGAGTTTGCTCGAGGAGTTGGCGGAGTCGACTGATGATGCCGAATCCCTGATAGAAGAGTTTGGCTGCTTTGACCGGAAGCTGACACCAAAGCGGTCACCCTGTAGAGCGGCTTCTCCTCGTTTACAGCAGCTCTGGCGGAACCGCTGATCGACGCCAGAGTCTGGCTTCTGACTGAGGTCCAGAAAGTCATTTCCAGACAGAACTGAACAGTAGAGAAATTGACAACACTGTAAGATGATGACGTGGC
The DNA here is from genome assembly GCA_000757745.1 of Steinernema scapterisci. Classification (NCBI taxonomy): domain Eukaryota; kingdom Metazoa; phylum Nematoda; class Chromadorea; order Rhabditida; family Steinernematidae; genus Steinernema; species Steinernema scapterisci. Next base: position 684 of record KN167927.1, read on the forward strand.
AGAAAACCAGACACAGACAAGACAGAAACGACGCCCTCGGGGCGTCATTGTTGGTTTTGTGCTCGGTGGCGAGCGGTCGGGCGGCAGCTCCGCTCTCGTCGCTCGCTTTTGACTATGCGTGGGTGTTTATTTTCGTAAGTTCTCGGTTCTGGCGTGAATACATTATGATTTTTAGGCATATTTGACCCACAGATCTGCGCGAAATTTATGGCTTGCGAGCGACCGCGCTCCGTCATCTACGTTTCTAGGACTGAGGACCGGAAATCTGCGCGAGAGTCGATAATCCGGCGTTTCCTGCTGACGTGTTTTTCAGGCAGACCGAGTTCCGCGGTGGCCGGAGAAGCGTCAGTCGGCGAGTTCCTCTGGTCACAGATCTGTTGAGAATCGTGATTCTGTAGCTGATTTCCGAGCTTGATTTTGTCGCGTGAATCTTGAAATTTCGATCAATTTCTTTCCTTTTGTTTGTGTTTCTATTGCTACGTTTGCTTGTTTTCAGCACCACGCTACGACGAATATGACCATCTCAAGATCTAACATTATCCGGAGACGTCGCAAGACGCCAGGACCTCGGCGAGGTCTTCTGAACCCTGGAGGCGACGAAATCTTCCGCCCCGCCGCTCCGAATAGGCCCCTCTTCCACCTTGATAAGGGTATGTTTTCCATTTTTTACGTTAGAACTATGATGGAGAAGTCTGAGCGTCGTTCAAGAATTTGAGCCGATTCCTGCATCGCATTTTCGCCTATTTACTTACGTTCACGCCTTGCTTTGTGCAGAATTGCTCTATTTCCGATCGGCCGCTCTTCAGTGCACCAAGTCTTGGGCTTCTTTTTCATGGCGTTTAATTAGCTTCCGATAATCGGTCTCAAATGTTGCCATTTTCAGTTCAGAACTATCCTATCCTGATCGCCTCAATTGCAACTGTATTCCAGTTCCCAGTCGGCTCGATATTTCCGTTCTGTTAGCTGATATTATTGTTATGTGCGCTCTATCTCAAATGATCGTGTCGCCGAGTCGTGCGCAGTCTCGAAAGTCACATAATTTGCCCATATTTGCGGCCTGTTTTGCTACGGATCCTGTTTACTAACAAATCTGAACTTGTGTATTTTATGAACCCAGTTCCAACTACTCATATGAGTCAATTTCGTCTCTAGTTTGCACCGTTTTTGGAGTCAACGACTCATGCAGCTCATGTCAAAGACTCATCTTTTGCTGATTAGCGGTCTCCGTCATCGGCCGAACAGCCCATCTCGTTTCCGCTGCGGATCGATTGCGCAACTCTCCCTGGGCGCCTCCTTTTGTTCTCCCATCCCTCCTCGTTTTCAGCCCGTCTCTTTTTAATCATTTTTGCGCAGAAAAGCTCATTTGGCCTCATTTATTCCCAACACAATCGAAGAGCGTGTCCGCTTCTTGTGTGGGGTTCGTTTCCTCGATACGTGCTGCGACGTGGTGGCGTGGTGGCGTGTGCCTTTCAATTGATTGTTTGTGACCACCATAAAAGACCGCCGGCTAACTCGGCATTTCCTTTTTCCCGTTTTCCCTTCGCTGGTATTAATATCGTTCTCTTTTCAGAGTGGGGATTGAGCACCATGTCAACTTATAAGTGGCTGCCACTAGAGTCTAACCCGGAGTCTATGAACGATGTAAGTTTCTCTCTATCTTGAGTTTCTGTCGTGAATCAGAATTGTTTCAGTTCCTAGAGAAGCTAGGAATCGTCAATGTTGAAGTTACCGACGTTTTCGGTTTTGAAGAAGAACTGATCGATTTCCTCCCAAAACCCCATCATGCTCTCCTTCTCTGTAAGTCGTCTACTCAAGGAACAACGTAATTATGCTCTAAATTTTGTAGGTTATCCGGACTATAGGAAGGTTGAAGAACTTATGCGTCCTATCTATGAAAAGCTTGAACGCGAGGGCACGAAGATCCCTCCAGGCGTGTTCTTTATGGAACAGAGGATTTCCAACGCATGTGGGACTTTCGCGCTTTTCCACGCTGTCGCGAACAACAAGAATAAAATCGAGCTGGGTGCGATTGAGATTTTGGTTTAACGTTTCGATAACAGCTGTTTTTAGGAAACGGCGCCTTTCGTCAATGGCTGGATAAAGCCGAGAAATCGACGCCTGAAGATAGATCCGAGCTTCTGGCGAACGACGCAACCCTGGCGGCCGCTCACGAAGCTTGTGCGCGACGAGGCGACTCCTCCGTGAGCCTCGAGGACAACGTCGAGCACCACTTCATCACATATGTTTGTCATGACGGACGTCTTCTGGAAATTGATTCACGTATGGCGTTTCCACGTGACTGTGGTCCTACTTCGCCGGAGCAGCTCATCCGCGATGCGGGTAAAGTGTGCAAGGAATTGATGGGCGCCATGCAAAATGTCAGTTTCGCCGCGCTGGCGATGGTCGGAAAGTAAGGTGTTTCTTTCCGGCTAGTTGAAGTTTTTTACTGGTCGGCTCGCTTGTGTTGTGTTTAACGTTGTTTGTCCGTAACTCACCACCTTTGCGAATAAATGTTATCACGTAGTCCTTGAAAGTTGGCAACCGTACATACGAATAAAACGCTCACTGAGGACGTAACATTCAAAAACTGCATTTGCGACATAAGTGAAAGAATGAGATAACATGTGTACACCCGTTAATTCAACCAAATAGCAATCGTTCAATTCGCGCTTGGCGGCTCTCCCGGACAGGAGCTCCTTCAGAGGCGCTCGGAGCTTGCTGATCCATCGCTGCCGCTCCGCTTTCTTCATCATCCGACCATGGAGCTTCCTGGTCCATTCGTTCCCTTTCTTCTTCGATTTTGCACCTTGCCATCAGCTCGGTCATCCGTGCGTTCATCTGCTCCTTCGCGATTTCATCCAACTCTGCCGCGGTCGCCTCGATCATCGCGCCGTAGACGTCGTCGGGGAACTCACGCATGATAATGCCTTTGCTGAACGTATGCAGCTGGTTCTCCGTAGGAAGACGTCCACGGCCATCCTGAAAATGACAAAATTAGAAACCCTTAGGAAGTTCTGTTTTACCTTGACTTTTTCCATACATGCTCTAAGGCACAGAGTACGGAGTTTCTGCTTGAACTGGAACGAGCTCATTAATGCTTCCAGTTTCGTCTGCAAGCCGAGTTCGCGTTCCGGATGCGCTCGCAGATCGCGAAGCACAGCTGAGCATGAAGGATAGAGCATTTCCGCAGGTATATCCTTGAAACGCTGGTCTTCCATCTTCGAAGGCTCCTCGCTGGGTTGGAAAGGCTCAGCTGGTCGCTCGGGAGCTTCATTCTCGCATCCTGCGGACTTGGCATTTGAAGGGCCGGCTGTGTCCACGTTGCCCGAGGCCGTCGGCTGCGTGCCTTCTGGAGCTTCCGAGTCAAATTCAGACGTTTCCATAGACTCGGGCGCTTCGAAGTAGTGTTGCATCAAAGCTTCGCCCTCGAGATCCTGCATGGGAGGCGATCCTGGAACATCTTCGATGGCTTCGGCGGCTGTAGGAGGAACTTGTTCCATAGTCGATGGCTGCGTTCCCGGTCCAGCTTCAGAAACAATGCTCGGTCCAGCCGCGAATGAAGAACCGTCTTTTCGCGCCGGCTGTCCGGCTTCCGCAGTTCCTGGAGCCATGCTCTCCGGTGCTCCCGAATTGACTTTTTTGGAACTTGGGGCTGCTACATCAGTGGCTGTTTCCTCCGTTGGTCGCTTTTTGAGTGGCTTGAACTTTTCGTCGTAATCCTTGAAGAGTTCCGGCTTCAGACTTCTCATGATATGCAAACTGTTGTATTTCGGCGCGTACTTCCATGGGTCCCTTATACGCATAGCAAGCGTGCTCGGAGGCGGCGACGGGGGCATGTGGATTGGGCTGTCAGGAGTTCTCGGCCGTCGTGGTCTTCTCCTTCTCGGTTCTTCTTCCAGTTCCTCGGGCGAAATGGTCGGAGTGGGATCACTGTCAACGATTTCTTGAGCTGCTTTCAGGGCTTCCGAGATTATCGATGCTGCTTCCTCACTTGAAATTCGTTTCGATGGCATATTGGATTCGCTGGATTCTGCAGGAGCCCCGTCTTGGTCAGAGTCGTGAGTAGAATGTTCTTGCATGCCTTTTTGTTCATTCGCAGCCATGTCTTCTTCAGCATACACTGAGGTGCCTTCGTGAGAATGAACTGGCCCTTGGTCTCCTTGGAGACAGGCACCTTGAGCGTTGACAGGAAGTTGGCCTTCTTCTCCTTGAACGTTGGCTGGAATTCTTTCTTGCTCATTACCAGGTTCTTGACCATACACCGGCGTGCTCCCTTGGTAGTACATAGGCGCACAGACCTGGTGGGAAGAAGTTCCTTGCTGGTAATCGTGCTGAGGCTCTGCAGCCTGTTCTCCATGAACAGTTGGATCGTAATAGCTTGTTTCAGCTTGGGCTCGAGAGCTGGAAGCGCGCTGCTGGTCATCAGGGCTAGGTGATAAGTACTGGCGAAGACCGTTGATGCGTTTTGGAGCTTCGCTGTAACCTTCTTCTGGAGCTGCTTCTTGATGCGATGGAGGTCTTGATAAGCGGCTTGGTCCTGCAGAACTCGAGGACATCATCCATTGACTAGGACCACGCTGCCTCTGCATCATCTTCGGGGACAGGTTGAGATATGGACTCATTCCGGGAGAATAACCATAACGCCGCATGAGTTCTAAATCGGTTGGTTCTTTGGGGGACGATGGTTCGGACTGTTCATCCTCAGACGATTCAGAATCGGACTGTTCAGAGTCGGAAAGGTCCGCTGCCTCTATCTCTAGGGCCGCTTCCGACGCCTCTTGAACTGCCTTCGCTGCATCATCTTTCGCCGCTTCTTGCTCTGCAGCCTTCTGCGCCCAGTACGGATGGCCCGGAGGTAACAGACCAGCCTTCATCAAGTAATGGGGAGCAAACCTGCGCCTCGTTAATGGGTGCAAGTAGGTTTCCCTTTGTGAAGGATCAATGAGGCCCGCCGGTCGCTCGGAAGCGAGAGCTCGTTGCACTCGAAGATGTTCAGGATAATGAAAATTCGCCCACGGTTCCAAGTGCCAGGTGTCGGTAATTTCGCGAGATGCCGGTCTTGTGCCCTCCGCTTGACGGTTTGGAGTCTTTGCTTCGAAAATTCGACGAGGCTTCGGTTCAGGCTGCGCGAGTGTCTTCTTCTTGTTTCTATCCTTCTTCGAAACTGACAGCGGTTCGTACATTTCGTCGAGGAGAGCACTGAACTTCGCCCGCTTCTTCTGAACCTTTGTTAGGACGGCAGGCTTTGGAGTGGGGACCTTGGCTGGTTCCGGCGATGCAGTTGGCTCCGCAGGTTGCTCAAGGACGGCTGGCTGCTCTGGAACAACTGCTTCCTCTTCCACCATCCTTTCAGGTTCCACAGATGACTCAGAGTCAATTATTATGACTTCAGGCTCCAGCACTACAATTTCAGGCTCCACTGGCTTAGGTTCCGGTTCAGGCACTGGTTCAGGTTGCACAGGCTTCTTGGGTACAGCAGGCTTCTTGAATTCAACAGGCTTCTCCGCTTCGACCGGTATCCTGTATTCGAGCGGCTTCCTGACATCTACTGGCATCCTGTATTCCAAAGGCCTCTTGATGTCAACGGTTGAAACTGGCGACTTCACAGGTTGAACAGGTTCTTCCACCATTTCGACATCTTCGTCCGAGTCCAGAGTCACAAGTTCCGGAGACGGTGAGAGATACTGTCGCAGAAAACCGCATCGAAGATCTCCGGTGACCGCTTGTATTCGTTCAGGGGTGACTTCGCGAGGAGAAGGTTCGGGACTGGACACGTCCTCCAGCATTTCCTCAATAGTGGGTTGACGTTCGGCTGACTGCTTCTCGGCTGGTTGCTCTGTAGGTTCCACCTCCATTGGTTGTTCCTCGGGGCTCTGTTCCGACCGTTGGAACAGTCCGCTTATGTTCGTGTTCGGCGGCATGGGAACTCCCTGGACGAATGGAGGTGTCACTTCCCGGTAACTTCGGAGTCTGGACATTTCCTGGAAGAAGTCCTTGTCGGTCGCGTTTGGGTCGCCCAAGGAGAAAACGTCGAATTGCGCACGGTTCTCAACTGAAATAGACAGCATTAAAAGCACATTTTCGTGATCATCGTGTAAGTCAAAAAGACCGTAGAATTCAAACTTTGGACGGAAAATTGAATATTGAAAAAGTAAATGAACTTACGAATTTGAGCGGCTGGATTCACGATCACGACGTCCTGATTAAGCGCCTGAGCACCTTCATCCATCATCTGCACATCTTCATTCAGAACTGCGACATTCGCGCTGGGAATCTGGACACCTGCATTTGAAACCTGGATACTCTCGTTCAACACCGGCGCGCTGTCGCTCGGGATCGGGGTGTCATCCTCGCCTTTGAACGGTTCCAGCTGCATAAGGTCGTCCAAGGAAATGTTCTCGTCAAATGTTCGGACGTTAGGCGTCGTGAAGCTCGTATCAGCGACAGACTCCCGTGGTGGCGGCGTCGGTTCATCGTCGGGAAACGGCTCCAATCGGATCGGTTGATACGACGACGGGAAGTGTCTTGATGTTGTATTGAGATCGCACGTGAACTGGTCTGGCTTCGCCGGTGGTTGAGTGAGCAGCGGCTCGAATTCCGCGAGGGGACGGCGCTGGGTGGCGGATCGTTTGGCAGACCGCTTCGGTGGCAGCTTCGGGTCAAAGTAGCCGAATTCTTTGATCGGCGATTTGGCATCATCGGACGACTTCGCCAACTCCTCGAGCACACTCTTGATACTTACAGGACGGTCGACCTTCGCCTGAGGGTCTTGGGACGTCTGTTGCTGGGGCTCCTTGAACTTGGATTTCGCGGAGGACTCAACCGGCGCTGGAGGTATAAGGAAGGCTTGACGATCGTTGCCTTGAGGTCGCTTCTCCTCCGTGAGGGCTGCCGCTCGTTGTTGAGCAGGAACATTGGAGATACTCGGCTTCTCTTGGGTAGAAGATTTGGAGACACGCGGCTGCTCCTGAACAGGAGGTTTGGAGACGCGTTGCTTCTCCTGGACTGACGCCTTGCAGGTTTCGGGCTTCTCCTGAACAGAGGATTCAGAGGGTCCTGGCTCCTCGTGGACAGTCGATTTGGAAGTCCCTGGCTTCTCCTGGATAGATTGCTTGCGGGCATGTGGTTCCCGCATAACAGGAGGTAAAATAATGCGTGGTGACGGCAGCTGAGCTCCTGGTTGCGTCTGCCCTTCAAGTTCCTGCTTCTGTTGAGAATGTTCCTGTTGATTAGAACGGGAACATGGATCTTGCGCCGTGTCATCCACGGCAATCGATGTCTCCAATGCGGCTTTCTGCTTCATGGTCAAAAACTGCTTGTCATCGATGTACACCTTCTGCTTCTCCTCTGGAAGCTGGTATCGTTCGGAGAGAATAGTGGCGCTTCGTGGAAGAGATCCGAAATATTGGTCAGCTTGGTGTGGGCATTTGAAGTATCTCTGGTAGTCCGGGAATTGCTCTCCTGGAGGGACCTGACATTGGCAAGAAAGATGCTGAGCGTAGGCCTGTGCCCTAGCTGCTGCCTGCGCTTGCCGTAGGACTTGCTGCGGGAGTTGGGGAACAGCGAATTGCGGCTGACTTGTTTCGGCGGCGGTTGAAGCTGTGCTGATGTTGATAGCCTCAAATCTTCCGTTGAGGTTTTGAATCGCTTGCTGGCTCTGGACTGCAGCCGGTTGCATTTGACCTAAAGTTGAGGACGTTAATCGTGAAACAGCGGAATCCGTCTTACCTGAGGTCGGTTGCATCTGAACTGGCTGCGCCTGGCTTTCAACCGTTTGCATCTGGATTGGGATTTGCTCCACCTGACCTGAAACCATATGAATTAAGCCTGAGCCTTCTGGATTTATCCTACATGTAACTGGTTGCATTTGGCCAGGAAGTGACTGCGCCTGGCTTAGAACAGGCTGCATCTCAAGAGGGATCGGCTGCACTTGGTCTGAAAGAAAAACTGTGTCAGACCCAAAACAGCTCACTCCATCTAACCTGAGGTGGGTTGCATCTGTCCTGGATGCACCTGTCCTGCTTGACTCTGAGCTGGAATGGGTTGAGCCTGATTTGGAGCTGGTTGCAACTGAAGAGGAACCGGTTGCAGTTGGTCTGAAACTGATTGTGTTAATTGTGAAACAACTGATTTCATCTAACCTGGCATCTGCCCTGGTGGAATTTGACTGGGAATCGGTTTCATCGGGAGAGTAATCGGTTGTACTGGACCTGAAATTTGCTGATTATGCGTAAAGCTCAAAACTGGATCGAGGTTACCTTTGATTTGGTCCTTCGGAATCACCCGCATCTCCACTTGCTGCATCTTGCCATCAGCGGACTGCATCTGCACATAAAGAGGTCGGCTCACGTCTGGGATGATTTGAGCCGCTTGTATCGAAGTTTGCGGCATCTGGGCAGTTCCTTGTTGATGCTGCATGGGAACTGCGCTTCCCTGATAGGACACTTGTGGAGGGACGTAGAAAGCTTCAGGTTGCTGAATCGGTACTTGCTGACTTGGAACGGAAGCCGGGATTTCGCTGCTAGGTGGCTGCTGCCGACTTGTTGGAGACGGCTCGGGAGCTTGGATAATGCTGAATGCGTCTTCGAAAAGGTCGTCGAGAACATCATCTTCACTACGCACTTGTTGCGCTTGGGAGTTCGATCTCTGGTCCGGGACCGAGTCTTGCTGACTTTGAGATGGATTGACACCATAGCCTTGTTGTTGCTCAAACGACGCTTGCTGCTGATCGAATCCGGCCTGCTGGCCTCCATACTGCTCGTAGCCTCCTTGCGCTTGTTGAGCGGACGCTTGTGACTGTTCTCCGGAAAACTGCTCTTGATTGAGATAGCTCTGCCCGGCGGACGTGTCAGGTAGAGCCGTCTCGATGTTGAACAGGTCGAAAATGTCGATAAGATCATCGGCTAATTCGCCAGTAGACTCTTCGACGGGAGCTTGATACTGTTGAGAAAGCCCTTGCTGATTCTCGGCAAACGCAGCTTGGCTGTCCATAGGCCCTTGAAAAATTGCATATGCGGGGTCTGGGTTCTCCGCGTAGGCTGCTTCACTCACAAAACGATCATGGCCTTCAAAAGCGGTCTGGCTTTGATCGGGACCTTGAAACATTGCGTAGAGAGCGTTCTGTTCTTCTTCGGAAATGGGACCTTGATGACCGGAAGATGGACCACTCGCTGCATCGTCGTCGAAGACATTGAAGACCTCGAAGACGTCACTCAGAGACGTCACGTCGCATGGATCTCCAGTCTCTGGCTCAAACAGGACGTTAATCGGATCCGCCATTGGCTGTTCTGGTTCAGCGGGAACTTGGAGCTGCTCAGAAATGCTTTTTTCTGGTTCGACCGGGACCTGGATCTGCTCAGTGACAGGCTGCTGGTCTTCAGCGGCCGTGGCGGCAGCAGCTGCCTGCTGCCTCTCAGCTTCTCTCTGCCTCTCCTTCCTCTCTTTCTTCTCACGTTTTTTCTCGCTGAAGTCACGCTTCTTCTCACTCGGATCGTGCATCTTTTCTTCGGATTCAGACTTCTTCTCACGAGGCACGTGCTGCTGCACTTCTTCGAGAACACGCTTCTTCTCACTGGGATCTCGCTTTCTCTCTTTAGACTTCTTCTCACTGGAGTCTCTCTTCTTTTCCTTTTCTTCCTCTAACTTCTCACTAGCGTCACGCTCCTTCCTGCCGGCAGCTTGCTCCTTCACGTCGGGGACACGTTCTTTCTTGCGAGAGGCCCGTTCCTGCTGCTTCCCAGGTTCCGGTGATTCTAACGACTGTGTTTTCATGTCGAAAGGATCGAACGAGCTACCATCATCGGAGACCAGCTCTTCGAGAGAGTGGAACGTAGATTGCAGATCTGCTGACGGAACACGGGATTTCGGAGCTTTCGGGAAAGGCTCGTGGGTAGACCCCGCAGTGCCCTTTGGCCCTGACCTCCTGGGATCATCGGAAGCCGCTATATGGGAATCGTCCGGTACGGAGCGTGCAGTAGACGGGTGAAAAGCTGAGGCATTCGGACGCTCAGCGGATGCTTGCGACTTGGTTCCGGGTACGCTGACATCGGAGGAACGGGGCCTTGAGATTTTCGACTCCTTGTATTGCTTCATTGGTGGCGCATCAGCTTCAAACAGGTGGGATACCGAAGATTTCACCTCCTTCTCTCGGTTTTCGGACGCATCGGAAGAACGGGGTTTGGGAAGTTTCGGCTCCTTGAACTTTTCCCGTTGTTTGTGGCCCGAAGCTTCGGCATCGCTCAGACGTATTTTCACCTTCACTGGCGGATCCCGTTGCTTTGATCCGGAGCTTATTGGATCAGAAAGCCGGGATTTTGAGTGTTTTGACTCCTTGGTCTGCTCTTTGTGCTTGGATCCGCCGGATTCAGCATCGAAAATGAGGGATTTCGTCGATTTGGAGTCCTTCACTTGGTCGCGGTGCTTGGAAACAGCAGGGTCGGATAACCGAGATTTCCCATCCTTGCTCTTCCGTTGCTTCAGTTCGGACGCAGTAGCTTCGACGGGCTGGGGCCTAACGAACACTTGCGGAGGCTTCGGCGGCGGCTTGATAGGACCAGCTTGCATAGTACCCGTAGCGAAGAGATCAAAGAAGCGAAGACCTTGAGCAGGCTTCTGTTCTTTTGGCTGCTCCTTCGATGGCTCCTTCGGATCTGAAATATTAGATTGCCCAGATGCCGTTTCATTCTCTAACTCACAGTGCTTAGGCGCTGTAACATGACTATCAGACGATCGGGACTTGGCGAACTGTCCAGAATCCTTAGCTTCCCTGCCTTCCTTCGACTTTCGCTGCTTCAATCCTTGCGCCGAAACATCGAGAGGCTGATGTTTTGAAGATTTCGCTTCTTTTATTTCCTTCGAGTGCTCACGGTGCTTTGAGGCAGACTGTCCGTCCGACGATTGAGACTTCAAAGTGCCAATCTTCTTCCTTTCCTTCAATGATTCATGACTCCTGGACACTGAAGCAGGAACGTCGGATAGTCGAGATTTAGACAAGTCCTTGTGCTTCGAGAATGACACATCAGCATCGGGAGGACGAGATTTCGAAGGTTTCGACTCCTTCATCTGCTCCCGCAGCTTCGATCCATGGGCGTCGACGGAACGGGATTTAGAAATTCCAGACTGCTTGTACTCCTTCATCGCTTCGTGGGACTTCGATCCTGCTGCGTGAACGTCAGTGGAACGGGATTTGACAATTTTCTGCTCCGCTTTCGGCTCACGATCCTTTGGTCTTGATACGTGGCCTCCAGTGGACTGCGATTTTGGCAAAGGTCGATGCTTCGACCTGAAAGAATGCTGTTGTTGAACGAGGTATTTGAAGACGCAAATGCTCACATTGACTGAAGCAGTTTCATATCTGATGCGCACATCATTGCTTCCCACGAATTCCCAGCTGTCGAAGATCCAGGAGCCGAAGCCGCTGGAGTCGGGATCGACGGCGTGTCCGGTGGTTTCACTCGTTTGATCTTCAGCTTCGGAACAACTTGCGGGCTAACGGGTTCAGTGGTATGCAGCTTTTTCCCTTTAGTCGGCGTGCCTTCACTCGATCCTCCTGCTCCGTAATAGCGCTCATCGTCATCGAATCTGACGCGCTTAGGTTTCGGCGATTTGGTCGATGAACTGGATCTGCTTGGTTCGTTGTCCTTGCTGTGTTTCCGTTTACTGAAATCCGCTCAAACATTACACAATTTTGAACGTTAGCAACTCACTCTTTTTTCTGTTTCGGCGATCGGGAACGTTCTTCGTGAGACTGCCGGATCTTCTTCTCACGACCCGACATGCCGAAGACGTCTGCAAAATAGAAAAGGTTATTCGCTGGAAAACTCTGGGGCACGCCAAATCAAACGCTTGCAGCAACACGTTACGACAGCCGCGTGAGACACTTGTAAAACACAAAACTCGTAGCAATGAATAACGGCTCAAATTGATAACAACCGTCCCTCCTTACGACAGTAAATAACAGCTAGAATATGCACGTTTGCAGTAGTACAGACCTATTCGTACATTTGGGGCCGCATGCCGGTGTGAAGAAATATCAGAATCCGAAGGATGATGACGGGAATATGAAACTGGAGCAATGGAAGACATGCGTAGGCCTGAAAAGGGTACATAAAAAATGTTATAAACTCAATTTTCTGACCAGCGAATAGTCGATGAACTGGATATGCTGGGTTCGCTGTCCACGCTGCGCATCCGTTTCCTGAAAGCCATGTTTATACTTTGGTTTATAAGCGCAGTTCAGCTCACCTCTTTTCTGCTTCGGTGGTCGGTTTCGTTCTTCATGAAATTGTTGGATCTTCGTCGCGTGATGATCGGCGTCGGGCTTTTGCTATGACGGAGACGTCTGGAAAATAGACACGTTTTAGCCGGAAACCTCATGAACGCGAAACGGTCAATTGCCGTGAGATCCGCGTGAAATACTTGCAAAACGCAAAAACGGTCATTATAAACAACAGCAATTTACGAGCACGAAGATCTGATGGCAACACTCGGGGCGCACGCAGGCTGTCCCACAAACACCTTCAGAATGATCAAAAATGTAGCCTGAATTGCCATGGTCGCAAATTTCTTCATTTTGAGGCACAAGGTTGTCCGAAAGCACCTCCAAAAAGTTGTGGTCGCCGCCCGAAACAGAAAATTCGAATGCCGAACCGCCGCGCAATTTACGAATGCGAAACTTCGCGAACACGCGAAATTTGCATAAAATTTATGCTCCGTATGGGGCTCGAACCCATGACCTTGGCATCTCTCATCACTTATAAGTACCACGCGCTAACCAACTGCGCCAACGGAGCACACTGTTGAGAACGTAAGCATTATAGATAGCCGTACAAGCATTGTCCCCACAACCGACTAGCGGTTGGAACCTCTTCCCCGTCGTTCACACCCACTCTTCCTCGCGTCGCGAGCAAAGAAATAATTACCTAGATACGTTTCACCTACACATAAACGGTACGCATTAAAAGTCCAGGTTAGGGCTCCCATTGAAGTCCGGCGATTGAATCGATCTCATTTCAGCTAGAGCGGCTCGCATTCTGCATGCATCGGAGACATTCTCACATCATCAGGGTCTTGAAGTCTGAAAAACGACGAAATCTTCTCTTACAAACAATTTGCAAACGCTTACATTTGTTCGTTGCGCATTGCCAAAGCGTTCGCCTATACTTCAGGCAGTTCACTAATAGTCAATCATGGGAAGATTCCAGATAGGACGGTCCAACTCGGCTTCGAAATCATCTTCCAAAACAATATTTCCCGCTAGCTTGCTTCTTGTAGACGCTCCCAAGAATAATCGACTTCACCATCGTCCATAGCGCCCAGCTGTCCGTTTTGTTCTTATGCTCAGGTTCCTTCCCGTCTTGTTCCCCACGTTCTTCTTCTTGTTTCTGCTGCGGCTCGTCCTGCAGTGGGGTCTTCTTCAGCTTCGATGGTTTGGATATCGATATCTTCATTGTTGGCTGCTTCGTTGCCAGCCATAATGGGGATCTTTCAGATGTGAAGACCCCGCAGGCCTGAAATTGAGAAATGTTTGCAATGAGAAGCTGTAGGAAGGGGCGAAATACCCATTTAAATTCACAAGAATCACAGCACGCAAACAACGGTTCAGGTATTGTACGTATAAAGCGAAATTTAGAACTCAAAAGAAACCGCAAGCAATTGTATAAAAAAAGTTATGCTCCGTATGGGGCTCGAACCCATGACCTTGGCATTTCTCATCACTTATAAGTACCACGCGCTAACCAACTGCGCCAACGGAGCACACTGTTGAGATTGTAAGTTTTTGTTATCAGCACGCTATAATATTTTTTAAACGCTTGAATAACGTCTCAGGTCGAGCCACTCCCTGAGGCCGCCGCTTGCAGTCAGTTTTCTTAGCAGCTCAACGCACATGACAGCGACCAGAATGCAAATAAACTATACTCGATTCATAACAAGATACTAAAAGGTACCGAGAAACCTTTGGCACTTAGGCCAGAGAGAATTCCTATGTGTGGAATCATTTATTTACTGTTGTAGACCTGAATTAATTTGCGAGATTGAAACTTTGGAGATATGTATGGGTAAACGGGAGATCATTTGGATGGCCCAGGCTGTGGGTCGTCTTGAAGTACAGCGATTGAATCTGACTCAGGCATAAAGCCTCCCTCGTCATCCTCGACTTCGCCCTCGGGTTCGTCGTACACACACTCAATGTGATGACTGACGATTGCGTCGATTCGTTTCTTGAGCCGTTTAGTGGCCTTCTTAGGACAGTGCTCCATGGCGATTGGTCGGATCAACTCCTTCATGAACTCGAGTGGCGGTTGTCCGAAAGGCTAAAAGTTGAGATAAGTTGAAATATTTGATAAACGATCTATGGGGCTCGAATCCATGACCTTGGCATCTCTCATCACTTATAAGTACCACGCGCTATCCAGCTGCTCCAACGGAGAACGTTTGAACAACGTAAAAAATTTGGTATGACCGTTAGGATCGCTGTCTCCAAAAGCTGTTTAAGATCTTTGCTTCAATTCCAGCTTTTCCCTAACCCTCGCGCACAATTTCCTAAGTTCTCAAACTCTCGAAAATGGTACGAAGTTGGCGTCCAAGCTAGGACCAATTTACAAAACCTCTTAAACACTCACCGGCTTAATTTTGTCAGACAGTTCATCGTAGAGTTCACCAATCAGGTCAGCCCAATTCGTCTTGTCGAACGTCTTTTCAATGTTTTCGTTGATGATTTTGGGGTCCGCTTTCATAACGCTGTCAATGATTTCCGAAGCTGTCGCATAATCCTTGTACAAAGGTTCTGGCTCAGGTTCCAAATTCTTATACTCGGGAGGCTCGTAGCACTCCATAATGCTGGCGACGCTACTCAACGGTTCTGCTCCCTTCATCAACGCTCGTGCGATCAAAACATCGGGATCGTTGCTGATAAACGAAGCGTCGCGGATTCTAATCATTCGCTCTGAAAAGGAGTTTGAGTGCCGCTCTGGATAATTCCAATTACCTTCCGTCAGAGAGCGAATTACGTTGAACGGCTCGCCTTCCATGTGCTTCGGAGGTTTCCTCGTCACATCAGGGTCTGGGCGTGCAAGCACTCTTTCGAAACTGAAAGATACGTGTCACCAACTAAGAGCCAAACTATTCGAAAGTAGCAGAAAACTTTCAATGGAAACAATTTTCAAACACTTACATTTCCTCGCCGCACATTGCTAAAGCTCTCGCCCATTCTTCAGGCAGGTCACTGTAGTCAATCATGGGAAGATCCCAGATAGGACGATCCAGATCGACTTCGAGATCATCTTCAAGTGCAACGTTTCCCGCCAGCTCGTCGTGGGCTTCCTGTAGACGATCCCGAGGAAAATCAAGTTCAGCTTCGTCCATCTCGGCGCGCATTCCCAGTGGCTCGTTTTGCTGCGGGCCTTGTGCGGGTCCAGGCGCGCCTTGATTCTCCGGTTGCATAGGCTCGTTTCCGCCTTGTTGCTCCCCTGCTTGCTGCGGCTGAGCGATCACTTCATCTTGCGGAGGACCCTGATCTTGTTCAGGTCCAATGGCTTGTATGCCGTCATTTTGCTCTTCGTTGTTGAGTTGAGCAGCATTAGGCTCGTTGTTATCCATGATGCTGATCTTCCAAAGTTGAAGCTCCCGTAGGCCTGAAATAGAAATATACGCAATGAAAAGCTGTAGGAACGAGTGAAACATCAAACATCTGTTTACAACAATCACGGCCCGTAAATGACGGCACAGATATCGCGTACGGCGCAGTCTCCAGACCGAAAAAAACGAATTTTCATGGATCTGATCAAGGCAACAGTGCTTCAGTTACGAGCTCATAATCCAGCTCGGTTCACCACAACTGCGGAAACCGGAACACTGGAAATGTGGAATCCGTATATGCAGCAATCGAGAAAAGAATAACTATTTCAAAATGGAACGCGCAACATAGAACACCAGAGTCATGTTATTGCGAAACAACGTTAGGAGCACTGTTGATCAGCAGCAGCCAACGAACATACCACTTCCCAGGACAATAAAAGACTCGATATCGTGGTTTTTGCCACATTTGAATCGGTCATTCCAGCACCGCTGACCGAACCTGGAAAGCAAATTGAGTAGTGATATGCAATTCAACTGTCATTAAGTACCCACGTCATGGGAATGACCAGCACGAACAAAATTTCGATGCTTATAAGAAGTGGCTAAAATGCGTTTTTGCTCATTCCAGAAGAAGTGTTATCAGAACAAAACGAAAGATAAATCATATGGCACCGAAGATCGTTCATGTTAGCGCGTGAGCGTTTCCTAATAACCAATGGAGTCCCAGCACGGTTTGCCTGCTAAAGTCAGGCGCACTCTCGTGTGAATTCGCGCCTCATAGTGATGGCCATTTTGGAATATTATCACGAGAGGTGCTAAACGATAGGATAAACTTAAGTATCATTTTCGCCAGAGAGATCGGAGCATAGTCAGAACTGGCGGACTTGCACGATGAGCAAGGTTATGCACGACTGAATGATAGCTCATGCATTCAATAAAAATGAGATAAACACTGATCGGAGCACAAGAACAGACTATGTATCAGGTGACTCACCAATTTATCTAGGCTACCGCTAGTGGCTAAATTCATTCCCGGGCAGACAGGCCCGATGTAACCCAGAGATCAACCAATTCCGAAGACCATTACGATATTCTCGCCGACATTCGTCTAAAACCTACATGTCCAGTTACCGCCGGAAATGCTGTACCTCGCCTCGCACTTTTACTCGTGTGCTCATTTTCGCTCAACCAAAAGTGGGGATTCTGAGATTTACGTCGATACACACACAGACGGTGCACGGCTTGTGACAAGAAATTAAACGAGTTTACCACCGTTTTTTTTCTTTAAGACCACTTCTTAAATTGACTACACAAGTTCAACTCTGATCAGCTACCGCAAATCGTCATTTCTATTGTCGTGTGAGATTGCTGTACCCAGCACAGACGAATTCGAAAAACGAATATGCAACTCCGGATTACTGTAGGCAGCAGGTTGTTTTCGGGTGGACAAGGTCGTCGTGCTGGCAGCGAGGAGCGTAAACAACATAGGTAGATTGGCAAAAGCTGGCAATTTCATCGGAATGGACCAAACATTTTTTACAACTTGTATTGCAAAAGCAACAATTTCATCTTTAAAAAACAGAATGCGACCCGAGACTAATGATGGTAATCAGATACAAGATCATGGAAATATTGCAGGGAACTGAGGAACAGGAAGAGGATAGGTTTAGGCATGCTGGATGACAGACTGGTAGTATTTGAACATGAGATTGGGCCAGAGACGGTGACAATCGGCGGCTCGGAAAATCATCGGCCTGTCCAAGTGCGCGAACTTAATTCCGAAGAAGAGCCGTGAATCGGATTTAGCGTATCCCGCAACGCATTCGACCACGTGGGTCGATAGCAGTTCGAAATCCTGCGGCTCAAGTCTACCCACGACGTACTGAAGACCAGACATAGAGCCGGACACCTGCTTCTTGCGCTTTCCTGATCCGGTTTCGACGGAACGGATTTGGACTTCATCGCTGTCATCCGCCGTGCCCGCAATGCTGCTCCAGGGCATTAGCCTCGTTCTACTTTCTAAGCTTTCGGGGCCGCCTGGCGTCAAGGTGCCGTCGAGCGCCGAGGCCGCGCGCTTCCTCGATTCTTCGAGATGTTTCTTCGACCGTTGCGCCTCAAACTCCTAAACGAAGAAAAAGGGTCATCGGATTTGCATGTTCAGACTACCTCAATCATCTCTTGGCAGTCCAGATTCTCGACCGGTTCCCACGAATTCTCATCGCTGTCGTATCCAACCCAGCTCAGAAGATATTCCACTTTCTTCCCGCGCATACGTCGGTCCAGAATCTTTTCGACGATGAAGAGATCGTTCGTCTGCTCTTCCTGTTTCTCTTCTGACTGCTCCTCAGACCTCCTTTCTTCGTCGGCCATTCTGGATCTGAAGGAAGAATAAAAGTCAATTGAATCGAGGAGAAAGTTTGAGAGAAATGGTTGTTAAAAGGTCTAGATGGGAAAACAACACGTTTGACGACTCAACACGACATGAAATCTTGAAGATTTCAATTCAGCTCAAAAAATCGGGATGGCTTATAAGGAATATACCAAGGACGATCTGGGGGTCAGCAGGAAACACATAGAAAAAGGTGAAAACACGCTCGATAAACAAAGAGATGCTGGCTAAATCGGTTCACACGGCTGAGGCGTGAAACGTTTGAAACGGCGGTCGTAGATTCGCGCGTCGGACACAGGCGTTTCGCTGTGAGATCCTTAAGACTAATCAACTTTATTTACTCCCAAATACAGAATTGGAATTTTTGAATTGGAAAAGAATTGCAGATTCGGGACTTGACGCAACAAGAAACTGGCAAAACAAACACTATCTATCCTCTGGAAAATGGATCCAGTATGACTGAAACCGTAGATCTCGCTCTTCGGGAAATTTTTGGATTTTTGATTATGCTGGTTTTACCTTCATCGGGAGGATTCCGGTCGGAGGGGTGTCTCCCTTAAGCGGCTCAGGCGCGCATAACTCGTAGCCTGTCGTCTAATTTTTACCCCAGGCTCGCTTATTGCAAGAGGCCGAGGAGCAGAGAAGAAAAGTGGCCATCAGTTACAAATCTCACCACTCACGGCGAGCAATGCGGCGCGTTATCGATTGGCGGCTGTCTGCTTGCTCATGGGTGCAGGTGCAGAGGCGCGTTTTTATTATCGTTTCCTTCCAGAGTTATATTTATGATCCTCACGCTTGCGCGGCGGAGTTTTTAGGTAACACTGCTTGTTATGAAGAGGGAGTGGATTCGGCAACGTTTTTTTGGGATGCGCTTGTCTTTTGCTATTCTCTGTACTGATGTGAGTGGCGCTGTTGAAATGACGTATTTCTTTTTGGTTGTCGCATGTTTCCGATGTTCTCCTTTATTTTCAGCGCGGACCTCAAGCAACTGCGATTCCGTTATTCCAATCGATTTTTCTCTTGAGTATGTCCGTTAACCAAACTTGGTGAATCCGCTCAAGCGAAAATCACTGGTGGCCAACTCCGCTTTTGTCATATTTGCGTTGTTTGTGCGGATTTCTTTTAGGATGCTTTAAAACTAGCAAGTGAGCCCAGCGGAAGGGTCGGCAGCAGCTTCTGCGCTTGACGCGCGTTTCTTGCACCCCAGACATAAAGTCATTCATCCTTCAGGATTGCTCCCGCCAATCCAAGTGCTTTCTGTCTAGTTCACACGAGTTTATGATACTAACCTTAAGCTAGAACGTGTTATTTACTACCTTTTGTAAACGCGTTAAGGAATTATTCTCAAAAACTTGGACATTTGATAATTTGTATTTTAAATATTTGCAGCAAACATTCGAATTGCACGATGAACAAAGCACCGAATCCCTTGGACACCAATCAGCGTGGACGGAAGCGGCCAAGTGACACCTTTGGTCGGTACTACTATACATCGGTCACAGAGTATCCAGTTCGAGATCTCTCACCGGATTCCGATCAAGAGACTGTGATAGTGAGCCCGGAGAACAACCCGCAACCGGGAGATGCTGCGCAGCAAGGAGCGCCAGTCCAGAAACGCTGCCGAAAAGTCCTTGAGTGTACACCCGATGGCCCAGTGGCCATGGTGATAATGGAAGGACCGGGGACCCGATTCTCACTGGACTGTCCTCCTTCATCCAGTCGTCAGTTTTCCAGACTGCCAAGTCAGCCGGTGGTGGTTCGAAACAAGCCATCGGATGCGCCCATTCCGTCAACCAGTGGTGTCAACACGGCAGTCGCTCGACAGCAGATACAGCCGGAATCCAGCCGAGCACCTCCACGGGCATCCAATGTGCCCAGCAGCCGTCAGAAATCAGGAGTCGTTCCGCAGCCAACCCAAATTGCAGTGCAGCCGTCGCAAACGAATCTTCGGGGAGCTAGCCAGATTGCGGCAGCTGGTAAGTACCTTAATCGGCCCAAATCCCTGAATTAACGAGCATCTATTCCAGCGACTCGCCGCCAGAACCGACCGATTCCAGCGCAGCCGAGTCAACCTCAATCCACGCCGTCACGAGCAGCCGTCCCAGCGAACAATCGCCAGAATCCCCCAAACGGTAAGCAGCTGTTTCAGTCAAAAGCCCAGCCGTCACGTCAATTTATTTCAGCGACCGGCCACCACAATTTAGCTGAAGTCGCGACGAAGCAGAGTCAGCAAGCCCTCCCTGCTGCCAGTCAGAATCCATCTCTCACAAACCAGGCGGTCCTCCAGAATTCTTCAAGCGCGAGGCAGCCGATACAGTCAGCAACCAAGCCACAACAAGAACCAGTGCCCGCAACAAATCACCAGGAGTTGGATGCATCGAGTGATTCCGAAGTCCAGTTCTTGCTGGGTCCCATCCCATCAACCACCCATAGAAAACCAGCAGCCTCCAAGAAGCCGGACAATTCAGGTTCTGGGTATCCAAACGAGTCAGCTCCCTGTTCTCCACTTCCGGGAAGCAGTTCCCAGAATACAGCCGTCAGTGAGCAGCCGAGTGGGTCAACAATTCAGCTAGCACAAGGATCGATCCCAGCGACCAAGGAGAATCAGGCAGTCCTTGCCTGGGTCCGCTCGTGTCCCCGTCCGAGCGATCTTCTGAGACATGCTTTTCATACAATGACTCCAGAACAACTCACATTTTGTAAGTTAGCTATCTTCATATTTCTTAAAATTGTTATGGTCCTTTCAGATGAGAGTATGATAGAAGTTTACCGGTCGAATAATGAAGAAGGACCATCCCTCGATTGGGAGGTATTCCTGTCCCGTGCAATAACGAAGTACGCTCCTACGCGCGCGGAATTGAGAATGGTGGATAGTTATGTGAAAAAGATGGCGGAAGAGCAGCGCGAGTGGCTGGATGAAAGAGATCTAGAAGCCGAGAGAAAGAATGAAGCCGATAGGAAAATTGAAGCCCAGCGACAGCGAAAGTTGGCCGAAGAAGAAGAGGAAAAGCGAAGAGATGAAGCATTTGCCGCACAGATGCGAGAATTGGATGAGAAGGAGCGGAAGCTTGAAGAGAGAAAAAGGCAGGTACTCTTGTTGCTGGAGCAGGAAAGAAGATATTTGTTAGCTTGAAATGTCATGATATTTATTGTTCTCACCAAATATGTTATTTATGTGATAAATGTTTTCTGATTCAGCAATTCCAAAAGCGGTTTCGCCTTTACCATAAACTCACCGTTTTTGGACTTCAATGGCTTTGATGACGATCAATTCAATTGAAGATTAAGAGATGCAACCCTTCTGATAACGCTCGGAAGCACAGATTCTTCTGTGCACGTCGAAGATTCGACGGAATTCATCAATTCCACAATACCTGACAAACATGAACTGCAATCAAGGATAAGTGCCAAAATCTTTTATTAACTCCTTGTTCAATATTGATCACATCCACTTTCCACACCAGATTCCACGCAATCAATAACCGAATCTCGTTGACTATAATCGGCGTATCGTTCCCAATAGTCCTGAAGAGGTTCCGGTACATCGAAATTCATAGCCCTAAGGGCTTCGACGAATTCAACTCCGTCGATCTGATCATGGAACAACCCGTAATAGGCCGGTGTAGTCGTAGGATCGGAGTCGTTAGAATCGGGATACGCGTAGTAAAATGAAATAGCTTTTCCGAAGTTTCCTGCACGGCCTGTTCTTCCTATCCGGTGCTTGAATCGGCTAAAATGCATCGCAGGAGGCAAGCGGTAGTTGATGACAATGTCCACATTCCAGTCGACGCCTCGAGCGACGACGTCGGAAGCGACAAGAATGTCCAAGTTGCCATAGAGAAAATCCATCTCAATTCTGATTCGCGTTGCAGGTGGCCATTTCCTGAAACGAGATTATGTTGTAAACGCCGTACAAGAGGAAACGGAAACTTACGAGCTGAAACTCATCGCCTTGTGTCCATTGCCCGTCAGATGGAAAGCGAGAATGTCGCACGTGACACACTCATTTGCGAAGATGAGAATCTTACGGCGCGAGCCAACGTTTTCTTTCTTGATACGGTCTAAAACACTTATCATCGTCTGGTTTGCCTCCCTGGGCTCCAGAATCACGGTTTCGTGCTCGACAGCATTCTCTGTGACTGGATTCCTGTCAACAACGGTGAAGAAATTCCCACCCATGTATTTTCCGAAATCGCCAGTCATCGAAGCGCTGAACGCGGAGATGACCATATTTTTCCTGGCTTCAAAGAGTTCTCTAACGATCTGTTCTAAAATG
>KN167927.1:42195-57282 GCA_000757745.1 Steinernema scapterisci
TAATGAAGCTAAATTAATAAATTTCAGCTGCCGATATGCCGATTGTTAGAAGCAAATTCCTTGCAAAGCCTTGTCGCCTGCCCTGCACTAGGTATTGTGGGCAGCCAAGCTGCTGTCGGAGAGAGAAGTGCAGGACAGTTCTTAATGAAAATTCTTGCTTGAAGCAGATCAATAAGCGACATTTCTTCGAGGATTATGCGAATGGCAATCCTTTCCTGAATGTTGTGTTGTGTGTGGTAAACAACTTTCTTGTAGGAGTACGGTAGTCTGCAATCGAACGTGAATTATGTGTTCCACCAGCGCCTTTTACATCGTTAAGCTTTCTGCATGGAATTTCAAATAAAAACTTGTTGCATTTGCAAAGCTCTTCCGACAACGTGGGTTCTTTGTTTAGTTATTAATTGCATTTATAATTGTTTGTTTTCTCACGCTTTCGTGTTTCTAGAGATGTATTTTATTTGAGAGAAATAACAACGCTCAACATCGATCACATTTTGCAGTGGTAGTTGATCACAATAAGGCACGTGGCTAAACCACCCACAGTAACCGGTACGATGACGAAGAGTACGCTGAGATTGCGGCTGTGGTTGGGGGAAACGTCTTCACGGTTCTGAAATCAGCGTCGCGTGAGAACAATGGCCCGGCCGCAATTTGTTTGTTCCTGCTGTCGACCCCCTCATTCAAAACACTTCTAATATTAATGGCTTTTGGTGGTCAAACTTTGAATCTTCGGCTCTGGGCATCCTCGATTGCTGGGCGGAACCACGAACGTACCGGCCTGACGGTGGGAAGGTAAGGATCCTCCAACTCATGCTGTTTTGCCTCGTCGTTCTTGATCTGGTCCACAGAGCTCCGGAGAAAGGCGAACGTGTTGCAGTAGTCTTCGCTGCAAGTGCACACCTCCTGCCACGAATCCTGGTTCTGATGACACACGGCAGTCGTGTCATCGGAATCGTCGCTGCAAAGCTGCTGCAGGCGGACCTTCTCACCTGTAAACGATACATCTTGCGAGCGCACGACACAATTAGAACTTGTTTTGCTGTTTTCGATGCGCATTTCGGTTTGCCCGAAAACGACGTCTTTTTATTCATACGTATGAGAACATTCATGGTTCGGACACAAGCGGCACTCTGAAATTTTTGCTCGATAACAACATTCCTATCGCCGGCGTTCCTTTAATAGCGCAGACCCAACAACGAAGTCGACTACGAACTGCTTCGGTTTTTTGCGCTCAGGAAGGGAATTGTCCGAATTCTATCGAAGCATGGAAAAAGGAAACAGTCACTTACCTACGAGTTTAAATCCAACCTTGCAGTGGTCGGCCGTACAGATCATCGAACTCTCGCAGTTGTCCTTTCCACAGAAACAAATCGCACATTCTGAAACTCAGCTGATGACTGTCTGGATGTTTGCTTGGCGGTTCGTGGCCGCGATTAACGGGAAAGCTTCGCCAATTTGTCATTTCCGTGTGCTCGTATTAATCACGGAATTCCTCTGATCGCCTCAAGCTTACCTGCCACTGCGACAAAAACGATTGGAAGCGCGATGAACAATAAATTCATCGTCGTTCAGCCCATTTATAAAACGATCAGCATGTCGTGGAGTCGCCGCTGGGAACTGGAACTCTGCTTTCTCGGCGTGCTCTTATATGTCCTGAAAATAACGTCCCGAGTACTTTAAGTGCTTGGAATCAAATGTTTTCGGCGTCACACGAGTGATTAAGCCGCGCAGGAGGTAGAGCTGCTAGTCTGACTTAATTGGAGATGAAGCAAATATTGGGGAAGCTCTTGGAGACCAATTAATTACACGATTTGCTCCTTGGGCAATTTGAGACATTCATCGGGCAGATCGTCGCGCATCAAACGATGAAATAAATGCAATTAGATGTGTTAATATTACGTATTTAGGGCAATAATGTGAGTGAATGCCAAGAGCATTTGGCGACCAGCAAATCTCTTGAAGAGCGGCAACCTCCGTGCATCGATGTGTTAAATTTATGAATACATAACGAGCGGAGCTGGTCCTCCTGCTCAAAGAGTTACTATTCTACTAACTTGAAATTTATGGACAATACACCAAAGCTGGGAAAAGCGCAACGAAATCTCCAGCCACCCACAAGCAGTTGGACTCATTTGGAACTTCAAGGGTTTAAATGCTCGATGAGAAGTGGCGAGATGAAATGGGCCTGAGAGGAGGGATGGAACGACTGTGCCGACAGGAAGTCAGCCGGTGTGACCGGATGCACTGAGCGGTATTGGTGTCGTCCTCCGGTCGTAAGGGCGTCGCGGAATATGCAAAAAGGCAGACAATATGCATCGCATATCTTGTTCGCTTGCGGTTTGTTTAGCCTTAGCGCGTGGTTGAGTGATGATGCCACACACGCGCGCTTACACAGACAGAGCCAGCCGCTCTCTTCTCTCCCATCTGCCTTCAGTCAAGAGACAAGGGCCAATAAGACAGCCTTGCGGGCATTCCGACAACGACCCGTCCGCTGCCTCTTCCCTCAGTTACCCTCAGGCGGCCCTTCACCGCCGGACATGACATTTACATCGCAAACAGACTGAGGTGTAGTGACAGCCGGTCCCTTCCGACTTCCAACTCGCCGTAATTATATGCTTACAGCCGGCACGTGAAATAGTAGGTATAATCAAATTAGGCCCCGCCTATCCACGCGTCGCGGTCCCTCGAAAGATGCATTTATAAAAACTGTTCAACACCTAACAATTCAATTACCAGCCACTGCACGCTCCCTATCGCATGCATTCGGAATTAGAGTGGAATTCAGGAAGCCGCGGCCAAGAAGTCTCGGGATAGTTCGGGCGGAAAGCGCGGCATGCACCGGGTGACCGGTAGAGGAGTGTCTGTACATATCGCGTGCTCTCAAAAGCTTAAAGAGAGGGATAACAATCACTACGAGAAGCAGAAAAGAAGCGCGGGCTCGTGCGAGTCCCGACTTATGCTTATCCGATAAAGCCATGATGCATCGTTGCACCCCGGGACCTCTGGGCGCAATACGCGACCCTCTTGAGTTTGCAGATGATTCAACGTTGGATAAGCGAACGAACGAAGAAAGAAGAAGAAGGAACAATTGGAAGCAGTCGCGAACGCTGGGAAAGTGACCAACCATCCGGCTTCCGCTGTTCCCTTCGGCGGCCTTCCGTATAACATGGAAATAATCTCAATTTTCCCACACTTCGAATATGTAGTCCACAACCCACATTGGCGACACTGCTCACATATGATCTCGCTCGAGGCCATTCGCACAAAGTACTGCCGCAACCCGAGCGCAGTCGTTCGTCCGGATCGGGAGTGTACAACGAAAAGTCAGCAACTGACATGCGACTGCTTGCGGGTTCACTTCCTAACGGCGATCCTCAAACAATACTAAACGGGTCTAACGGGAAGCACGAAATCGCTAACCCAAGCCAGCTTAAGATGTTCTAAACGCAGTTTCTAAGGAGCCGTTGAGGGTGTGTTTTGTCACTGGTCGCGCCCTAATCTGAGTGCTAAAAGTCAGTGTGGCCGCTGCGCCTGCATGCGGACCTCACAAAAGCAATAATCAGATTTGAATAGGGAAAAGTTCTCGTGAAAGAAGCGCCTCGCGCGCAGCGCCTCCAGCGGAAGCGATCAAATTGAAATGCGTGACTCGTCGGTCGGCGCCTGAAGCTCTACCTCGGTTGATGGGTTAGCTTTCGGTTGGCCGGTCGGAGTGCACTGCTTTCCCGACCGCGGGTGACCGACCACTGGCTGAAAGCGACCGACCAGCCGAGTCTCGAACGACGCCGATTACGGCACTGGCGACTCGTGCTTACCGGCGAGTGAAATCAGGTGGAAAGTCTTCCTTCCCGCGTTTCGCCTTCCAGTCAATAACTCGAATAATTTAATGTGCGAGGAAACCAATCGCAAATGCGCGAGAAATTGCCCCTCAGTGGTCGCTCGCACTGCTTTAATGAGATTTAAAGGCTCCTAATGGCGACCAGAGTGAGTGGTAATAATAAAACTTTATTTCAAATTTGATTCAAAACCGCTATGTACATATCACAGAAGGTGAAAAACTTAAAAACTCGATGCACAAGGAATTTAAAACTCTACTTATATAATAACAACAAAGAGAAAGGAGGGAAGGGCATTGGAAAATAAAGATTTGAAGAAATTCCCGTTTTATAGGCGCAGCATTTGACCAATAACGACACTTAGGAGAAGAAACTTGAAAGACGATGCCGAGTCGGCGAATGAGCAGGGAAACTCTGATTCATCCTGAAATCCGATAAGTATGTTTTGACGCAAACAGAGAGAGAGGAGGATCCTTCGCCAGGATTACGCTTATGTTAGTAAGAAGAGCGGGCGGAAGTATCTAAGAGGTTTACTCACCGGAATGACGCCATCCTCGTCCTCTTCCTGCAGACATTGGCTTGCACCTGTGCTCAGTTTTGGAGGAATCAGGTGTCGGCAATGAGCAGAGACTCCATCTGGACCCGAGTCAGTTGTGGGGTCTGTCGGGTCCATGCTTAGCTTTTGGTCTGGTTTCACTTTCTCAAACCCGAAGCTAGGCGACGATCCGGAAGAGCACTGCGTTTCATCATAGCACCAGCTGCCTGGTCCCTGCAGTATTCCCACCAGAAGAAGATTCGTGTGTGGCACCCAGGCGGCGTAGAGTTTTCTAAACAATACACTAAGTACGAGCGAGGCTGTCTGCAGGCGTCTATAATTTGCTGAACGCGTTAGGGCGCTAAATTAAATTGAACTTTCAACGTGGAAATCTTCAAAAAAAAAGAAAAGGAGTTCTCATCGTCCAATAGTATGAAATTTGAGCAAGACGCTCTTGAAAAAAACGTACACAGAACAACCTCCACACGGCCGTTCGGCGTGATTTTCGTCAATCAAAGACGCTTCCGTTCGTGCCTTCGGATTGGCGATGTAGAACTTGGACATCTTGTCGCAAGGGTATTCATCGGTGTTGCTTTGAAAGGAGACGGTATAAGCTGGAGAAAAGATTGGATGAGACTGTTCTTTATACAATTATACCAAACGAACCTCTTGCTGGAACTGAGAAGTTGTCGAGCCAGAAAAAAGACGGCAGTGTTCGGGTGACAATTTCAAGAAACTGGTGAACGAACCACCTGAGGAACTTTAGAATGGAAAAGGTTATCTGAAAGAAGAATCATATGCTCACGCCTGTTTCCCAATGTGCTTGTTACCCTGCTGGCCGATGCCGTGGTCGGGATCAGGTGCTCGTTTTTGCACATCGCCTGATAGTCTACGTACGTGGTTACGGTGTAAAAGTTCTTTTTCAGCAGCAACTCCATCGTTCGGCCCGTAACGCTATTAACGTGCCCAAACCACTTGCCGATAACATTATCGCGCTTCGCTTTTCCGTTTTGCGCAAAATACGCCGAATAAGTGGTCGTGTTCAAGCTGCTGTAAACAACATACGCGTGTTCGTCGATGAGGAAGCACCACATTTGTTCGTCCTGAAATATGTGCTGTCGCTGGTTGACTCCAAGGCTGATAACTGAATCCTACCGAAGGACCACATCCGATGCCTGCCATAGTGTTGACTAAGTGGTCGTACACAAACTCCATGCCCACGACCCCGACGAGCGCCTGGTCCAAGTAGAGGGCTTGTGTGGCCGTCAACAACAACGTTTCATTTTCCTCGTTACCGTACCCATTCGGCATTGATTTACCGTACCACAGCTTGGCTGAATGACAACGGTAAATTGAGCGTTGAGAAGAGACAACTTACTCCTCGAATTTACGTCAAAGACGATCGTGTTCGGCATTCGAACGGCTCTCTTAAAGTACGGATCCGCCATGGACTTCCGGTTGAGCTCAAGCACAAAGTGTTCGTACTTGCTAAAAGGAGAGCTTATCGCATGTAATGGAACGAAAAAAGTACTTAATTTCCGGAGCGGCGATCGGCTTTCTCACTTTTTGTCTGGGATCGTTGGTGATTTCGTCGAGCAGAGATGGTTCGACGTAATTGGGGTCTTCGTAGAGGTAGTCGTCGAGCGTTTGGTTGTGAAACTTGATAAATCCCGACGTAGTCGCAAAGAACACAAGGTGGATTCCTCTTCTGCAAAAAGACATTTTGAAATATTCACCTCTTTTTGGGCGATACTCTTACTCCTTGTGATGTTCCCAGTTCAAGTCCCAAAAGTTCTCGATGTCATTAGTCGCTTCACCATCCATCAAAACTCGTTCCACGAGCGCTTTCCGCGAACGACACAATTCTGGCAGTATGGGGATTTCGTGCATCTGCTTAACATACACAAAAAAGGCTTCTTCCGCAGTGAGACCCGTATCAGTGTCGTTCAAAAGGCAGTATCTCCTAAAAAGAGGTTGACGAGATGAAAGGACAGCTAATAGGCAGACCACTTGGGGTGTATCCTCCAGCGCTTTCCTGAGAACCAATCTTTGTTGGCCTTCACCTGTCTTTCCTTGGGCGTTTTCCTTCGTAACCTCACCTCGTCATCCTTCGCGACCGCCATTCCGATTCTGAAAACAGGACATTTCCTATTTGTCGTGCTTGCAACGTGCAGAAAATGCAACGTTAGTAAACATTTGCGGGAAGCAAACACTCATACTGCTCCAGTGCTGTTTGTGTATTTTATTCGCCAAATTAAATTTTCCCACCAACACGGAGAGCGTAAACATCCATGTTGCCTGAGGGGCTCCGCGGCCGATGTAATGAAAGTTCATAAGATATTCGGTTATACTTCAAGTGTTTTCAATTGGTTTGCTTTATGGGTGGCTGGTTCGAGAGTGCTTTATTACTATTTCGCTCTACCGCCTTCTTCGCAGCCTATGTTTGTTCATCCATAGACACATTTGTCGCCCTTTCCTCATTTCGATGATTCGATGAAACGTGAACCGCGGTGGAAATAGGAATTACTCGTGCGAAGTTGGCCAACTGTTTTTGCCATTCACCAGATCCAAGAGAAAACTGAACCTGTTGATTCAAATACTTTTTTTGATCGTTCATTGTTTTTGGGAATAAATTGTAGGAAGTTGGTTTTTGGTCATCGAATATTTCTCGAAATATTAGTCGTTCGGCGTCGTTGTACTCTCTCCCGTGACTCTATGCGCTAAGAGTTCAATTCCAACCCAGGTGCCAAGCCCTTCGGCATTGAAGCGCGGGAGAGAAGTCTGTTTTGCGTTCCTGACCACGCCACCCTTGCCAACCCGACCCTTTGGCATTTTAGAGAATTTTTCTGTGGCGTGCTCGCTCACGTTGCGAAAACCTCAATTTCGATGCCTTATCAAGAGTTTCTTAACGTAAGACTTACGAAAAATGAGCTCTTCTAATACATTCCGAGTAGTAGTCGTTCGTCTGTCGATACACGCGCCCCTAAAATTATGATAGTTCTATATGCATCAAGTCATTTCTGCACTTACGAGGTCGAGATTGGCGTAGAGAATGTCCATGCTGAATGTTTCCGTGTTGTCGCAGTTGATAATCGCCTTGCGTGCCTGAAACGGAGATCTGTTAGCTTGAAATGTGGGACAGCGTTCGATTGCGATAAAGTTAAGGAAACGACGAAGATACTTGTAAGCGGACATCCAATACCTGCCACCGTAAGAGTCGGATACAGTCGGCGTCAAACACCGACGACTTGCACTGTGCAAGCGACTTTCCTTGCTCGCTCACTTTTACCCAGATCTGTCAAAGGAGAAGGAACTAGCGATAGATAGGAAGAACAGGCGAAGGGAGAGAATCGGGGATGCTCGGTGGGTTCGTGTTGGTTACCTGTTTCTGATTCTGCGGCACTTCAAGCTCGAGAAAGTCCATGTTGTTGTAGTTGGGCTTCACTTGCCTTGTCACGCGATCCTAGGAAACAGAATTTAGCTAGTTGTTTGCTGTGGGAGCGGTCTTACGATTGGTTTCAGTTGCGGGTGGAACATTACATGGCCGTTCTTGTCGACCATGAAGAAGTAGCTGCGACTGCCAATCTGGAACGATGCAAGTGTTACGGTAAGTGGTTTCAATTAAATGCACAAGTTGTATCACTCAATTTCCCGAAACTTGCGAAACGTGCAACCATTAAAAATTCCGCACAAATTCGCAATTAAATATTAATTATGTCGGTTCCTTTTTATTATAGATATATGTATTTATAGATATACACCTGTAAAGTCGCCAAATTTGTGACTTACATTTCGAACTTGTGTGAGCTGGATAAGTTCCCGGATGGGAATACTCACGGCGGAAACGCCCATAAACTCCCCATCGAGGACCACTGGATAGCTGACGGTAGTGACGAACAGTTCGCTCTTTGCATCCAGCTGGGTGATTTTTGTTTTCTACAACGGAAATTCGTGAATTCATTCCTTGTACCGTGACCTCCTCACCTTTTTTGGGGGTGGACCTCCTCCGGAGAGCTAAAATAAGTCTGCTTTAAAATGCCAGGGAAAAGCGCTCAAAATCGCACCAAAACCGCACCCATGACGATGATGGAACAATGAAAATATAGTTTAAAAGCATGCGAAAGCCGTAAAAAAGCAAGCAAAATCGAGTTTACGGAAGAGCACCCGGAACTCCAAAAACCAGGTCCAAATCGTATGGAAAGCAACATCATTCACAACTTACGGTGCTGTTCAAGTCAGCAGCTTTGATCTCTTCGGCCGAGATTTCAGTCTCGATACGCGGCAGATACTACAAAAGCGGAAATTTTAAAACGTAGCTGGACGTTAGAAAGACTGCGTGAAGGGTAGGCGAAAGAGCAAATCGGAATAGGAGAGTGAGTCCTCAAAGGTTAGAGTTGGCAAATCAAGTGCGCAAACTTACCAGCCGTTCTTTGTACACTCCGCTCCAGAGGGGCTTGTCCTGCGTGATCTGCTTCGCTTGCCTCCCGAGTGGTCGCGACATCACTTTGATGTAGTGCTGCAATGAACGGTTCTAGTGAGATTCGAGGTTGGAAGCACTTTGATGCATAATGCAAATCTCAGGCGTATTTTCAGTTTATTAAATTTCCAAAGACCCTAGAGAAAACTTTTCGCAAAGGATTAAAAACCCCAATCTTCAAACAATATGAATTCCTCTTTTTAGGCAAAATCTTTAATCGATGCGCCTTTTTGTACTCCTCGAAATGTCAAACAAATTAAATGCATCTGTTTGGCATCCTCCGTTTGGCATTAGAGTGCTCTGTTTTTTGAAAAGCACTCCACCATCCACTTTGGATTATGGGATTACGGTTTAATCCTAAGCTCAAATGGCTCATTCGCTAGATTAGTCGAAAGATCAGCGGAATCCCATGGGATTAATTTGAGCGGATGCAGTTTTCGTGCAAATTTTATTTTCAAATTTACCGCCCAAACAAAACGTTCGAAAAAGAGATTCGTGTTATTGAGAGTATTTTCAATTTTTTATTTATTCGAGTTTGTAAGTTCATGTCACATCGGGTGAAGAGCAGCCATGCGATCGTTTTTACCTGAACTTTCTCTTGCACGTCGGCCATGTTGCTCACATGGACCATGAAACCGCGGTTGTTGCAGGCCATCCAAGTCACTTCGTCGAAGTCAATCGCTTCTTCGCCGATCAGAAACGAGAAGAAGCGTACCTGTAGATTTAAACGTTACCTCCGAAGAAAGGGTTTCAGGGACGAATTCGTACCTTTTTCTTGCTGTTATAAAGTTTAAAGATCTCTTTGTAGTTACCGGGGGCTCCGTCGGTGATAAGCATGATGACGTTGTTGCAGCCGAGCTGCCGCTCGTGGCCCGTAAAACTCGAAATCTTAAAAATCTTGTTCAAAGGAATTCGTGGGAAAATTGAGTGTGGAAAGTGTTGCAACGACGAAGCAGGAAAAGCAAAAGCGTGAAGCTTCTTACCGCCTTCAGATAGCTCTCATGAACGACAAGCACGTGCTCCTCCGACTCGATGAACCGGAGCGACGCGTTGTTCTTCAGCCGCATCGCCTCCTCTGAGCCGTCGAGCAGTTCCTCCTTCTTCTTGAAGAGCACTTCTCCGGGAAGCTAAGAAATAAGCAAAGCGATATTAAGCGGAATACAAGCAAAGCATTAAGGCAAAAGCTGTTAGCCAGAGCGACTTTTGATTATGCTGCGATTATGTTCGGTGAATTTGCCTTGCAAAAGCGTGAGACAAAATGAAGTGTTACGAAAGAACCGAAAATAGATACATTCATGAGCGTTTGAAATGCTTTCGAGAGTCCTTTTTCGTATTCGGCCTTTCCTTCGGATGCGACGTTGTTGAGCTTGGCCCGGAGGTACTAAAAGACAGCATTCAGAGCACTCTTCACACGAAATAATTTACCTTTTTGTTCCTGATTGTCGCCTGGATGAGGGTGTTCTCCGTTGCACAATCGTCCAGGAACTCGGCGTTTTTTGAGAACTAAAAGACCTTAGAGTAGCTCAAAAATACCGTCAAACCGTTGCTTACCGGCATGATGTTGAAATAGTCATTGTCGGAGAGGGTGTCCATAATTGCTTCTATCGTCTGCTTTGCTATTTCAAATCTCTGGCCGAGCATCGAACCGGACAAGTCTAGCATGATGATCATGTTCTTGGACATCGTAGCGCCGCTGATATACCACTCGGTGCTTCGACAGTCGAAAAGGTCCAGTTCTTCGCCTTTGCTTTCCCATACCCAGGGCGCAGCTAAAAGCATGAAGTTTACTATAATTTTGCTCAACCGTCTTATTACCTGGAAAAAAGCGCATGAACCCGGATTCGGAGCAGAACATCTGGAACGAAAGGTCTTTCACCTTCTCCTGGTTGCTCCTGTAGTGCTGGTCTATGTCTGACCATTCGATCTTCTGCA
The DNA here is from genome assembly GCA_000757745.1 of Steinernema scapterisci. NCBI lineage: Eukaryota > Metazoa > Nematoda > Chromadorea > Rhabditida > Steinernematidae > Steinernema > Steinernema scapterisci. The sequence continues at coordinate 52,973 of KN167927.1, forward strand.
AGACGTCCAGTTCTGAAACAAACAATAACATCTAACTTTCGAAAAACGTAGCGGCATAGACGGATTGAAAAACATGAGAAAGAAATTTCTAAAAGATTGTCATGTTTACACAATCGACGAAAATGGGATGGAGTTTCTTGATCCTTGAAATCGCCGACGAGCGCAAAGAAGAAAGCAAGCAATCAAGTTTGCGAATAATATGTCACAGCGCCACACAATTTTGTTATACGTCAAAAGAAAAAACATCAAGCCACTCGTCGACCGATTACGCGATTAGGCCTTTGTTAATTTCGAAAGCTTCGAAGAATTTTTGCAATTTCGCAAATATCACTCAAAGAACAGAAATCACAAATTAACCAAAAGGATATGAATAAAGGCTCACTTCTGTCGTAGACTGGCGTCGGAATATGCACAGCGGAAGCCGCTCGGCTTGTCTGAATACCATAGAAATTTGCGTTGGGCTGGAAGTCAAACTCCCGCGTGCTATTCACGGCAGTCATGGCGCTTGTCCTCGAGTCGCTGTGCACCGAAGTTGCGTCGGATTCCATCTTTGCGTTCATGTATCTCACGAACTGTTTCGAGTCCGGATCGTTCACCTCCTCGTCGCTGTAGTTTGACAGAGGCCGGGCTTGCAAACTGATCTTCGCGTCCTAAAAACACATTTTATTCCACCATCGCCCAGAAAGAACGCCTACCCAAGCCATTTTCGCTCGTTCGTCGAGATACCTCTCGATCGTCGTTTTGATCTTCTTCAGTTCTGTTCGCGGATCGAATGTTTCCGCTTCTGCAATTACCCCGTAATTCTGAAACACGGCGATCAGTATTTATAATCCCATCAATCCCTTACTTCTATAATTTGTCTGGATTTTGTGGCTTCTGCAAAAGTATCTCGCAGTTGTCGGCCTAGCTGGTTTGCCCATTTCGTAAAACTGCAGAGACGAGAAATAATCGGGAACTTCAGAGAACGGAACATACCTGTTGGGAGTGACGCTGGAATCGGCCAACTGGACTAAGTGAATTGTGCATAAGTGAAAGAATAGAGAAGAAATTGAGCAACGCATCTGGAAAACAAAGAAACGTTAGCAATGAACGCGACATTCAAAGGCACGCCGCTTAGCTCAACGGCGGCCCCACTTCTCGCCCTTGCGGTCTTTTTGTTTTCTTTTCCATTCGCACATTATAATTGGATTCATGCATATATACACACTTATTACCGCGACATGCAAGTCGGCTAACCGATAATTTAAAAGGTCTGAATTGAGTTACGTACACGGAGCCGCCTAACTAGAAGGTTTTGGGTGGAGTGCCTCGTTTGCTTTCAGTCAGCTTCCCGAACCAACGAACCCATACCGACCAAATTCCGACCGAAGAGGTCTAATTTCGGGCGTCTTCGGTCTTTCCACAAGCATTTTATTTTTTTATATATGCAACTCATGCTTTCAAGCTATGTAAATTACCTCGGAGGCTGCCGTCGTCGATGAGAGGACGGACGCATGGACGAAGCAAGAGGAGAAAAGAGGGAGACGTTACTAGGGGATGCGAGGGGTCGGAATGCTGCTGCTTGTTCGGGGCAAAAACTACGCTTGGAAGCACGCACCGAACGACGGACCCTCATGCAGCTATTAACGGAAAACGGCGCGAGCAAAAAGAAAATGCACACTTGCGCGTATTTTCAAGACGTCCCCAGCGTGGCCCCGATGGCCCAGAGTATGTCAAGCGGGCTAGCAGCGCCGCGGCAGCAGCAGCAGTGACGGAGCGGCGCGTCGGCGGCTTTATGGATGCTAAGGCCAGAGGATATCTATTGATTGTTTGCTGCTACTCGTCGATGCCAATATATGTCGACGATGTAGCAGTAAGTCGGTCGTCTCGCTCAAAGGAAAGGCGTCTGCCCCGGAGGCGGCGACGAAATTCTTCCTTTCCTCGCGGGTAATTTGGCCCGTCCACCGCCGCGGCCACCGATCGACCGCCGCCTGCTTGCCTGGCCACTGGCGATCCTCAGACAAACTTGACTCTTCCGCTGCACCCGGCGCGCACTGTTGCCGCTGCATTCGGCTACAAAGGATATGAAGAAAATGCCTCCCGCGTTCCTACTTACGCCTGCCGTCGCGACCTCACCGCAAGTGCAGGAAGCACCGTTTGCACGAGAAGACGAATCGGCCAGACCTGAATCAAATCCTCTCCGCTTACTCTCCTCAAGCAGGACGACTACGACAAATCGGATGGCACCTCAGAAAAAAAACTCATTCGAAGTGATTAGCAAACGAAATTTGTGTACACTTAACACTCATCACACCGTCGAGCGCGGCAGCCGGTGGAGTAACGAAAATTGAGGCCGGCAAGAGGAAAACTTCTAATTGGCTGAACACTCGTAAGACGTTATATAAGAGAAGCGGGAGAGGAGAATCCATTTTCTATTTGCTCGAAAGTTGGTTTTAACGGTCTGATGAGCAGAAAGTCGGCAATTTTTCGCCCACCGGGACGATGAGCCAGCGAGGTTTAAATAATAATAGTTGCAACGGGAGCAAATGGAGGCGGCCGGAAAGACGGAATCGTAAGCAGACATTGTCACAAGGACCAGGAAGAACTTTATTTAGAAACACGGTTTTCAAAATTAGATGAATTACTCATTGAAAACAAAAGAAGCCAGTTGAAGTCAATCGAAACAAACGGCCAATAGTCGATGATTCGATGTTAATGTTGGAAAAGTGCGTAAGAGTATTAAATCAATCAAAAATAAAAAAAATCACCATCAAAAAAATCTCAAATTAAAGTAAATGTTCCGGAAAATCGAAAACAGCGGAGTTACGTAAACCTTAAGATTAACAATGACTTCGAAGGCCAGCGTAACAATGACTTCGAAAAACACCGCAGCTTTCTTAGTCAGTACAAAGCAAATAATTAAACATTGAACTCCTCAAACATCTAACCTCTTTTTCATCTTCAAATTAAAAATTCGTCGTTTCTCAAAAACCAAATCTATTGGCACGTTAATGGAGAACGTAACTGCAGCTCACGGACAGAAAGACTTTTGAGGGCTAAGCAATCTTGACTGAAGCCGGCAAGGACACCACGGACAGCATTCCAGACAACTTAACGCGTGTCTTCCTTTATGCACAAGTACAAAGCAAGTTTGCGCCGGGAAAGCGAGTTTTACCAAAAGCGCTAAATGTTTGTAATTGGCGTTTTCGTGTGAGGAGTATTGATTAAACTCTTCGACAATGGTTCCGAAAAATAGGAAATCACGCTTTTGAGTCCAGAATGGCCACAATTTTGTTGTCTGGGCAGATACGACAGTTGTTGATCACGTGAGTCCGTTTCAACGTCCGCCCTAGACACACTATTTTATATGAACGCGTTTTAGATATGTTTAGCCGGGAATGCGCTGACTTCGCCTACGTGAATAAGACGCTCGTAGAAGGCACAACCGACGTTGAAACCTAGAAGGCGCGCAGCTTGAAAAATACTTGAGATATATAAAAATAAACCGTAATTTCCAAAGATGCTGACGTCAGTGGAACGCTGATATTATTTCGCCTATTTTTGAGTAGTTAAGCGGAAGCAAAAGCGATAAACAAGCACGGCGGATCCTGTCGCCGTTTTCCGCACAAGTGTCACATTCTAATTATTTTGTAATCTCCGTTTATTATGAATAAATTACGACGGGGGAATGAATTATTCAGGAGAAATAAGGGGAAATGGCGGAAAACAAGAAATGCCGAGAAGCAGGAGAGTATGGAAGTTTCCGGATCGACTTGCAAGCTCACAGGGATGTGGACAATCTTTGGTGCTTGGATATCGGCTTCGTATTTGGAAATTACCGAGGAAGAAAGATCAAAAGAGGTTGAAAAAGTAAAGACGCCGATGAGACGGTTTTCTTCTAGAACTGTTGGTAGATTGAAGCAAACGAGGAATGCGAATAAGTTGCTTTTGCACGTTCCTGGCTGGAAAATATGTTTAAATCAGGGCTCAGAGTGGCACGCAAACATTATATACATTACCATTTGGAGTGATTTCATTCACTCACGCTCAAGAATAAATATCGAGATATTCTGCACCGCGAAGGAAGGAGTACGGTATCGGAGAACTGAGAAATTATGGGAACCACTACTGAATTGTGCAATGTTGTAGTTCAGCCTTTTGTTCTGTTGAGGTTCTGTAATTTTTATGTGCTTGTCAGTCTGTTTAAAGGGACACAGACATGGCGAAAAGTGATTGTTTTTGAAATAACGTTTAGCGTTTAGAAATAACATTTTTTTGAAATAACGTTTAGCGGGGAGCACTACATTTATAGGAAAAGTTCGGTCAGAAGG